>OZ019972.1:13316774-13916774 GCA_963970395.1 Ephialtes manifestator | reverse complement strand
TTTTGTAATTTTTTTTTCAAAAACACTTAGAATCCCACAAAAAAGTTACACCGTCATAATCCTCATACTCTGCACTATATAATATGCGTTTTTCATAAAGCTGGCAATTCCCACACGGAAGATATAAGTAAATAAATGTGGCCGGTGATTCCTCACGCTATATAACCAATGTATCTACGTGCTGTTTGGTGTCAACTTTAACGTTCAATATCTCGAAAAAGAATGTTATAACCGGATTAAACTTTTTTAGCCGTCGATGAAGAAAACCTTCACCTATGCACTGTATAAATTTCGAAAACCTGACACCATTTTTACTTTTTTGATCAACAACCTTAAGCCACGATGAATTTAGATACTGCCGTAAAAAGCGTGAAGATCTTGCGATACGGAAATATATATATATATATACATATTTTTATTTTCAATTTCCCTACATTAACCTCGAATAGAAATAAATATTTCAGAGTGGACACGTATGGTATCTCTGTTTCTGGAACGTCTATGTCAGCAAATTCGAAATTATTGTCAATCATAATAGCCACTTTCAGCAGGAATAGCTTGCTAATGCATTCTTAATACACAAAAAGTCAAGATTGATTGTAACAACTACGTTATCACTTTGCTATCCCCGAGGTTTCCAATAGTATATTCCGATACAAGTACGGAAATTTTTTTCTGGTTGATATTAGAATTATTCAAATCGGGAAAGAGTTTTCGCAACAAGTATTGATCAAAATTTTACTTCACAAGGTATGACAATGGGAGTTTCACGTGCGTAAAATACTCATTATTGCATCGAGTGAAGTAAAAAAAATAGAAACTACTAGCTATAGTGGCCAGGTGTTGGTCGACGGTGGCGGCTGAGCCGACTTGGTCCATTAAGTCATTTACCATTAAGGTGAAGTGGCGAGAAAAGAATAGTGGGATTAGAGGTCGAGGGAGTAAAGTCGTCGTCCAACTTTCTCAAGAATCCTTCATATAGACGTGCCATTTTCCGGCTCGGTGATGCCCTTATCCTGGCTTCCTGAACGCGTGACCTGGATCGAGAACGACATCCGACCAGGTCCCGAGCAGTTTCCTAAACTATATGTATAACACCATCAACCACAAGCAGAGCATCTAGTATGTCGAGGCTTCCTGAACATTTAGTTCATAGATTGGCATTTCAATGTCGACTGAACTGTCACTAACAACGTTACTGTCGCGTGTCCTTCAAGTATGAATCTATTAAATCCAAGATATTCCCAAGTTATGCAAGTGCACACGTTTCACTTTTGATGAATATTAAGATACCACCTGGTCGTATAATCTCACCGATTAAAGCTCTCAACCTTCTTATTTCGTGTTGAACCTCTTCACTGTACTACTAAATATAATTTTTTGGTCGGCTGGAGACTGTAGCATCTGGCAGCACTTTCTACGTAGTTGATGAACCGTTATCCTACCGTAACTCAGAGAATGTAGGGCGAAAGTAAGACCCACGGAGTATGCCGCTTAGCTAGCGCGCGAAGCTTTTATTAAGTAATTTACTATTAACGAGAAGTGGTGGAGGCGGAAGGTGAAAACGGCAGGGGTCTATCGTCGCAGAGCCAAGGCCTCTATCAGCACGAACAGAGCAGAAGCAGTACCGAGCACCAACTTTGCTCAAGAATTCTTCGACACAGTTCAACTTATACTGCGTCAGCAGGCTCAACCTCGTATTATTTTACAAGACAGCTTTAAACTCACTCCCTGCTTCAGCGCTTCGTTAAGTTACCTCTTGTTTCAAACGACAGGTGGGCTTCTGTCGAAGCTAAAGATTGGCTACGAATGGTGTAGCGCTGGTTGCTGGTCCTCTAAATGTGATGACAGGCCGCCACCGAGAAAAAAGTTTTCACTGATTCTAAAGAAATGAGTGGGTTGCATTTTTTTTCATTGACTTTAAGGAAATGTTTCTTTGCTTTCGATGAAATGGTGCATTTGAAATTCAAAGAAAGAGTTTCATTGATTCAAAGAAACAGTTTTCTTGACGACGCCCGGTCCGCCAACGATTAGTACGATCGCATCAGTCGCATTGAGTCATTAGTCACGAAAGGAGGACAAAAAAGAATAGACAGATACTCGTGTAGAAAAATAGTTGGGGCTCTGACTTGGCCCTTTTTAGTTTGCTCTAGTCCTATTAGGGGCCCTACAAGGGGCCTTTAGAGGCTCAATATGGGCGATCCTAGTGAGGGTTCCACATTTAGGCCTGATTAGGCCCCGAAGTTTGTCGTGGCCGCCTCTGTTGAGACTAGTAGGGTTCTAGAGTAGATTCCCTATTGTGGATGCCACGTTTATACCTAAAAAGGCCCCTTATTTAATCGCGGCTGCCAGAACTAATTTCTGCACGGGTATCGATATCTTTTTTAATAAATAATTTCTATAACCTTTGTGCATCTAGTACGGCATGGAAAACTATTTTTTTTTAAAGCAACGGAAAGAAATGAAAGCAAGCTGGCGTGCTTTCATTCCTTTATCGATATGTCATTTTATAGGTTACGCTTTTCTTTTAGTGTCTCAGACGATTTCTTTGATATCAATGAAAAATGGTTCCCTAGTTCAAGGAAAATTTTCATTAATTCGATGTCACTACATTTCATTGAATTTCTGATCAAGAAAATATAATATTAGCTAAAGTATATTATTTCATTGATGTCAAAGAAATGTTTCATAGGTTGGGATTTTAATGAAATTCTTTGAGTCAACAAAACTTTTTTCTCGGTGTGATCTTACAGCTGAATGCTGTCAACCTTAATGATAAAGGATTGTCCGCTTCTGGCGGCCCGGTTAAAGAATTAAATTCTTTATTTAGTATTTGAAAAGTTTCGACCCTGGTCTGGGTCCTGTTCACTCATTTTATTCTTTAATTATGAAGTCGAGTGTTTATGTTGTTTTGTTTGTGACGTGAGTACATTCTTGTGACTCTGGTCACCGGGCTCTCTGGCCCGTGTTTTCTAATTCTTTAACCGGGCCGCCAGAAGCCGACAATCCTTTATCATCATTATCATCCCGGCCACAGCAACAAACAACAAAAGTTGCCAATCTTAGATGAATCCTTTTATCCGATATCGCATTTATTGGTGGGGCCAGAAATGGGTGGAATATTCACCTTCAAGATTGAGGGTGCTATTAGGATGCCGTAAAAGTTCTATGCCAGGTCCGTCAGCTTACTCGACAACGCCCTCACAAAAGCCCTAACATTATTTCTACTTTGTTTTTATCTGTATCCGTAAAATAACCGATTCACTCCTAATTTGCGTTATTTTGACGTTAGCGCCAAAGTGGTAGTTTCGCTATAACTACCTCACACCCGCTACTTTAAAACTGTAACGAAGATATACGCAACAATACTGAAGATATAAACGGCGACCTATAATAATAAGGCTTCGGCTCGGACGAACCTGAAAAAAGAAGTGCACTAAAAGTCATGTCACTAAAATTCACAACGTTGGCGATTTATTGGTGTCAGTGACCGGCAGATTCAAATAATTATATATCTTAATTCCGCTTCATTCCTATTTTGGAGTGGAATTAATGATTTATTCTTATTTATATTCCAAATCCAGGTAGAATTAGTTATTTACTTTTATTTAACTCCTAATTTCAATCGATTTAGTAATTTATTTTGATAAAAATCTTTATTCCAGTGGAATTAGTAATTTACACTGATTTGAATCCAAATTTCGGCTGGCACGAGTAATTTACTTCATTTTTAATTGCTAACCCTTTTTGGAATGTTAAACAAAATCTAGATTAATTATAAATTCCACGTGGAATTTGGAATTGCAATTGCACAATTCGAAAATCGGCAATCCCTAAATAGAATTATATTATGGAGGTACCAAATCTAATCATTACGTAAAAAAGGAATCAGGGCATGAAATAAGACTTTCAGATGCATACGACCAGCCAAGGTCTCATTAAAAGCTAGATTCTAATTTTGAATTTCAAAACGAGCTCGCACCCGCTAGTATAATGAGCAGTATATACTGCAACTCCGAGGAATACAGAAACTGCTACCAAACTTCTGTCGCACCAACAGCGAGAGTATCCAAAGCAAGAAGAAAATTACAAAACTGAGACAGTAAGAACGAGGAGAGGAATCTTACCTCTTCATTCGTAAAAGCTGTTCGAAAACCGGTAGCAGTAGAACCAATTATCTAAAAGGCTTTGGTGGAAGGGCCTAAAATCCAGGTCATCATTCCGTCTCTATTTCTGTTAGTACCCCCAGCTTTATCTTCCCCTTGGCCTCAGCTCGTAGTTTCGTTAAATTATCGTCCATTTATCGGCAACGAGATCAATAAATTCCGTCAAGGAAATTCAGCCTGGCTGTTAGAGGTAGAGGTAACGGTTCTGTAAAGAGAAGCAAACGCAGCTGGAGAATCAGCAAGAGACGACGTTGTAGGAACTAAAGTCTCGGCCGTGAAGTAGGACACCAGCACTTTGTGTCCAGGTCGTAGGTTGCCAGCGCTCTTCGCCGCAGGAGCACTGGGAATAGAAATTCTATACACGCTAGAAGAGGGTTGGTATCTCCGTATAGTGCACAAGTCAAGGTGTACCGCGTTGGCCCCTTTAAATCTGGAAGGTAAAGGTGAAACTATGAGATAGTGGCTGCAGCATCGCCAGCAACATCCGCCATCCTTCAACCAACGCTGCCTGCCTCCATTTAGTCATTTACTATTTATGCAAAGCGGTGAGTGGTTACCCTCGCACCAAAAGACGTTGCTGCGCTCTTTCGACATCCACCAACCATTCTTTTACTCTTTTTTTCGTTGGCGGGCGTTCTATACGGAAACCTCTTCCTTCTTCGCCCATATTCCACCTCGTCCACCATTATCTCGAGCTCAGACCTGCCGCCGTCACGCCATCTCACCGTCTTTCTCTTTGGCCCTGTTCATCCATTATCTTGGCATCCTTAATAGCAACGAGTCTTTCTCGTTTCTCACTCACGGAAGACATCCATACCCGGGAAAAAATCCAGCTCTTTCTGTTTCCGTTTCGGCCAAGGTCATCAAAGAGTCAGGAGCTAAAACCTAAAGCTCGAGATATGCTCCATACCGGACCGGTAGAGAGCGCTAGTGTTACGACAAGCGAGACAAAACGATATAATAACAAAATCGAGAAGTTCTTCTTGAATTTTCGAGTGAGATATTTTCTCGTCACGATTTTGTTTCGGTGAGCTGCTCGAAGTTCAAGACTCTCGCTTGAATTTGTCTTGAATTTCGAGATGCATCAGCTGTCATCAGTTGCTTATTCTCTGTGATTCTTAGATTACGGGAAAACGAAAGTTCAAAACGGAGATGACTGCGTTAGCAGTCGGATCAAATAAAAAACGCACAGAAGATCATGACAAGGAGGGTCGAAATTAGTTAGTTTCCCACAATTTCTCTTTGTATCTTCAACCTCACTCATGACAACTCTGTTTTACCTGAAAGTGTGCGCGAAGCTATTTCAACGAGGGCATCCAAGAGAAAGAAAGAGAAAAGAATAAGAGGTAAGGTGCACTGTAACTGGATTTTCTTGCATTAAATTAACAAATAAATCACATTTTAAGTTTCTACTTAGAACATACAGATTGTTAAAAATTATTATGTTGCATACTGTTGCTATAACGTAGTATAATCCTCAAGACACGAGATTCTCGATTGATCGCGCTTGTCAGTTCAAGATTTATCAACTTGAAAAAATGCGTGAACATTCTTTCAATCGATCGAGACGAGAATCAATAAAAATGACGAAATGGTTTAAATTCTCAGTTCTTGTTGCATCACTAGAGATCGCACATGTTTAGTAACATGCTGGATTAGGCGGAAGTAATGATAGAAGGCAAGATCTGTTTTAACATCAGGTGTAAGAAAATGGGGTAGATAATGAGGTTGAGAAAAACGAAACGAGAATGAGATAGAATAAGGGGAAGATATGGGAACGGGGAAGCGAGAGTTGAAGAGAAAAAGAGTAGAGAAAAATCTGGGCTTCGAAGCCAAGGAACGAAGGCAATCTGCATTTTGTCAAACTATCGCGACAAACTTGGAGTTCGGACAGAAGGTAAGAAAAGAGGGAATGGAGAGAAAGCGGCGGGGAAGAGAAAAAAAGGAGAAACATCGGGTGCAGCATCGAAAATGAGGGTAAGAGGGCAAAGGTGGTATGAGTGGACGTTGTACACAGCAGTACACGCGAGTAGGTAGTCGTGGGATTCTGGGACCGACGGAAAACTTGAAGTTGCTCCCTAGCGTGCTGTCAGCTAAACCCTTCACACAGCTCTCTAGGTACTGCTCGAGAACACTAAAATACGCTGGAAAGAAATGGATCTCCTCGCTAGCTATGTTCTGTCCTCACAGCGAATAGATCAGTAAGTTGAGGTATTTGCACTTTAAAAAAGTACTATATAAGTACATAAGTATAAGTACTATATAAGTAATAATCTTAAGGCCGTATATACGCGAATTCGTCGATTTTCTGAGGTACATATAGAGAAACAGTGAAAAAAAGTGACGCATATATTGACAATTTTTTTTTGTACCTAATTTATTCAGTTAATTGTCTACATTACGAAAAAAAAATATTACGGAAATATAACAAAATGGCAGAGTTATTAGGCGGTAAATGTTTTTTCTTTACGCACCCGTTGATGGTGAGAATTTTCGGCATCGATCTGAGTGTCTGAAAAAAATAGACATTACAAATAAGAATATGTGAAGGCAAGATTAATTTATTTTTTAACTTGGCGTCGAGTCGCTACCGCGACTTTTGATTCACAATGCTAATTAAATTATTTCCATTATGGGGAAGCGATACGGATCTTGTACTAGACGGATATATAATTATCATATTTCATCACGTTATTAGAGACAGAAAATTTACTCTCTTCGATATCTAAATGAGAAAGTTCATTTTTCACGAGATAGGCGAGATAAAAGAAAAAATAAAACAGCGCTAATACATTTCCAGATCACGTTAGAGATTTTTCAATGATAAGTTGAATCTGGTAAAAGCACAAAAATAAAAGTAAAAGCACAACCCCAAGCATTCGAAAATTTGCTTTGCCAAATTCTTGCAAGATTCGACAAATAGCGAGCTGTTTAAATATATTGGAAATTTAATGAGACGACACCGCAATGTCAGCGAATTGTAGTGCTTCCATCCTCAACTGGTTCGTACAATTATAACATTCTCGTTCGGCGGTTCAATCTGCTCCGGGCTGAAAATCATTGACGTCTACGTCTCGGTCGAACGATATGAGAGGACGATATTCAAAAGCCAAGGTCTAATCATACTTCGAGTGAGAATTCTGAGGTAGGCGAACACGAATGCCTTCCTCCGCTGGTATTTCGGATGAACCATTCACCGAAATATAATTTAACGTAATCTCGCTCTTGTTCTCTCTCTCTTTCTCTCTCTCTCTCTATCACTGTCTCGATTAACCAATTTGATATTATCCAGCTGATTGGAGATACTCGAAATTGAACGAAATTGTCAGGAGCGATGGTGCAGAAACGAATAGAACGAGACACAGTGATGCCCGCGGGATTAAATTGAAAGCAAACGCCACCAAGTGATTCGCCACAGAGAGCAAACTAATATACTTCGCAATTAGAATTCTGAAACGAGGTGGGATGAAAGGGGACGAAATATAGCGAGCGGGAGCTACGAGGATGGACGGGGTTTCGAATACGGGAGTTTCGGTTTAAAATCCAGGAGCAGATCGATAGTTCCCTCGGTTACTGCTCTATATATAACAGCACAACAGCGTCAGCGTGGTAACCAACCAGTGATAATCACAGGCGGAGTTAATTGCGACGCCAAATCCTAGTGGCCATTGCTATGCCAGAGTTCGTTCGTTATTTCACCCATTATTCGTTTTCCCTTCTATCGTCCATGTCACGAAGATAGCAACAGTTACTTTACGTATTCGATCTGCACTGAATAGTCACGTGTATGAAAATTCGATCCACCGCACACTGAGAAAAATGATTGGTTCCTGCAACAAAACAAAGTATTGCCGCGTCAATATTTCTTATTATAGCCATGAATATTTTAGCACGAGCAATGCGAATTTCTATAGTAACGATATCGTTTTGCTGGCCATGTATTGGTTACTTCAACTCTACAAGAATTTCCTCAAAACGATACGCTTCAATTACTGGAGAAATTTCGTTGGTCGGATGCGGTAACAATCTCAGTATAGCTATGGGAGCTGTACGCGCCGCTGCAGGAGCTATACGCTCGATTCGAAGACCCATGAGTAAGCACTCGTACGCTAGATTCCTGCGCGACGATTATCGGTATCGGCCTATGCAGACTTGTTTTTATGCAGTGTTTCGATTAATGCGAAAAGTATTCGTTAATGGAGTAGTACGTGAATCGAACACTACAGCCATAGGCTTACAGAATTGGGAGAGTAGTTTTGAATATGAGGCATTCAATTAATAAACGGTGATGCATACGATTGACGTTAGACATTCTTCCTAACCTAAAAACTTGGAAGTGCAAGTTCAATATCGTATGGCTGCTAGAAGTTAGCAATCATTCAGCTTCCACAGCTATACCGTTATGCTCCTGCAAGCGGACGACGTGAAGCGCGAGTATTCAGCTGTTGAAACTATATAGTAACACTATGGTGCCGAAAGACTCCAGTATAATTCTAGCAGCCAGATATTTGGTTGGCAGAGTTGTTCATTTTTTTTAGTGCAATGTACCAAAGTACTGCTTGGAAGAAAATAAAAACCTCGGAAAAAATATCCTTGGAATAAAAGTAGACGAATAAAACAACTGACAATACATGGAAAAATAATTATCTATTGATCGATTACTTTTTGTTTGTGTGGAGATAGTTCTATTCAATATCACAACTACGAAAAAAACAGCCATTGAAGTCACTGGCGATACGTGACTCTGCAGCGGCCATGGCAGAACAGCGAGAGCGACAGTTCAAAATACGCGCCATATGCGGCAGCCTCAACAGACTGAAGCTGGTTCCGGAATAGCCGTCGTCGACCAATCGGAAGACTCGCCAAGCGACTTCAGTGTTTCAAGTTCGATGTGCCATGTCTTTTTTAAGAAAGGACTGTAAATAACAAAGCCATGGGATATTATTTCAGTAGTTTTGATTTTCATCATTTATTTTTTCTTGCGGAGTTATTTTCCTCGGATTTTTTCCACGAATATTCTGTCCATCGAAATTTTTTTCTGAGTTGTTTGCTCTGTAGATTTTTTCCCTAAGGATATTTTGTCCATCGGATAATTTTTGTGGTATATTTTCTTTGTAGAATTTTTTACCAAGGTTATTTTTGGCGAATATCATCTGCAAGGGCAAGCCGATGAAAAGATCTAACATAGACTTTTAAAACTCGCAAAATTGAACTAAACATAACAGAATTGTTATGTACCAGTGATCGTGAACGTGTGCTTTAAATGTAGCAAAATCTATATTCAAACAACATAACTGACGATTACTGGTACACTGTCGATTACTGGGACATTTACCTTATACTACAAATCCTTTACTTTATTTAGTAAACGGGCATTGGATGTCCACTGCTCTACGCCCAGAGAAAAGTATAGTATTCATTTCCAGATTTGTATAGTAATCGGGATCCAAAGTGGAAAAATGGAATTTTTTTCCAGACACATATAAATATGTACTAGGCGTCGCCCGCTGTACTATGTACGCTGTTGAACAACGCTATACAATGCATCTCATACTTCTCTATATTTTGCGCCCAGAAATGTTCCGAATAATCTTCATACACATACAGGATAAAGCAATTCACGTTAGGAAAAATAACGCAAAGTCTAGTGACAGCCTGCAAACCGTCTGTAGTTTCGTACGACATGAGATTTACGAAAGATACAGCTCCCGTGTAGCGTCGATCGTACAACGTTCGCCGTCGTAACCTCAAAGTTGCCCAAAAATGCCCAGGAGATTCGCGAGCGCCCCTCCGCGTGCATCGCGTTTCTATTCACGGTATAAGGAAACATTTCCAAACTTCCAAGACCGATCTCATTTATTATGTTCTCTGGATTTTTTTACAAAAATATTTTAGATGTCTTAACTATATTTTTCTCTCGGTGTATTTAGCGTGTAAATTTGTCCAACTTATCGTGGACCTGTCTTTCTAGATTATCGCTATGTCTTAGCGGTAGAAAGGCTGGTGTGTATAATATGGGAATACTTAATACTTGAACCTTCTATCCGGCCCCAATACTATAGCGAACCAAAGTACAATGGTTCATTGCCACATTTCCATCGGTGCCGCTAATTTCGTCGCGGTCGTTCACCTTTCACTAGTCTGCTTGTGTTACCAAGTATCGATTATACGGAGAAATTATTCTCGTTTCGGCAGCCCGTTGGCAACCCGATCACTTTACTTCTCCATCTGACATTAATGATACTTAAGACAATGTGAAATACATATAGATGCGAGAGAATAAACGAGCGAATGTTTATAGCGTCTTATTAAGAATTATTATTCAATAAATAAATATTGTAAGACGTTTGTATTTTAACGTGTGTTTTTTTATATAAAAATAGAAAAGAAAGGAGTTTTGGGAATAAGTTATTCCCACCAAGCTCTGACTTTCCTCTTAGATTCTTCAAATGCGGACAATCTGCATTCATAGCGTCATCTTGGTAGCAATATCGAAAGTAGACAGTATGAAGTACTCACTGTAAAATATGGGGTCTTACATTTAACACCCCTGTGCAGTCCCAATAGATCCATGGTGTTTACACAGAATAAAATTTCAATGATACAGAAAAGTGTCATCGACAACACTTACCTGTGCAGTCAGTGAATTAAGACAAGAAAGTATTAATACTTTTCTATGGTATCGGACATTTTTTCTGTGTAAACTTTACATCGTAGTAATGGACCTATTGGGACTACACAGTGGTGTTAAATGTAACATTCCATTTTTTACTGCACGGTATTCTATTATAATGAATGATCTGCAATAATAATTTGTTTATTGTTTATTAATGGATCATTCAGCAATATGCTCCATAAACCGTTTTCATTGTTGACAGTATTTCCGCCACTCAGCTGCAGCGTTTCTTGATTAACACTCTGATGGTTTAATTAACGCACCGAGTTAAATGTCGTCTCGTGTAGCAATTATGCAAATTATATATTTCCCTTCTCGCCATGCTCTCGTGTTTCTCACGTGACCTCTATCTTCACTTGTTCGAGGAATTTTGAAAAACGTATAGCAGTGCTTAAGGTGCATGCACCGTAAGATTTCTAAGGTGCAAATTAACCTGGCACTGCACGTATAAACGCATAAGCGATAACCTCCTTCGGTATTATCAGGGATCTAATGGTGAAGTGACACGCAATATAATTTCGTTCCATGTCGTGTAGTGTATAAAGGTGCATTTACCTTTTTGTATTATATGGGCAGTCGGTACTGCAAAATATTGGTTCCTCTCTTTTCTCTTCAATAGTATTTCGTGCATATAAAAAATATGTATAGTTTTAAAAATAGAATTGGGCATACGTAGTCTACATACGCTCTATATGTGATCTACATACAAATTATATATAAACCCACATTCACAGGTGATCTTATTTGTAAATTGAATATACATTGTATATAGAGTTTATACAGATTATACATATATGCCCAGGCATGTGTCGGACTATATAACACATAGCATGTATTAGAAGAATCCCCGACCACGAAATTTAGTCAAAGTAATTTTAAATAAAATTTATAATAATATAATAAAATAATATAAATATAATATAAACAATATTTTTAAATATAATAAAATTATAATACAACAATATATTGATATTATTTATATTATTCTATTTATATTTATATCATTTATTTTTATTTTTCTTTATTTCTCATTCTTTCCATGGTATGGCTTCAATCGCCGTTTACCGCCCTTCCCACCCTTACTCCTATCACTCCCTACCCGCACTTCACTAAGCTAACCTAACTTTCTAATGCGTCCGCAAGCCGACTTCAGCTGCACTGTACCGCACTTGCAATGGGCACGGGGAAACTGCGGAAATCCCGTACCGTTACAGACGGCCGTATATTCTTCTGATTTCCCGGTGTATTCACGAAAGTAACTTACTTAAGTGTAAATACCGAGATCTCAGAAAAACTGACCTCCCGCTCACTGATTGATGTACCGGCCGGTGCATGGTTAAACGGTCACCCATCCAAGTTATGACCGCAAACAATGCTGCTTAACTCGGGGGACCGCCAGAGCCGTACACCGACCGCACAACCACCAGTGTCGGTTATATCATTTATAATAATATAATTATGATATAATATAAATAAAATTTATTTTTTGGACTAAATGAAGAATTTATTATCGAAATCATTACATTTATTTGTTTATTTCCACGATAGTTAAGATTATATCGTTTATTTTCCTGCGAAGTCTATACATTAAATAATAATAATATTGTTGAAGCATTGGTTAATCAATCAGCATTTTCACATACATTGCATATACATCGTATAAACATTTGCGGATATACAATGTCCTATGTATACATATAAATATGCACGTCGTATCACATCGTATGTATATGAAATGTATCTGTAAAGGAGACACCTATTCATGTACACCGAACATACATTGGATATCCATAAGGATCCCGGGTAGAAATCTGTCAGGGCTTGCCTTATCAGGATCAGGCCCCGATCGGAGAATCCTACGACTAGCCCTATTATGGAAAGCCTGGTTTGGCCCTGATCAGGCGATGCCACGGCTAACCCTATTATGGAAAGCCTTGCTTGGCCCTGATCCGGCAGTGCCACGGCTAGTCCTATTATGGGAAGACTGAACAGGGCGTGATCCGGCGCAATCCGGAGCCGCCGTATTAGGTGTAAGATCAGGCAACCGTGAAATTGTGCTGATTAGGCTTGCCTTACGAGTGCCTCATTTCCTACTTTATCCCGTGCGACTCAAAGTAGAATTCAGGCAGGTATCATATTCCATACCTATTATACTTATGGATTGTTACCGTAGAAATAAATGATGACGTCTGGTTCCAAGTAATCGAAATTGTTCATCGGCATTCGAATTGACAATGCTGGCAGCGTTCGCTGCCACGGATACGCTGTTGTCAAAACATAACCTTACTTTCGCATTCCTAGAATACTAGTGTCAGGTCAGTCAAATCAACTGTTTGAATTTTAATCTTTCCAAATATTGTTTGTCCGACATGTTGATGTTATAAGTTTGAAGTTTAAATTCGTAATAAAACTAAGATTGTTCATTTTCGTCCGACATTATTGAACCCACCATATGAACTTTACGAATGAAAAATTCAAATTCGCAATCGTCGAATTAAAAATATCATTTATAAAATCGAAATATCGCATTCAAGGTGGCGGGCAAAGATGCTTTTTGCAATAAATAAATTTTATGCAAATAAAGTCCGTTTTTGCTTTTTCCACCGGCATATTGAATCCGCCATTTTGATTTTACGAATTTTGAGTTAAAGTCACTTCTGTGCCAGAGAGATTTCGTATAAGGTCGGCGAATTTCAATCCGAAGTTTTTGGCAGAATCACCTTTAAATATTGGTTCCATATACCACCCTCTCGCATCACTCCTTTTACTGTAATCGTAAAATAAACTATTATGGAATTACAGTATGATATTATCCACATAGTCGGTTTGGTCTAGTGGTTAGCTAGGTAGGTAGATAAATAGGTAGGTCCCGTAGGTCTTGGGTTCAAATCCCGCGTGCATCACTTCTTGAATAGTGTTAGGAAAAACCGTGTCCGAAGATGATTCTCTTTTTTTTTGTTTGCTATATTAATAGAATGTTACTGTTCATATTACTACATAATGCCCTGGAATTAATAATTAATTATAATATTATTTATAATGAACGTAAATACAGCCTTTGGAAGTTATTAGGCATTCTCAGGGCAGCCTTATAATAGCCTGGTCGGGCAGCCTGATCAGGGCCATATGTGACACAGCGTTACAGTTCGATTCAGGGCGCTATCAGGTTGCCATGAGCGCCCTACCAGAGCGGTCAGGCGGTCTGATAACGTCCTGACTAGGGCCCGAAAATAATTTCCACCCGGGATATAGATATTATGTGCACCATATGTACACATATGTACTGTCTAAAAAAAACGGAAAAATTAATTACAAAATAATTATCTGCATTCATTGAATTCGGTTTAACTTGCACTTTTAGTTAGATATTTGGAGTTATTGCATTGATCGGTACATATTTATTGCTGAACAAACACATGTAAATTTATTTGCTGTTGATGGGAATCGAATCTGGATCCTCTAGGTGACTGCCAGGTGCCTTAGCCCACTTGGCCATTGACATCTTAGAAGATTTTTATTTTTATTGTCTATTTGAAGTATACTAAAAATAAAAACGCGTCAAGACTACATTCATTTAGAGGGCCGAAATATATAAAATATTAACACAGTGGGGCGGTCATCTATCACTGTACTGACCCTTAAGGGACATTGAAAAATTCGGCCGTTAGGCGATCACCCATCCAAGTACTGACCTACGAGGCTCTTCGAAAAATTTCTTGTCATTTTTTCGGACTATTTTTTTCAAATAAAAAACAATTCTTCAGTAGTTGTGAAGAACTCAATTTTTTTTAATATTCTTTGTGAGACACAAAGATTTAAAAAAATACTGATGATTATTTTGTAATTAATTTTTCCGTTTTTTTTTAGACAGGACATGAGTGTACATGCGGTGCACATAATATGTATATCCTCATGGATATCCAGTGTACATTCGACGTACATGAATAAGTGTCTCCTTCATAGATACATTTCATATACATAGGACATCGTATATCCGCAAATGTATATACGATGTATATGCAATGTATATGAAAATGCTATATGGGTACATCCTTAGGTAATTAATTCGTGGACGTTTGATTTTCTTCCTATGTTGATGGATTGCATATACATGAAATATCTTACGAATATGTCCGTACCTGACGTTCAAGTTCGTATTATTCAAGTATGTACATAGAATGTGTTCTTGACATTCATGCGTGTATAACCTGCATGTATGTAGAATAAATATACATAGAATATACAGGATATACTTTACACATTAAGGACCTAAAATGGATATACATCGAATATCTGATGCTATATGGGGTGTTCGCTTTGAAAAATAGTGACTTGGACGAGTTCACCAATAATTTCAGTATAGCAGAGGAAATCCCGAAGCTTCGCCATCAAGAACCGATACAGTGAAAAGAAACCCGATAAGTACAGTCCGTACCACAGAAGTCAGCTTCTTTTCTAGGTATATCGTGTTTGCGGACAAAAATTTCGCCTCCAGCGTCGTACACCAGTGCAACACCAAAAGCAAGAAACTCCTTAGGGAATTTCGCGCTCGGAGATACAGAACTGATATTTACGCCTGACACTTTTTCAAAAGTATTTGGCTCGTGCATTTCCGAATTCTTAGATGCCTTACAACAGGCGGAGTATTCGAATTTTCCAGCGTCACCAAGCGCGTACACTTTCCACTATAGACCTGTTTACGATGTGCAGATGTGAATAGTACACAACGACTATATTCTACATTTCTATTGCAAGTATGCGTCACGTTTCATGGATATACTATGCTACAAACATTCGCGGAGCTGAAGGTACGTATAATATTGTCAGAAAATGTTTCCATGTTCTGAAACAAAAAAAAATTCCCCGCTCTAAATATTGCACAATTAAAATTGTTTGTAAAGTATTTTTATTTACTTCAAGACATTATAGTGAAACTAGTTATAGTATATTAACGGGGCCAAATGGTTGCGGAAATTTCGTTATTTATTAAGCAGTTGAAGTCACCATCCGATAAATTATAAAATGGCCCAAACCCAACGTATAAAACAGCCTCAAGTCTAGGTACTAGTTAATGGCAGATTCATTACGTAATTATCCCGTTTTCATTTTTCAGCTAAAGGCAACGCGTCAAAGTACTAGCGTTTTAAACTAGCGTTGACGGCAGGATAATAGTCGAGTGTTTCACCCGGAAATTCATTATGCATATTCCTTATCGTAACTTTATACAGGCTTTCAAACAACCTAATAGATGCATATGCGCCGTTTATGATGTGGTAAAAGACTCAAGTTCTACATATTTCCCAACTAATAAATAAGTTCCGTAAGTCGAAGATATAACCTACACAGTTACCTCCTACATCTAGGTTGGAGTATGTTTAGCGCCAACGAACTCGGCACCACATCTGTTGATGATGCGCCGATTACAGCCGCGTTTGCCGACTCACAAAGTTGCGCAAAGTCTCGCAATCAGTGTAATAATTAACAACTGCTTCTAATACGTAAAGAAACGTTGTTGTGAGAATAGTTCATGGTATACTAATAATATTATTGGCTGAAAATAAATAAATAATACTGTATTTCTATTGCATATGGACATATCTCATGAGTTTGACTGTCAAAATAAAAAACATAAAAATCTAAATCAGTGAACGCAGTTACGTCAATTTTTTTCCTCCTCATAGAGGAACTTTTGTTTTCATGAAAATTTTGTTTTTCCGAGATTTTCATATCCAAATACTCAGAATGGTCCAAAACGCCCAGAAAAGTGGTCTAGAAAAAATGTCCGTATGTATGAGTGTGTGTGTGTGTATACAACTCCGAAAATTCTAACGCCGATAACTCAAGAACGGTTTTGTGTATCGAGCTTAAATTTGGCACATAAGTGAAGCAGCAGACCCTCTTCAATCGTTGCAATTTCCCGACAAAATGTATGGAAAAATTTAGATTTCGTAGCTTTTTTATTATTTTTTAGAGGGCGTGATCGCTCTAACTTCCGAAAAAATTAGTCGATAATGCTAAATAGTTCCTTATAAGAGCATGTGCACTTGATGTTGTTTGGTACTGAATTTGGCTCGAATCGGTAAAGCGGTTCAGATTTTATGGAATAATGAAATTTTCAAAAAAATTGCGATATGACATGAATTTCTTCAGTATCTTATTTGTGATATCACCCCGAATTAAGTATGTAAACAAAATAACATTCAGCTATGTAAAATATATAATTTAGTGGCACACGATATAAAATTTTTTATTTTATGGAATTTCAAATTATTAAAACAATTAATTTGGTTGCATTAACTTCTGCAAAACTTGATATGCAGCACAATTAAGTATGCAAACAAAGTAATGTTTTAAATATATCATATTCGATTTCATTTGATCGAATTCAATAATTATTTAAATAAACACTTTATCATAAAGTAAAATTAGAGCCTTAAAAATTGGAAAATTGATTTTTTATTAAATTTAAATTAAAAAATTTAAACACTGCACTAGAAAATAGATAACAAATTTTGCACTGATCTACTGTAAAATAGTACTTTTCAGACCTTCGTCCAGCACTTTTCGAAAGCTACCGCTTGCAAAAAGTCCGCCAATTCTTGTCAACATTTGTTTTTTTTTATTTAATAAAAAAGACACAAAAATCGAACACAACGTTTCTTTCAACTGTCTACTCGTTGAGTCAATAAATGCCTGAATTGTATTACTTTCAATTTCCGCTCAGACCGTCACCCTCTTGTCTATTTCTTTTCTTTTCCCTCTATGCCTCGTGGATTTCTCAAAAGGTTCGTTGAGGCACGTTCTTACGATCGCACAACCACACAGAACGCGACAGAGGGTCAGGAGGCCGCGGGCAACTTCCTGGACCATATCCCAGTAACCGTTCTTTAGACTTCCGTGCGTTCTTTCTTTTTATTTTGGGCTTGAGAGAAACAATAAAATACGAGGCAGAACTGGAAAAACTTTCGTGGCGTTGCCAGACCAGCGTGGTTCACCCAACGCATGAATCGGCCGCTTGTCGATCGGACGCCTTAGTGCCAAAGGCAGTCATCTTTTTCGATGTACAAATTTTTCCCACAATACTTGATAAAACAAACAAAAATGTAGCTCAACTAATAAGTAAACCCTTACACAGTATATTCTGCTATATAGTATATACATATATACTTCTATAATATATATATGGGTCATTCCACGGGATTTCGCATAAAAAAAAAACCCGACCGACTCCAATTTTCGCTTAATTTTTTTATATTGTTGACTATGTCAAACGGAGCATCTGTGAATTTTTTGAGAATTTTGTTCTTATATTTCGACGAGCCATAAAATAAAAGGTGAAAAAAATGAAAAAAAAATCTGACGTCAAGTGGAATAATGATATCGACAAAAATAACTAGGTCAACATTTTCGTAATTCAATACAGTTTACGGTATAAATAATCAAAATAAAAAATAAACATAACTTCTATTTTATTTATGTCTTTTACCAAGAAAAGGTACCATTTCGCTAATTTGGCCCCCTCCGATTTCAATACAAAAAATCACGAATATACTACATGGAGTCCCAAACATTTTAAGCAAAAGCCCAAGATGGAGAACGCATTTTACCCATTTTTAAAAAAATATTTCGGGTAATTGATTTTTTTAATTTTCTTCCAATCTTCTGCGTATTTTTTTATGTAATTGGTAATATTAAAAGGAGCTTATGTGATTTTTTTCATAATTTTATATGTAGATGTATTCGATTCATTAAATGTAATCGAATTACAAATTTTTTAAATTGTATTTTCGTTGCGTCTTTTACAAAAAAAGGTACCATTTCACTTATATGGACCTCTCCGATTAAGTTAAAAAAATAACAAAATTACTATACACCTCAGGCGTATCTCGCGACGCTAGCGCTCGAGCGGCCACTGCGTGCGTAACGAGACGATCAGCTGATCGCACGCCCCAGGCGTACCCCAGGCGAATCTCGCGACGCCAGTGCTCGAGCGGCCACTGAGTGAGTAAGAAAGCGATCAGCTGATCGCTTTCTTTTTTTAAAATTTTAAAAATTTGTAATTCGATTACATTTAATGAATCGAATACATCTACATATAAAATTATGAAAAAAATCACATAAGCTCCTTTTAATATTACCAATTACATAAATAAATACGCAGAAGATTGGAAGAAAATTAAAAAAATCAATTACCCGAAATATTTTTTTAAAAATGGGTAAAATGCGTTCTCCATCTTGGGCTTGTGCTTAAAATGTTTGGGACTCCATGTAGTATATTCGTGATTTTTTGTATTGAAATCGGAGGGGGCCAAATTAGCGAAATGGTACCTTTTCTTGGTAGAAGACATAAATAAAATAGAAGTTATGTTTATTTTTTATTTTGATTATTTTTACCGTAAACTGTGTTGAATTACGAAAATTTTGACCTAGTTATTTTTGTCGATATCATTATTCCACTTGACGTCAGATTTTTTTTTCATTTTTTTCACCTTTTATTTTATGGCTCGTCGAAATATAAGAATAAAATTCTCAAAAAATTCACAGATGCTCCGTTTGACATAGTCAACAATATAAAAAAATTAGGCGAAAATTGGAGACGGTCGGGTTTTTTTTTGTGCGAAATCCCGTGGAATGACCTATATATTTTTTTTTTTTTTTTTTTATGTTGCATTTCCCCCCGTCTGCAGGCATTACGCCTATTGCAGGGTCGGCCCGGATCAGTAGCCAGTCCCCCCTGGGGGTCTGGTCCGGATCAGTAACCAGGCCCCCATGCGGCCGCATCCGACTTCCCCCTCTATATCGCATTTGCCATAGCATTTCTGCTACGGGCATAGGGAAACTGCGGAAAACCTATGCCGATATAGCCGGTCTCGAGTTTGCCTCCCGGCACCGGAGCTACGTCACGTTTCGTCGAGAACGTAAACACGGAATACAGCTGTATACATGTGACCCCCACAGGTAGAAATACCTGTGTGGGTCTCATGTATACATCTGGAGCTTCATCGCGCCCGTATTTATATTTTCGACGAAAATCGACGGCACCGGGAATCGAACCCGCGACCTACCGATGCTCTGGACTAGAGGCCAGTACACTGACCACTAGACCATCGCACCGGTAAAATGACCCATATATACTAGGATTTTATTGTGGCTCGCGCGCTGTGCGCGCTCGCAATCGCCCCCCACCCGAGGGTGCCCCCCCCCGCCCCCCCGAAGGGTGCCCGCAGCCTTGGGGGACCTATGTTTTTGGAAAAGGACTTAGAATAATTCGGACTCGGGGCTTGGCATAAAGGGGTGGGGCTAGACCCAGGGGCTGGGGCTAGCCCCAAGCCTTTAGCCCCACCCCCTTCCGCCAAGCCCTGAGCCCGAATTATTCTAAGTCCCTCGATTCTTGACACGGCGGCGGCGGCGGCGGCGGCGGCGGCGGCGGCGAGATCTTTTTATAATATTACTAGGATTTTATCGTGGCTCGCGCGCTGCGCGCGCTCGCAATCGCCCCCCACCCAAGGCTGCCACTTCTTAAGGGTGCCCCCCCCCCTTCGCCGAGCCCTGAGCCCGAATTATTCTAAGTCCCTCGATTCTTGACACGGCGGCGGCGGCGGCGGCGAGATCTTTTTATAATCTCTCTATATTATAAAAAGATCTCGCCGCCGCCGCCGCCGCCGCCGCCGCCGTGTCAAGAATTATATTCCTAGTATATATTATATATATATACTAGGATTGTATTGTGGCTCGCGCGTTGCGCGCGCTCGCAGTCTCCCCCAAAAACAGTGCCCGCCACCAAAAGGTCCCCCCCCCCCCCCCCCCCCAAGGGCCCACCACCCTTGGTGGACCTATGTTTTTGGAAAAGGACTTAGAAAAATACGGGCTTAGTGTCTCACAGACACCCCCGAATTTTTCTAAGTCCCTCGATTCTTGACACGCCGGCGATTCTTTAGGTTCTTTAGGTTCTTTAGGTTCTTGACGGCCCGAATTTTTCTAAGGCCCTCGATTCTGGACACGGCGGCGGCGAGATCTTTTTCGGCAGCGAGTCTCTCTTCTATTTGAACCGTCGAGCGAGCAGGTCGCGTTTCCGGGAATTTACCGACAGGAACGATTCATAACGTTATTATCGAGTGATCTATATTGAGTATTGGCGAATCTGCGAGGACTTAGGTAGGGATAATTGCGTGCGAGGATAATGAAGGAATTAAGTGGTATAGAGAAGCAAAAGTGAAGTATGGAATTGATTATAATTTAGTAACCGGAAATCCAGAAACAAAGGACATGCAAAGCAATTGAATATACAAATTCCAATATTATCAGAACTTAGGTCTCGATTATAATAATATAGTGAGTAGCGAAGCATTATTTTTGAATTTATATTGTATATGCGAGCGAGCTAGGAATAAACGAATTGTGACGGTAGATGGCACCGCGGAAGCCCATCAATTTATGATTGATTTTTAATTGATTTTTGAGTATTTCGTTGCAATAAACCATATTTTTACCTATCACAAAAAGTCTAATCATTAATCTTTTCCCTGCTCGAGTTCCGAATCCTCTAAATTTAATGTGATTGGCTAAATACCGTTACAACATATATTTTCTTCTATCTGGGATTGTAATGATAACAATACATACGGAGAGAACAAATTTAGTTGTGGCTACCAATTTCAGCATATATGCTGAATTTTCTGAATAAATACTATTGAAAATAATTGTTTATCAAAATTTTTACATTTTTTCACAGACGGGAAGCTTTGAAGTGGTAAAAAAATATCGCAGCTATTACAGTGAATAAGATAATTATCTATCTTAAATGTAATGTGATATGTGCTTGACCGTAGTGCTAGTCTAGGTGAAATGATATAAATAAAAAATCGGCCCCGAAAATGGTCTCGGTTCAGTTAAAATACACCATATACAATATTGACGAAGCCAATAAAGCAATACATTACCGGAATACTACATACTTCTGTAATTTACGTCGAAGATGGAGTAGAAAGTGAAGCTGAGGGTACCCACACTGGTATGCTCTAGAATTATCGTGAAACCACGAGAGCATGGGTTTTTACTTCCGTTCTGGTTCGAAAAATAATTGCCCGTCTATTCCTGTGCTCGTTTACGGTCGATCGGTTCGCTTGTAGCCTCCGTACCATCGGATTCGCCGTCCGGCGTAATTACCCGGAGCTCTAGATAGTCCGCGAGCTCTCATTTCACCTCTTCCTCCCCTTATTACGTTGTGAGGGCACTATCAGCTTCGCTTTTTCCTCTTTCTCTCCAAAAACAAAAAAGAAAACCTCTCTCTCAATCTTACTTTTTCTCTCCTTCCTTATACGGTCCTACTCTTCTAAAACCTGGTCGGTTTCATTTTTTTATTTATTTTTCAACTTTTATCCAGGCAATAAGCATGCACGCCATGGTACTTGTACGTTGTTGTTTTCTCTTTTTTTCTTCAATACCTAGTAGTTTAAGCATCGCCTGTTAGCCATCAGAATCCGAAAAACCGTTTTGAAAATGTGCTATTAATAACAGATAATATTAGGGCAAAGTTCGGTATTCACAAAATTCTGAGCAACGGGTACGCGGAGAGAAATGCATACGCGAATATAGCTGCCACTCGCAGAAAATATTGTACGGCGGTGACACATGGGCTCTATTGTAAAAGCTCATATAAACAACTTACAGCTTACGATACGTATAGTAATCGTCCCAAATTTGCATTATTACAACAATGACTTATTCCTTAACAGTATAGTAATCCGTTGTATCTGTATCTTTTTGAGAGCTGAAAACGTTGGAGTAATCTTCATTTACATAGGACTTATTACCATTGATTAGTATTAATTTCCTATTCTGCTTTGGAATTATCAACATGTAGGGATTTTTTAGATTCACAAATAAGAACATGGCTAATGATGACGTCGCGAATTTATTCATCCACTACTTATGTAAAATTTTCCTAACAGCATACGTTTGTTGTTTGAGGTTTTTTTTAAGTCTTTCTTTTCTTCAAAAGTGCTGGGTCGTTAATATTTTATAACGAAAAGATCTACGGCGATGCATATAAAGAGCAGTCTTTTCGCCCAAAAGTGTCTTTCGTGGGACATCGAAGACATGGCAGTGAAGCTGCTCAATATTTGTATTTTTGGTCGAGTTATCATATGATAAGTTACAACTCTGACTTATCGACCTACTTTGGCTAGCGTGTTGCAGTTTCAATACAATAGTCAGAGAAACAAAATTAAATTACAAAATATGATGGCGTCTTTAAAAATATTCACATTTTTTATGCACTAACTTTCAAAGCATATTAAATACATTTCCCCTTCCTTCCCTTAAATACATCTAAGGGAACGCATAGAAAATCCTTCCATAATTAATTCCAGCATCATATTGAAAATAGTATGAAAAATTTACTAATTGTTTCTATATAAAAAGAGAATACTGTCATACGTATGCGTATAAGTAAAATTGCGGTTGGAAACATTAATATAGGAATAATGAGCATGGTACTAAAGCAAAATCGGAAAGATTACAATACACATTGTGAAAGCTTCTGCGTGTATAGGAACAGCTTTGATAAAGCCCTTGTGTCACCGCAGTACGCAAGTTATAGTAATTAACACCAGAAACCCGCGTAGGTACACACAGACTTTTCTCTCCGTGTACAAAAGCTTATTAACCGGGAAATTCGATTCTAGCAGTTTAAGAGTAGCGAGAACATAGAATTTGTGAGATCCGATCGAATGAGTCAGAAAAAACTGGACATATTGAGATAATTTATTATCAACGATATTAAATGCGTTTTTTTCGAAACTATGATTTCAAAGTCGGTGACCACTGTCATTCAAAAACCGCTCAACAGATTTGAATGAAATTTATACAGTTTATTGAAAACATAAAAACTAGTACTTAATCGAAGGGTTTTTTTAACACTGCTGTTTTTAAAAAATAATAAAAATTCATGAAAATCCGCGAGTAAACTTTCAGAAGCCGCCATTTTGTTTATTTAAAAAAATCTTCGATTAAGTACTAGATTAACTATTAAACTAATGATTTTTTTTTGTTTGATTGATTTTAGATGAACCAGTACAATGTTCTGATGGTCACCGCAAAGCACTACTTGTGGAACGGAGTCCAACAAAGATCGCGATAGCTTCGTTTACATAATATTTTACATTTCTTTTTTTTAAATTTTAGTCAAGTTAAGTTAAAACATAAAATAATAACCCTGTATTATAAGTTTTATAAAATAGATTTAGTTACTGTAAAAACTACTGTGAATTACTGTTTTGGTGAGGATATCCTTAATACAGTCAGAGTAGAAGATATTGTCACACGTTGTGCGGCAACCAATATATGTAAGCGTTAAATGAGACCATTGGGCGAACCATGCATACCGTGCCGAAAAGCAGCTTACGCGAGGGTAACGAGCATTCCCGAAGCTTCGGGAAAGACAGACGAAGCACGTAATACGTTCTAGGGGCGTTTAGAGCCAGCCGAACAACTACAACATATATTCGCGACACCCTAGGCTATAAATTACAAACTGTTGCGGGCTTGCAATCCTGCCATCACCCCCTAATACAAGACAGAGTTTTGTAACCAGCATACAACATTCACCCTTCAGCTAATTTGAGCTTAAAAACAAATGAGTGACGACCCCGGTTTTAGTTACTTGAGTATTGATGCACGTTACATTCCCTAGACAAAAACTTTTATTAATTATCCCGTCGATTGGGAAATGATAAGCCATATATTATAATACACGAATCGAAATAGTTTTGATAAAACATGGGATTGTAATTTGATTATCTATCCATTTCGCTAGCGTAATTAGGAGTCAAAAGTGTTACAATATTGGAAACAAGAGCTCCATTCGCTTAATGCACACACTCGGAAAACAATACGCACAACAAAAATCCATATTGATTCTATCGACGTCGACTGCCACAGTAGAATCAACATCGTTTTGAAAATGGCGGTTCTGCATTCTTGCGTGTTTTTATCAGGGTCAACATTTATAAAAAAAAAAGAAAAGGACAGTTACGATAGAGTAAAAACGGAATTGGAATTTCCGCGATAAATGATCTCCAGCAATTTCCGCGCGAAGAAAAACAGTCTTGACAAAAGTCTTAGTGGAAGTTTTTAGGAAAGTCTTGGCAAAAGGCTGACCAAGCGTCTTGCCGAGTGAATTGACAATCATTTTGGTCAGAGTCTGGCCAAGAATTTTATAAAGTTTAACGGATAAAATCCGTACCAAGACTTTTTCCGAGACTGCAGAATATTTTCTCAGACTATCGCTAGGAATTGCTACAAGTCTGACAGATTTTCATCAGTATCGGAGGAATTTATGGTTTCACTGATTACATTCAGAGCAGGTAATCGGAAATGATACACTAGTGTCGGCAATAGTCTGTGTAAGATTCCTCACTCTTCATCTAGGTCTTGGCGATAGCCTGAGAAACAGTCTAGCAGTCTCGACAAAAATCTTGCTACCAGTTTTTGATCTTATGGTGCTACTCTGAGAAACACACTTGCTGTATTCCAAATACAGTTTAATAGACAATACAACTTTGAACGACTTGAAATCGCAAAGGAATTTAAAACATGAGGTATTTCAAAGAAAATAATTGAATACCGTTTGTCAAAAGTGATAAGAGAAATAACAAAATAATTCAGATGGGTCGCTACGTGTCTTTCTACGCTTTACTACCATTCGCTCTGTCGGGGTAAATCACGATCGTTTCTTCCTGTTCGCTCGCTGTACCTGCTATTTTAGCACAATCTACATATAGTACATATTGGTATAGTTTACACACTTAAATTGTGGAATGGAATACTCGTGCAGGCTGCTTTCCTCCTACCTATAGCCGCGTGTAATAGTTTACGAACGAAGATCGCACCATGAACGGCCAATTCGTTATGGCCGTTCAAGCACTAAATAACCATTGGATTTACTCACTGCCCAACGATTATCTCCAAATCCACTGCGTTGTCTAGGTTTTTGTCCGCTGAAAATCAGACACCCATGTGATCGAGACCACTCGTGGTTCAATATATCCCGGCGGTTGATTCTCAGACTTACGTGATCTAAATCCGCGTTTCAGTAATAAATTTTGCCTTGGTAATTTTGTGGATCTCGTATGCACGGTCTGTGGAAGTTCGATAGTAATGTACTGCTATACCGTTGGACAAAAGCTGCATGTGTACCACATAAAAAAAGAGGAAATAATATCCAACCAGCCACCTACTTTTACTGTTCGAATAATAATCGATGAATGTTCCGTTTTTTATTGCACAATAAAGAATTAACCATTAATAGTATACCAGAAAAACGATTCAAATTTTACTACACCCTTTTTATGCGATATTGAAAAAACCTGAACCCCAGCGTCCATTCTAAAAAGGGATAGCCTTTTCAACGTATGGTTATTAAAATAGTTGACATGAAAGTGAAGTTGTTATAATGTTGTCATTATAGGATAAAGAATAGGTAGCTAGTTTTCTCTCTTTGGTAACTATCAGGGTTACTCTCCAATCTAATTGGTTAGTTACACCAATCAACCGGTGAGTTGAGGTTATGATGTCAGCTGGTTATTGCTACTATCGGTACTTTGCTAACGATGGTTGTAGTTTCTTTAACTGAGTAGTTGGCGCTGTTCTAACTATTCCGATTGGTTGTTGGAAACGATTGACCAGTTTTTACAACTACTTTCTCCTTTCAGTGTACGGTAAGGCTAAAGATATAACTGCCACTGTCAGGGATTTTCCAGCACTGACCTTTTTCAGTACGTGTAGTCCGCATTTTTCG
The DNA here is from genome assembly GCA_963970395.1 of Ephialtes manifestator. NCBI lineage: Eukaryota > Metazoa > Arthropoda > Insecta > Hymenoptera > Ichneumonidae > Ephialtes > Ephialtes manifestator. The sequence goes on along the minus strand of OZ019972.1, from coordinate 13,890,133 downwards.
CGCAAAGAGATTGTGTGTCGTATAACACGTCACGATCAAAGAAGACGTTTACTACTGTAGCTTGTCAGAACCATCTCCGTAATTCAGAACCAGACGCGTGAAATCGTCAGCGTATTCTACTTTCGACTACTAAAAAATATAGAGTAATGGCAATGAAAATTTCTGGTATGATTGGCTCTTCGACCTCCATAAGCCATTATCACAATCCTCACCATGGCGACCTAGAAATATCGTTCCAAGATACATGCCGTAAGTTTTTGTCTCGATATAAGCTTTGTCCATTTTGTGATCGAGGAAATATCCAATTTCTATTCTCGTATTACCTGGGATATCTAGCGGGCGCATTACGACGCGAAATCGGTATTATATAGATAGTCTCACGTTCTTTTGAGCATAGTGAGAGGCGGTGTGGAGAAAAATCAGTGGTTGCAATGGAGAAAGGTAGAGAAATGCCTGGTTATCCGATTTGATTTGAAATACGAACTCACTTGTCTAAAAATATGGTAGCTTTGGGCGCGAAAGCCCGAGGATTCGGTGCCATACAAGGATGGAACGGGGAAGCGTAAAACGTGAGGCGGAGGTTGTAGCAGTGGGCAAGCCAAGGACAGACAAGGCGTCTGGACCGTCGCTGAACTAGAAGTTGCGGGAAGAAGTGACAGATAGAAAAGAAAAAGAGTCGCGGTTGAGAGTGACGGAAGGCTTGGGTGGTTTGAGCAAGAGGCGAAGATAGAGGATTCGGGTAAGAGGATAGAGGGTTGAACATCAGGGAGAGACAGCAAGTAGCATGAGACGAATGAGAAGCAAACGCGAGCGCTGGTGAGACAAGGATAGTGAAAGCTAGCTCAAAAGAGAAGTAGAAAGCGCGCCTTGGAGAGGACAGGCAGATATTACTATTCCGTTGGTGTAGTCGCTGCTTTTCCCGCTCGTTTCTACCCTCCTATTCTTCCTCCTTCTTTCCTTCGTTATTTCTTTCGGGTTCTTTTTTCCTTCTCTTTCTCTCACTCTTCATGGATATGCGAAGAAAACGGATATGGTCCTAGGGATGGCACACGGAATGGCGCACCCAGGGGATGCAGGTGCACTACTCTCTCCCGCGCCGAACCGAGAGGTGGCTTTTAATTTATTTGACAAAGTTTGAGCTCTCGCGCCAGTGCGGATGCCGAGAACCGAGTGGGACAGTGAGTGGGAATGAATGGGAGATAGAGAAAAGGACTATGAGGAAAAAGGAAAAGGGATAAGGGTTGGAGTAAGATGGAGAGGAGTAGAGGGGTACGTCGTAAATCTTTGTCTCACGGAAGTACGAGAACTTTGAGATGCCTCTGCCCATTCCCTACGCCTTTCCTCTCACTCGCGCTGGCTCTCTGCATTTCGGCCTTTCCTACTCCGCGGTATCTCTTGCGTTTCACCAACAACTCTTTGTTTTCGTGACTACCATACTCGTGAGTAAAAGGCAACGTGAGGGTTTCCCGTCTTCCTATTCGCGGCCAACTCTCGAGCACCACGTATACGTTCACCACATGACAAAAGGGGCCATCAATAAAACCCGTAGCGCTAATTCCAAAATGTTGTATCCTCTTGTAACATATCGCGATGTTCATTGACAGCTCCTCTCTCCCTGAATATAACATGATGCAAGGCTGGCAATCTCGCTCGTTCATCGCCCATTCGCCGACACTTATAATTTCAATTAAAATCGATCATATATGCTCATACAAGTGATTTTGTTGATTTATTACGTCTCTAACCCAAGTAACTTTATTAAAATTAGGTTCTGTGAATATTGCACGAAAAAAAAAGTTTAGTCGAAAAAATAACAAATGTATAACGCGTTTTTTGGTGAAAGGAATATTTTCTATTCATTCGTCTTCATCGTTTACCAATTTCGATGTAAATAAAAGGTATTTATAATAACAAGTTGGAAAAATCTGATCTATTTCGTCGTGGCAGGTTTTGGAATAAGAAACGAGGAATTTGCGACGCGAGATAAAAAGTTTATTTGTTCGTGCCGAACGTTTGGTACGAGGAGCTGCGACTTCTTTGTATTAGGATCCACTCATAAACTTGTTCTCAACCATTTTTAGACGTATATTCCGATGGGACGTATCGATTGGCAAGTGTCCCAGAAGTTTACGCGAGTTCAACTTTCTCTCGCTCTCTTTCGAGCTATTCTGAAAGTCGTGCTGAATGGGAAATCTTATAGGGTAAACCGGGGCTAGTCGAAACACTTTCGGTCTGCCATTTTTTAATAATTTTACAGACTGGAACTCGGCCGCCCAAAAGTCGCAATCGCAGCATTGAAAATCACGTTAAATTTCTTTGTTAGAATTATTTTAAAAAATACAATGCGAGCTTGCCAATATAAGTATCATGCGACTCCTTTACCTAACTAACAATCGAAATTCTAGCAACAAAATTGAATATAGTCGCCCAACTGCGTGAATTGTTGAGGAAAATCGAATACGCCGATAAATTGCTGGATGACTCTCCGAACTCTTGGGGAAACCGTACAAATGAAGTTATGGCAAAGTTCGAGACTCTCTTCAAGGCGAAGAATTTAGAAGACTGGGCAAACCTGAGTAGCAAAATACCGATACCAAGAAGTTTGGAAATCAATGTTGAAAATTATCTAACTCCGCGCTGCTCGATAGCATCAACCAGAATAAAAGTGCAGATTCGTCTAACGAATGACGATAATTGCAGTATTTCGTGGAATGATTCCACATACCGCTGAAGCGGCCGGGGTCTTTGTCCTGCGATTTTTACAGAACTGGCAAATTTGTTAAATACGAACGTGATCCGGTTCCGGTGTTTAACCACGACCAATTAGAGCACCAATAAAATGATGACAATGGTTTCGATAAAATCTCGTTACTCATGAACTTATTAATGGATGAATCTAGCAACCAACTTGAGACGAAAATACTAAACAGTGAACGTCGTAAAAGACGTAAAATTTCCAGAAAAATAAAGATTGAGCTGAAAAGTAACAAACATGTTCTGTATACTTTATCGAGAACTTCTTGCATCACAAGAACAATAGTTTTGAACCTCCGCTGATGTTTAATTCCGTTCATCGTTCTGTTAGAAATTTTCAAAAAGGGTACGAATCAGGAACTGCTTGATTTTATGACAACGACAAACTTTCCTGGATGAGGGACCAAAATATTCTCCGCATTTTTAGTGATTCAATAAATTATTAAAATCGATGCCAAAAATAAAATGCAGAAATAGACAACCACCAACTCCTCTTGTCATACCTGCTGCCTCGACTATCGTCGACAGAGAACGATGTTTGTTCGAAATCCGAACGCCCGGGGTGCCCGATTCTCGTTGGTGAAGCGCATGTTCGGTCATTATCACTGTTAGCTTTTCTTCGTGCCAGCTCACGAGTCGTTAACGACTGCACTCCGCTCGGTCGTTCGGGGCCATGCTCGATCCTCTCAAGTTCGCACAGTATGCACACCTAGACCTATGCATGCACTGTATGTACCTGTCCTACGTTTGCATACAAATAAACGAGCGTTGCACACTATTCCTCACATGTTTCGAGCAACTATACCTCCATAGGCATACATGTGTATAGATTTATATAGTGCTGTTCTGTATATTGCTGTGGCGTGCAACGCATCGTGTCATTGCCGACATATTCCCATGCGGCGATGTAGGACAAGGATGGAAACTTCAATTGTCGTCTCTCTCCCACAATAGCTTCGACGACGCACGTGAGTCTCGCATAATATGCTGGAGGGCTCAATCAATGATTCGTGCCAATGTGGATGGTGCCACTGGGTGAGTATGATCCTCCACGAACGATTTCCCATGTATTCGCTGCCAGTGTCACATATATCTGTACCTTGTTTTCCTTCTAATCCTCTACAATCCACCATTCTGGTTGTGTAAATGAGTTTTCCAAGTATTAATAGTACTTTCGACCGGGTCAGGCTCGCGTAAACTATGTTACCAGTTCAAGTCCGACGTGAGTAAGATTCAATTATGTCCATCGATCGTAAAAAATTTTGGAATTAATAAGGCTACATATTTTAAGCTGTATAGCCCCTACTTAACGGGTACTCTCAGCAATCGATCCTAACGACTTTGAAGTACAAGAAGGCTTTGGTTACCGAATTTTGAACTTTCAGCATGTTTCGCCGCTATATCGCAAGCTGTTGTGTGCAAAAAATGCAAATCCGATGTGTCATTCTCTGAATCAGGTAAGTGCTCGTAAAGCTTTAAAGACGTTTTTCTAGAAACCACTTTTTTCAAACTGGGAGGGCGTATTCCTTGAACAACGTTGCATGGATCAATTTGAAATGTTGATAGTAGCTTCACAATTACATTCTATATCGAAGTACGGAGCCGTTTTTTTTATTTAACGTATCCTATTTTTTCATAAACAATTTACTACTTTTTTTTAGGAAAAATCGATTCATTTTGTCAAAAGCGCACCATTTCTACAAAATTTGATTTAAAAACAAAACCCCTACGTAGTTCCATAGTCAATAGCATATAGATTATAAAATGTTTTGGTTTTTTGGTAGAGGTTTTATACTTCACGACAAAACCGTGAAGGTATTTTTTAAAAATGCGATTTTCAAGATGGACTCTGTCGCCGCCATTTCGTATCAAATTGATAATAAAAGAAATTTATTTCGTACCTCAATATATTTCAATTAAACTCTCTGGAAAGAAGTCCTATTCGTATTTTCGTACTCCCAAAATAAATTGTCGAAGTTAGGCCCTTTTTTCTGCCACTAGAGTGGTGTTACCTGATAAAGGTATTGTATCGAAACTTCCATAATATAATGGTACCTGTCTGATTTTGTATATACATATATAATAAATTGAATACAAACACATGTAGCAACATGCAGTGGCATCGCCAGTGGGTGGGCCGCGGGGACCCCCCCCCCCCCCCCCCCCGAGATAAAATCCTGGCTACGTTATTGGCAACATGCGTTGATTTACCAACAGACAAAAACTGAATTCTAAGTAGAGCTTTTTTTAGGTTTTACCTTTAATTCTCACTGCATATACAAACAGTCTCCAAAGAAAAATCACGACATTCCTCACTAATAAGTGACGCAAAGAATAGGGGAACATTGACTGTCAATGTCTGTAGATATGATGTACATCAACACTTCCGTTTGGTAGGCGTCCATTCGAGATAGAGATGGAAAAACGAAAAAACAAAGCGATTCAGTCGTCCCAGCCTGTACAAAGGATCCCCTAGAACATCCGATCTTATTCCTCAATTGTTTTCCGCGCGCTCCCCACAATCTTTTGTCTCGAGGTGTTTTTCTCCTTCGGTTCTCTCGCAGCCGTCGTAGGACCCAGTCTATGACTCTTTTTCTCAGTGTCTGTCTTCAACGGTTTGCCTTCATCCTCGCACCCTATTTTCCACTCTCCCCGTGTCTTCTCTAAAGAATGAAAATGAGAGTAGGGGGAGTAAGTTCTGAACGGCGATTCTCTATCTGCTCGAGTTGTTATCCTTTTTCTTTTTTTCGTTCTTTTCACCGTACCTGTCTGAGTCTGCGGTTTCAATCTCCTGAGAAGCATCCTTTACCAAGGTGGTTTCTCCAACGCTCAATCAGGGCTGCCCGCCTTTATTCCTATTTAATGACTTCCGAACTAAATACGACTTTTCGGACTTGAATATTTATCGTCGCGTTAATCTCGCGAGACGACAAACTTAGAACAGAGCTTAGAACCTAAAGGGTGAAAAAGACAAATAAGCCTAAAAAAGATATGGACGCAAGGACAATAATTTCACTTCGTGACAGCTGGTTGACAAGATAGCGTTAAACCTCAAGATAACATTTTACGGTCGCCCGACTGGGCGTGTCCGGGGCACATGATTCGGGATTGTTTTCCGATAATCCATTTATTTGGGTCGTCGTTTATCGTCCTTCCTACACCTTTATTTTTTTATTTATTTTTTGCGCATATCTTTGAACACTGCACTTTATGACAGCAAGGATTTTACCTTTATTCTACAACAGTGCGATATCCATTTTTTAATCCCCAGTTTCAAAGTGACGAATTTCAATGTTTACGGTTTGGATGTTGATGGCATACTATGAAAAAAGGATTTTTTTAAATTTGTTTTCCCAGATGGGTTTTGAATATATACCGACATATGATACGTAAAACAACGTGGATATATTGAATGAATATATTTTCAAATTGTATATCAGAGTTGTAAACGCCGAATAGTTATAGAAATAATGATGATGATACGATCAGCTCTATAATTATGATTTTATAATAACAACATGTAGCGATTGTAATACGGTGATTAAACTTTGGAATGGTTCCAAAAATTATTATTTTTCAATAAAAATTCACGGTAATCCTTTTGAAAAAATCGAAAAAAAATAAGTAATGCATTACTTATTTCTCCCGTTTTATCCACTATTTCTTGCAATATTAAAGTGAAAATTAGTATTTTTTTCAGCTATTCAAATGTTTACACTTTATTTTATAATCACTACATATTATTATTATGAAATCATAATTACAAAACAAATTGTACTGTAAAGTATATTTCATGAATTAATGGGGATTTGCAACTCTGGTATGTATGTAAAGAATATTGTTTCTTCTAAATTTTTTTGGTATGTTTCTTACTTTATATTATAGAACGCTTGATGAGTTTTCTTATGATTGACTCATACGCTACATGTCGTCGAGTTTTACGTACAGATTAGGGCGAAACAGTCGAATTAGTCATAAATCCAAGTTATTTATGCGAATAACAGTATTCGCATGAATAACAATTTCGGTCTCAAAGAAGAAAACAGATGAGTGGTTTTGCGATGAATAGCTGTGTGAAAAAGTCCAGAAAACCCTGAGGTTGTTTTTGCGGTGATTCCGGGCTGAAACTACGGTGGTTTGACCCATTACAATCATCAACTGGAGACATATTCATTTTACTCGGTAATGGGTATACAATTACCTCGGCTCTTTTTATCTAATTGTGATTATCCTTTTTCACAAATCTTTTCCCTTAACTTATCTATTGAAGGGTTTTATTAATACAGACGTAAGATGTGTAAAACGCAAGCCAACCGTCATTATCTTCACGGCTGTATCATTTTACAATGTCGGATCCTCATAATATACAGGTATTCCTGAGTGCAACAAAGTTGTTGTGCCAAGGGTATACAGTTTAGTTATATATTTATACTCACACAGAGCCACCCATATGTGTGCAGGTAGTTGCGGCGGCTCTAGTCTTCCGATTCCCAGGCTCTACGAGGATGGACTGATAAAGAGGCGCGCGAGCAAGATGGATGAGACGAGATAAGCACGGATAGAGAAGACCAACTCGTCATGGAGGGATGATTCCACTCTCGAGTTGCGGGTGTTGCTACGTTGCTACCATGTCTTTCACCACAAACACCAGCGGTACAGCTCCTTCCATGCTTTTTCATTTCTCTGCCTCGATACTCATCGTTCTTCTTCAACCCTTTTTCCTTTTCGTCCGCACGTTACCTTCCCCATTTCTGTTTATTTCCCGTTTGACTTTATCGCTTGGCATCTCTTTCCTCTTCCTAACTTACTACGCGTGCCTCAATCTCTTCTCTATCCACCATCTCTCGAATAATACAGAACCTCCTCAACCTCCCTCCCCACGGTCCAAGCAATAAAAAGCTTACGTCACAAGGAGATTGGATTCTGATACTAAAGTTTCGATCGCATTGGTTCCAGGAATGCGAAATTAAATTCGCTTCAATATTCGTGTAAAATTGGCAACGTGGAAATCATTGGGAGAGGAAAGTCGGTAAACACTGCTGCGCCTCGGGACGTTGATCGATCCTCGTGCGCAATAGGGATTGCAAGGTCTCCGGCCAATGTACGACATCGGCGACGACCGAACGGACGACAGGGACAGGAGAGATTCGCGACACACTGGGTCGAATGGTAAGAGGGTGAAAGGGGGTCAGTTGACGCCGCCACGTTTAGCTAGATCAGCTAAAAGTGAGTGAGAAGGACATAAAATTGCTAGCCATCTAAAGGAGGAGAGGGCTCCTCATAGCCCCGAGGATAAATGCCGAGGCGAACCAGAAGATTGACGCCTCGAGGGCTAACTCATATAGCACGAAGATTTCCTCTGCTATACCCTTTTCCGTAGCAGTAAGCGTCTCGCAAAACTGGCACCCAATTCTTACGTGAATGTGCCATAAACATTTTTTTTTTAGCCTTTCGATACATGTATTGAGTTACTGTACTATAAAAAACGATAAAAAGTATATAATGCGTTATAATTATATAATCTGTATAGTGATCTTTATGTACTAACTGCGTCAAGAGTTCGACAAAAGTTTCCATGTTCCCTTCTTGACGAAACACAACGTAGCTCCGGTACCGTGTTGTAAACTCGAGACCGATTATATCGGGAGATGTTTTGCGCAGTTTTTCTATGGCAATGCTAGAAATGATATGGCGAATGCGATATAGGGGGGAAAGTCGGATGCGGCTGCAAGTAGTCTAGTTACTGATCCGGACCAGACCCTGAAATAGACGGATTGCCTGAAGACGGAGGAAATTGGAACAAAAAATAAAATTAAAATAAAAGTTCGACCTTTTATGCCTCTAATCTGACTGCAAAGACATTTTCTGTAGCTCTGTAAAAAATCAATAAAATAGGGTGAGCGCGGATTCCCAACCTTTTTTGTGCACGCTACACCAAAATAATACTTTTCGTCACAAGGACGTGAAGCACTACTTTTATGGCCGAGGTTAAGTCGTTGCAGAAGCCAAGCCGAAGCGCGGCCGAGGGGCAGTCAATGAAGAGCCCAAATTTTCCCGAAGACATACAACAGACACACAGAAAGACATACCAATTTATGAGACATCAATAATAATTTGGAAGTTAAAAAAAAGCGGAAAAGCCACGCGAATTCAAGATAAACTGAGGTGTACCATGTGATTCACTCTCTAAATCACTGTCAGGGCTATACGACTCATTTTGCCTTCTTAAAAATGTCAATATTTGGAAATCTCTCTGTACTAAACGTCGTGGACGAAATTCGTTGAGCTGACTGTAGTTCTCCCGACTAGCACTGCAGCTGTTTGTTGAACAATGGGCGTACAGAACGCCGTACTTTTACGACCTAGTACTTAAAAGTACGTCCTAATGTATACTTTTACAGCCTAGGCTGTGAAGTAGAGGTTAGAGTTCCGTTCAGCGACCGGTAAGTTGTCGTTTACATACAGGGATGAAAAAGTGCTTTTTGGAAATTAGATTTAGGGGCAATAGTCTCGAACCACGATAGGTCGAGAACCTGCAGTGGTGTTGGATGCATCACGTAGTGTGGACAGATTCTGTAGTTTTTGTGTCTGCAAGAGTCGCAATGGATGTTTTGTTTTGATATAGTGACAAATATCTGAGTTCACCTATTTACAAAGTGACAAAATGATGAAACCGTGCATTGTGCCAAAATGTAAAACCGGCAATAAAAATATACACGTACAATGATTGGTGTTTAAAGTGCCGAACGACGAAGAAAGCCGAAAGAAGTGGACAGCCTTAATTCCGGAGATCATTAATTTTAAGCCGGCGCAATTTCTTTGCGAAAGACATTTCCTCACGGATTGTGGGATCGAAAGTACATTAAGTATGATAATAACGGAAAATTAATTTCCGAAGTAAGTATATTCACCTGTAACTCTATAAACATACATTATTAATTATTTTTTATTATTATTACATTTAAAACTACATCCATCTCTTTTCTACAACTGACGTGCGCAGTCGTGTCCAATATCCGACAATCAAGGCGTTAACAGCTAGTGAGTTACCCTCACCAATGAAAAAGTGAACAAGTTTCTCGATCTGTATGTAAGACCGTGTCTCGAACTTTTGAGGCAGCAGATTGTACAGAAAATAACATGTGGCGCGCGGGCACAAAGGATATTCTTGACTCGCGTAAAGTGCTGCAATCTCCTTCTACTAGTGTTGAATATAACATAAACGCCAAACATGTTCTTTTTTCGAACCTGTCACATAAGTAATTAGAGGAGACTCGTTTTAGAACCGACCTTTTTCTAGAACCGGTTAGAATAATGTTTGAAATCTTTTTTACGCACAAATTAATTTTTCTGTATAAATTGTATATAGATTACATATAGAGCGTATATAAACTGTATATGCCCAATTCTATGTTTAAAACTATACATTTTTTTATATGTTTGTATACTATACTATAAAAAAGTATCCTGTTGAAATTTTTTTGGGGTACGGACGCTTTGAGGGACTGACGCTTTGGAGGGCTGAAGTTTCGGAAGGCTGTCATTTCATAGGGATGACGTTTCGGAAGGCTGTCGTTTTATAAGGTTGACGTTTCATAGGGATGACGTTTCAGAAGGTTGACGTTTGAAAGGCCTGACGCTTTTTTATGTCGATTTAAATTTCTATGTACAAATAGGAGTAGAAATTATTCCTAGGGATAGGGGAGAGGAGAGAGGGATAGGGGAGAGGTTCTCGAGGGATAGGGGTGGTGTTTCCTGAGGGGTATAAGAAGATTCTCGAGGGGCAAAGAAAGGTTCCCGAGGAGTAGAGGGAGGTTCTCCAGGGATAGAGGAGTGGTTCTCATGGCATACAGGAAGGGTCCCCGAGGGATAGAGGACGGGTTCCTGTGGAATAGAGTAGGGGTCCCCGAGGGATAGGGAGAAGCTCCCGTGGGATAAAGGCGGAGTTCCCGAGAAATAGGGGAAACGTTCCCGAGGGATATCACGTTAGCGATGGAATTTCAAGTGAGTGGTACGGCGTTGGTCATGGAATTCTGCGCGAGTGGTATCAATTTGGCGATGGAATTGTAAAAAAATAGATTCGAAATATACAATCGAGGTTTTGAGGTTTGCAAACGTATCGAGGTTAATGGTGTAATGGTAACGCAAGATAAAACTTTGATTAAAAATATGATAAATCCGATGTTAAAAGAATATGCGCCGTACTATCTACTTCATAGTGTTGTGCACATGATAATATTTTGTATATTGTGTGTGCGTATGTTTGTGAGTATTCTGAGTTCGCCGGGGCCATTTCAAGTGGGGGTTGGCGAGCGAAGTCGGGATTTTTCTGAATTCCGCAAGGGCTTATATATAATGCATTCCATGACAAGTGAAACATTCTTGTCCGAATTTTCCTACGTCCTTTATGAGACCAATAAATAAACGGCAATGAGAGAGCACGAGGCTACAATAGCCCTTCATCAAAAAATTCAAAATTTTAAATAAAGAATTCACAATTTCAAAAATGATGAAGAGGAGATTCCCGCGGCATAGACGAGGGGTTTGCATGGGATAGAGGAGGGGTTCCCGATGGATAGGGGACAGGTTCCCGAGGGATATATAGTTGACCATGGAATCTGTAGTGTGTGGGTTTACGTTGTCCATGGAATTTTGAGCGATTGGCGTATTAAGTTTTGAGCAAGTGGATTATCAAGTTAGCGATGGAACAGTAAAAAATAGATTACAAATATTCAACCGAGGTTTTGCGGTTTGCAAAGGATTCGAGGTTACTTCGTAATGGGAACGTAAAGTAAAACTTTGATTAAAAGTCTTAGAAATCGGATATTAAAAATAAATGCACCGTATTATTCATTTCATAGGAAGCACCTCAGAATACTAGGGGCCACAGAATCAGAACCCTGCAGAAAATGCGAAAAGGAGGAGGAGACACCACTCCACGTCATATGCTACTGCCCAGTACTAGCTGAGCATATACTAAGGAAGCTGGGTTCACATTTGGTAGATCCCAGGGAAGTCGTCAACCTCCCTCTGCGGAGCCTAGTGTCCTTTATGAAGGGCACAGGGCTGGCATGAGGAAGGAGGGACAGGGATTGTGGGGAGTACAATGGGCCTTCGACCTGCGTACACTGCTAATTTTAAGCCCCCAAATAATACAATACAATACAATACAATCTACTTCATAGTGGTGCAGAATCGATAATATTTTGTAGTGTGTGTGATTGTGTGTTTGAAGATTCTGAGTTCGGCGTAGTACTCTATATATAATGTTTTTACTTGGGATTTGCCAATTGATCTAATGAGTATTCTCCCGTATTATGGACTCGATCTTTGCAAATCCAATTTTATTAATACATATAAGTTGCCTACGAAAAAGTGATTTCGTCGAGAAGGGTAGGTAATCCGAACATATATGAACCACATAGTACAAAGTCGAGAGCTTTGATCATATCGTGACAGAACTGACGTACTCATTTTATGGAAGTATATATATATATATAGTCAATTTTTCAATAATTGAAGTGAACAGAGAATTTGAGCCGAGGGAACAGAGCGGGATAGGTATCAGATAGTGGAAACAAGAGGTATATATGTATATACATATATGGTTGGAGAGAACGAGTGAGCCTAATCCAACGACGGTGACTTATCTATCGTTAAATAGGAATGAGATCTGGTAGTTCGATGCGAGGAGCTGGAAACCAGGTTGAGCGATATCGGCTCGAGCAATAATGATCTCGTTGTCCGTCTCCCTCCTCGATAAATATATATATACCCTCGTGCGACCGCGATGTACCTACATATTCGTGGCTGTGTGAAGAGAAACATGACGACGCTTACCCTGGCTGGATTGAGCGAACTCGGAGAAGAGCGAGGAACAGATAAGAGAGGATGCAGAGAAAGGAGGAAGTGCTTATGCCTTATGCCTCGTGCTTTACTGTATGCCGGGGGCGATGTAATAATGATATCATCATATTTCTGGTATGCGCGTCTGTTCACAACATTTGTATACTATATTTACCGTCTACATGCTAGCTCATAACATCTTTAACAACATAGCAATACTCTATGGTTAATATTTAAAAAAGAAAATTAAGGCTATTCTTTAAAAAGGTCAATAACGAAAAAGTGAAGAATGGGGCGTAATTCAATATTGCCAATACTGCAGTTATGCCCTATTTGAAATTTGAAATTGAAATAAGAAATGAGATATATTCAAAATGTATTTGGCATACATGTTGGTAATTTTTTATTACCGAAATATTTTGAAAAGTGTACTTAGAATTTATCTCGAATATATTTTTCGCCTGCATACAATCTCTACATAACCGAAAATATGTACTAGTTACATCAATATTAACTTTAAATATCTATTATATACCGACCTTAAGAGGTAACCCCTATCAAGCGGTAGAAAAAAGGCCTAACTTTGACGATTTATTTTGGGAGTATGATAAATGGAATCGGATTTCATTTCAGAGGGTTTTTTTTAACACATATTGATGTTCGAAAAGAAAAAAAAATATCATTTTGATACAAAATCGCGGCGACAGAGGCCATCTTGAAAATCGTCTTTTTTTAAACACCTTTACGGGATGACGAACTTCTCATCAAATAACTGGAACAAAAAACCAAAATATTTTATAATCTATATACTATTGGATATGAATGGTACGGTATGGTATGGTACTCTCTCTGGGGACTGCACGACCTTGCCGCTGGTGAGAGAGCTTGCGCGTCTCTGAGACCAAACAAGCTATGCCGGCGGGGGGCAGATCAACTGCCCCCTGACAGGGTTACCCATACCGGACAGGTTGGATGGTAGAGAACAGACTAACAAGCAGTCCAACCAGCGTAGTGAAGATGGCGGGTCCACCGCTCAGAGGAGCAGCATATGCCCTCTGCAATAGCCTACCCAAGCTAAAGCGTGAACTACCATACTGAGGGCTGAATGGCACTGGGGAATAGTGTCGCAGACGGTGTCTCTGGAAGAACAGGTCGAATTCCGGAGTATGTAGACCTTACCCTGGCAATCGGAGCTCTGCTGGGGCGGACCATTACTTCCCTAGATACTCGTGGGATCACTTATGGATATAACTGGAAACAAAACTACACACACAAAATACATCGGGGCCAAACAGGCACAGGCACCAGGAAAATAGTGGGTACGCGCGGTACGACCCATGAAGAAGCTCTCCAATCGGCAAGTGGGACCCTAGAATATACCACTTCCAATGGGCGAGACGTGAAAAGGAGTGAAAGTCCCGGAGCTCGCCGGGCTGAGGAACTCGCGAAGGATGTTGGCCGGAACTCCATCCACAGACCGCGCTTCAGTGGCGCGGCTAGAAGGAAATTCTGGCACGGCAGGCTGCAGAGGAACCCGAAAAACCAGTCTGGCGCCAACAATGAACCAACTGGGACTGGAGTCAGCAGCGAAGGTCAAACCCGCCGAGAAGAGTGGAGGAAAAGACTAAGGAATCCAAGGACACCCCCCACCAACAAAATGGAGCCGATAAGACCCAGGGAGGGCGGTTCTGGTGTTTCGTTCGCAGCCGTAACAAGCGACCTCCCAAAGTTAGCCATCATACATGATGGCTTCCGGAAGGAGGTCACGAAGGACCAATCGCTCCTGATACAGGTGGGACTTATGGAGATCGTAGATGAGATCCCGGAAGGGGACTTCATACCGAGATTCAATGAGACCTACCTGTACAAGGGAGCGCTGAGGGTGGTTTGTGCCGACCAGCAGACCGCCATCTGGATTAAGAACCAGGTCACAAACCTGAGAAAATGGAAGGACGCGGATCTAGTGGCAGTGGACCTTAAAGAACTCCCACAGTACGTCAGGTTCATGGCCTGGATCCCGGGGCTCCCTGTGGACGATATGATCCTGACCAGGCTGGCGAGGACAAACCCAGGCCTGTTCACGAAGAGATGGACTATACACGACTGCCAGGATGGGGTCGGGGAGAAAGACACTCACTTGGTGCTCAGCATGGATGAAGAGTCCATCATCTTCCTGGAAGGCCTGGGGATGAAACCCTACTTCGCGATGGGGAGAGCATCATTCAAGATGCTTAAAAATAACCCCCGGAGGTAGGAGGGGCAACGACGACGGGGACAGAGGATGCAGCGAGGAATGGTGAGTAGACTTAAGTTCATACAAGTAAACCTGCACAAAAGAGCAGCGGCAACAAGCGTCCTTAGTTAGGAGAGCGACGACGGAACAAATTGAGGTCTCCCTGATACAAGAAACGTGGACGTATCGCGGGAGAGTCAGGGGACTGAACGCACATTGGGGGCAACTGCACTATTGTACCTCTGTTGACAAACCGAGGGCGTGCATCCTCACAAAAGGAGTAACGGCCTCGGCCTTGGGCGAGTTCTGCCAAGGGGATCTCGTGGCGGTGAAGCTCGAGATCGCCTTGGGAGGGCAAAGACGGGAGGTGGTGATGGCCTCCGTCTACATGCCCTACGACTCGCCGACACCGCCACCCTCGGATGACCTAGCAGAACTTGTGGAGGACTGCAGGTCGAAGAGGAGACATTTAATCATCGGGGGTGACGCAAATTCATACTACACAGTGTGGGGCAGCTCGGACGTCAACGCGAGGGGTGAGGCACTCCTCGGATACCTGGCAGGAGTCGAATTGGAGATTCTCAACAAAGGTAAGGAACCAACTTTCTAAATTAGTAACAGGGCAGAGGTAATGGATCTATTGAAGCTAACAGTAATCAATCGGTTTTCACGAAGGATCATGGTGAATAAAAGAATATATTTCAGTGCGGAGAGAAAAGGTACATTAGCGTTACAGGGAACTGACGAGACTGAAGCGTTGCTAGAGAAAATAACACAAAGCGAATAAACGCTAGGCAACTTTTTGATCGTCAATAGTTTTAACAGGATCTTTCCCTGGGATCGCATGCTCTGGTGGAAAGAATAAAAGGGTGGCGAGTATCTAGTGAGCCGTCTTTATCGGATCACAAACATATCGTGTTTGAACTGGTCGCGGAAGCAAGCAAGATCTCCAGGGGAACACAAAGGAACCCTAGATCCACGGACTGGCCATCCTTCAAGGAGGAGCTAACAGGAAGGATGCCTAGGTTCCCTAGGAGACATGGCAGCGAGACGCTAATCTCGTCATATGAGCACAAAGGCCCGACTAAAAAGGAGAGCAAGGAAAACACACCGTGGTGGAACAGCAATCTGGAAAAGATGCGCGAAAACATCAGCCGCCAATACAACAGGGCGAAACATACAAAAATCTCTACAGACTGGGACAAGTACAAGGACGACCAGAGAGAATACAAAAACGCTATAAGGGACTTGAAGAGGGAGTCATGGCGAAGGTACTGCAAAGAGATTGAGAAAACCTCGGAAGCGATAAAGCTTCAGAGGGTTCTCACCAAGGACCCGGTTCCGATGTGCGGCTCACTCAGAACCCCATCAGGAAGGTTTACCGACTCTTGGCAAGAAGAACTAGAGGCACAACTGGGGAAGGACTTCCCAGGATACGAGACAGTAGAGAAGTGGACAGAGTGGCTACACCCGAACTGCAAAGGAGGGGAAAGGTACTGGGCAGCTGCGGCGGAAATAGTCGACACGACAAAGGTGGAGTGGGCAATAAAAGGTTTCGAACCGTATAAAGCACCGGGGACCGACGGCATCATTCCGGCCCTGTTACCAATGGGACTGGAAGTGATCCTAGCTCCAATAACGAAACTCCTTGGGGCCTGCGTGGCACTGGGGTACATACCGTTATCCTGGTGGATAACAAGGGTGGTCTTCATACCCAAGCCGGGTATAGAAGACTATAACCAGGCAGGGGCCTACAGGCCCATAAGCCTCACATCTTTCCTACTAAAATCATTGGAAAGATTGGTAGATAGAAACATCAGGAATGGGGCACTCTTGAAGAACCCGATCTATGACCTGCAGTTCGCTTACCAGGCGGGAAAATCCACGGAAACAGCACTCCATAAACTGATATACAGACTGGAGGACGCCCAAGAAAAGAACCGTCTGGCGCTATTCTTCGCCACAGAAGGTCATTCAATTACACTTCGGTCGACGCAATCGGCAAGGCAATGGAAACGCAAGAGCTCAGTAGAGCAACCACCAGATGGGTCAACAACATGCTGACCAGCAGACTACTAATAGTGGACCGAGGAGAAGAAACACTAAAGGTAACGGTGGAGCGTGGATGCCCGCAGGGAGGAGTATTATCACCCCTGCTGTGATGTCTGATGGTTGATGAACTCTTAGAAACACTAAACGGGGAGGGCATCTACACCCAGGGATACGCAGATGACAGCGATAGTCGTAAGGGCAAGAGACGCCAATACGGCCGCGGGTCTGGCACAAAACGCACTGAGGAAAGTGGATTATTGGTGCAGGAAAGTTGGGCTAACGGTTAACCCAGAGAGAACAGAGATGGTTATCTTCACGCGCAAACGGATAGTGGACGGGTGGAAAGATCCCAGATTCCAGGGCAAGCAAGTGAAAAGAACAAATACGGTAAAGCACCTGGGCGTAATTCTAGATGCAAAGCTGAACTGGGTTCCGTAAATGGAGAAGGCCTGCAGAAAGGCATGTGCCTTGATATGGGCCACGAGACGGGCGTGCAGAGCGACCTGGGGACTCACACCAAAAGTGCTACACTGGCTCTACACGGCGGTAGTGAAACCAGTGATACTACACCAGGCATTATTTATTTATTTATTTATTTATTTAATGGTCCTGGGATAAAATCCCCTGAGGGCCTAGCATACAAAGTAGACACACTGAATAGAAGTTTAAAGCGCAAAGAATTAGTGAGGTGGGAAAGAACAAGGCTCAAAACGGCCATGGGCAAACTCACACACATACAAAGACTGTCTTGCCGGGCAATAACGGGGGCCATGAAAACCACGCCCAGCATAGCGATGGACGCGCTGCTTAACCTGTGACCGTTGGAGCTGGAGGTTAGAAGCGCGGCTGCAAGAGCCGGACACAGGCTTATTTGTGCTGGACAGTGGATGGGGGAGTTTACGAACGGGGAACACAATAGAATAATGTCCCTCCTGAAGGATGCGAGCCCATCATCCCAACTGAAACAGGAGGAGATGCGAGTGACGTACTGCTTCAACAGAAAATATGGCACTGTGTACCCCACTCGTGAGGATTGGACCAAAACTCTAGGGCCCGCAGTGGGACAGGAGCTAGTTCGGTACACAGATGGATCCAAGACAGAAGAGGGCTTAAGGGCTGGCTTTCACCTAGAGAACTCGAAGAAAGGAACGGCAATCTCACTGGGCAAGTACTGCACAGTGTTTCAAGCGAAGGTCACAGCCATAACGGCATGTGCTCTAAAGAATCAAAGGCTGGGATATCGGGGAAAGAGGGTATTCATCTGCTCCGATAGCCAAGCAGCACTACTGCCAATAGGGGAATGTCGAGACAAGACGGGGCCAGTAAAGAACTACAAAACGGCGCTACGAAGCCTGGTACAATACAACAGAGAGTAACACTGATGTGGGTGCCGGGCCACGAGGGTACCGCCGGGAATGAGAGAGCGGACGAGCTAGCCAGAAAGGGATCGTCTACGCTACTAATAGGATCGGAACCGGCAGTGGGCATAGCCGAGTGCCAGGTGAAGGGGGAAATCCGGGACTGGGTCGAAGGACAGCACCAGGCAATCTACAAGAAATCAGAAGGTCTGAGGGCAAACAAAGGCGTTAGTGGAGGGACCAAACAGGAACCGTGCGCAGCACCTTCTAGACCTCGAAAAAAGGGAGCTTAAGATGGTAATCGGCCTATTAACAGGACATTGTCATCTTAGGAAGCACCTTAGAATACTAGGGGCCAGCGAATCAGGAACCTGCTGAAAATGTGAAGAGGAGGAGGAAACACCACTCCACATCGTACTGCCCAGCATTGGCTGAGCAGAGAGCACGGAAACTAGGAGCTCACTTAGTTGAATGTAGCGCAGACGTCAGTCTCCCTTTGAGAAGCCTAGTATCCTTCATGAAGAAGACAGGACTGAAGTGAAAAAGGAGACGAACGAGGAAAATGGGGAGTACAATGGGCCTTTGGCCTGCGTACATCGCTTTTGAAGCCCCCAAAACATACCATACCATACCATTGGATATGAAACTACCTAGGGTTTTTTTAAAATTAAATTTTGTAGAAATGGTGCGCTTTTGAAAAAATGAATCGATTTTTTGCCAAAAAATAGGCAGTAACATGTTTATTAAAAAAAAGTTTACATTCATTCAATAGACAATGTTATTGTGAAGCTACTGTAAAAATGAAAAATAATTATCGTAAAAATGAAGTCAAATCCGCACTAAACATATCAACTATTCACAAATAATCGTTTTAATTTGATTACGACAATTTCGAAGGATTCTCGATTATTTTTTATATTATTATTGAGGCAGTCAAAGTGATGCGTATTATTATTTTTTAATGTCATATAGACTCGAAGATTTATGACTCCGGCGTACCGACAGAACTACCTTAAAAGTGTCCTTTCTGTTGAATTTTTGTGTAGTATTTCGAGATATTTGCAAGACTCCCCTCTCATATCCCCCCGCGACTCGTCTCCTCGACTGAGCAGCCGGCGCGAAAAATATTCGCGTCGAATAATTGGTTATATTTTACCTCTTGGCCCTTCAGGCATTAATAGAAGGGCCGGGCGCCCTAGTGCATGATTTTTGTGTATTTCAGGGTGTCGAATTTGTTGAGCGTTTCTCCGGGATAATTTTCCCGAATTATCCCGGAACAAAGGATCGTGTCACAATATATATATACAAGTCCTTCGCGTAACGATAACGCGCGGGACCGGGGACGTCGGCACGCCACGTGACTGGTTGCCGTGCGGTGTTGCCACATTTCAATCATTCTCCGCCATGTTTGATTATCTATGTTGTGACGTTCTACTCTTTATTTGGAGAGAGGTGAGGGTCAGCACTTTGAAATAGAAAAAAAACTCGTAATTATAAAAATAGTCACCAAAACAAAAGATAAATGACAATTTATTGACTTTCGGTGTCTCGATATAATAAGAAATAAAAAGAGCAAAAACAAAAGTAATTACAACAACAAAATGCAAATGACCGCTACTAATAATGGGAATTCGGGGCCTCGAGGTGGTAAACAATAACAAATGTTACCGGGGGGAAATAGCTCGGGAGTGAAGATCTCGATAATACACCAAGACTCGTTAGTAAATAAAATACTGTAAGGCAGGGATTATACTCGAATTGTTCAAGACAATAAAATGGAAATCACTAATAAAATCCTATGGAATAACAAATGGTCAAATAACGTAAAATTTCAGTGTTGCATTGACACCTGTCAAATACCCGCGATACTGTAAACGTCAACAATTAAAAGTCAATTACATATCAATAATCTTGACGGAATAGGATTGCATTATTGTAATAATATCAATCTTAAACTATCGGCGAATAACTCCGACTCATCACGATAACAAATTGATAGCAAGGGAAAAAGAGGGGGGCGAAGAGGGGTAGACGAAGGGGAAGGCACACCGGCAATACTCTATAGCACGCAATTCTAGCTTATATAAACAACCTTTAAACTCTGTGTGGGCGCCAGCTACTGTGCGGCAGTAGCACCGTCACTTCAACTGTCACTTGACAGTTTGTAATACTTTTCACTGGCTCGACTGTTGGAAATCTCTTGTAAATATCTGCTCGGCTAGCCGGGAGAGGAGAGGGGGCTCAGGGGTGAATTCCCGAACACGATGGCTCTTATAAATTACCTCGGTACGATTTGCTAATTCTGAAGAGGAGGGGATTCTCGAATTTATCACTTAAAATTTTGCACTAATTCACGCTACGCAACGCTAGATAATTATTCGTAAACACCACCACACGAACTCGAATGCGGAAAATACTATGGAATTTCTTATCTTGAAAATACTGGTCCAAACATGGCAGCCGGTCTCGTTAACGGACTTTTTCGGGGACTACCAATTGATAATAAGGGCTAAGAATAACTTAAAAACAGGAAAAAGGGATCACAGGCACACTAGTCAATACTCACGCTACAGGTCTCAACACTCACTCTTCCAGGAACAATACTCCTGGAGCTTGACTCGCTATCACATTGTACACTCTAAATTTTCCTTATCGGCTTCCCTATCACCGCATGGCCTGGCTCGAAGTGTCGAAAATATCCTTCGTCTTCTTCCTTGATATAGTCGGCGATGCTCGGAGATTTTCGGGCTCGGTCAGCTCGAGAGCACTACGCGCTTCAGCATCGATCGGTGGATCGAGTGCGGCTGGTCAGTGGCGCTTGGAACGTGCTGTGGCGGGCAGCATAACACAGCTGCTGAACGGTATGATCGCCGCGGGACGTTTGATTGCCGCTGGCGATCCTCTTGGCGTGAGTACACTCACGCAGTTGGGCGGCTAACTCCAACATATGTGGCCCGAGCGTGGAGATTGCTCGGGTGATGCGGAGTGTACTCCTCCACTGGCTGGCTTGATCTTATGGTCTCCGGGGTCAGATGGTCTCTCCTCTCCAGCCCACACTCTCCCCACGTCACTTTGCCTAAGCTGCCGTAGTCTCTCTCTTATTTCATCCTTGAGGGCTTCGTTGGACTTCAGGGTGATCGCTAGTCAAAACTAATCATTCATACTGGAGGGAAAATAGTGGAGGAATAACGAGTGATTTTTACACATAATATTAATATAATCTAAGTTCAATAAAGCATTTCTGGACTAACAAAAATAAAATATTTAGGGTGTGTGGTGGCCTTCGAGCCAGCCTACAGGGCAGAGCTTGCAAGAATCTACTTTGTTACAATGTCTTCCGGCTCGCGATTATGCATTTAACGTTAAATTTACGCGGAAATAATTCGATAATGTGGCTTTTTTATATTTTATCCAAAAACGTGACATTCTAAGGAATCCGTAGCATATTTTATAATGTATAAAAGTTCAGTTTATATAGGTTAATTTTCGTCCTGAAGTGCGAGTTTGGTTAGTTAGCCATAAGAACCCGTGTTATAAGACCCCTTTTTTAATATGTATTTTCTCGGTAATTTGTTCAATGACCTAGGTTGAAACTTTGCGCTCGCATTTAGAAGGGTTTTTGCTATAATATAAAAAAAAATTGGACCATCACAGTTCAAAAAGCCTAATGCGCAAGGACTACCGTAAGTAATACGTTCTCCCAGTTTGAAAAAAGTGGCTTCGAGAAAAACGCGTTTAAATTTTCACGAGCACTTATCAAATTCGGTGAATGTCTCATCAGATTTGTATTTTTTTCATACGACAGCTTGCAATATGGCGGCGAACACTGCTAAAGAGTTAAAAATTCGGTAACCAAAGCCTTCTTCTAAGGCTGCCCTGAGTATGCCTAATAACTTCCAAAGACTGCATTTACGTTCATTATAAATAATATTACAATTAATTATTAACTCCAGGGCACTATATAGTAATATGAACAATAACATTCTATTAATATAGCAAACAAAAAAAAAAGAGAATCGTCTTCGGAGACGGTTTTTCCTAACACTATTCGAGAAGTGATGGACGCGGGATTTGAACCGACGACTTACGGGACCTACCTATTTACCTAACTACCTAACCGAGCACGCTAACCACTAGACTAAACCGACTATATGGATATGTTATACTGTAATTCCATAATAGTTTATTTTACAATAACAGTAAAAGGAGTGATGCGAGAGGGTGATATATGGAACCAATATTTAAAGGTGAATCTGCCAAAAACTTCGGATTGAAATTCGCCGACCTTATACGAAATCTTTCTGGCACAGAAGTGACTTTAACTCAAAATTCGTAAAATCAAAATAGCGGATTTAATATGTCGGTCGAAAAAGCAAAAACTGACTTTATTTGCATGACATTTATTTATTGCAAAAAGTATCTTTATACGCCACCTTGAATGCGATATTTCGATTTTATAAAAGATATTGTTAATTCGACGGTTGCGAATTTGAATTTTTCATTCGTAAAGTTCATATGGTGGGTTCAATAATGTCGGACGAAAATGAACAATCTTAGTTTTATTATGAATTTAAACTTCAAACTTATAACATCAACATGGCGGACAAACAATATTTGGAAAGATTAAAATTCAAACAGGTGATTTGACTGATCTGACATTAGTATTGCAAGAATGCGTAAGTAAGGTTATGTTTTGACTACAGCGTATCCGTGGCAGCGAACGCTACGAGCATTGTTAATTCGAATGCCGACGAACAATTTCGATTCAAAAGATTATTTGGAACCAAACGTTATCATTTATTTCTACGGTAACAATCCATAAGTATAATAGGTATGGAATATGATACCTGCCTGAATTCTACTTTGAGTCGCACTGGATAAAGTAGGAAATGAGGCACTCGTAAGGCCAGCCTAATCAGCGCAATTTCACGGTTGCCTGATCTTACACGTAATACGGCGGCTCTGGATTGCGCCGGATCACGCCCTGTTCAGTCTTCCCATAATAGGGTTAGCCGTGGCACTGCCTGATCAGGACCAAAGAAGGCTTTCCGTACTAGGGCTAGTCGTAGGATTCCCCGATCGGGGCCTGATCCTGATAAGGCAAGCCCTGACAGATTTCTACCCGGGACTTCACAGTCGTCAGGATCGATTGCTGATCGTTTTCAAGTCGATGTGTCAACCTTTTCGACTACTTCTCTTCATTTTGTAACGGTTCAACGGCTGCCGCTCGATAATTGAATCTTAAAAAAATGTACTATAGGACTAACTGCATATTATTCTTATGATCCAAAAAATTGTCTAAGCCGAAAAAATTTTTTTTCCAAAATCCTAGAGTGGTGTTATATGTATATAGTGATGTATAGGCGATTGAAATCAAAGAACCAGTCGTTCGGCTGCTTAGTAAACGACATCAAAGTTATTCTGATTCACATTGTATAAATATAATAGTATATGTTGCTCCTTGTTTTCACCTGACAATACCGATATTCAGACGTACTGGCTCTCATGTTATTCGAATGATGAACTTCATTGGGGTTACCGCGCGCTTTCGTGCCAATAATTATAGAACGAGGCTCATGCGAATACCGAAAATCCATTACTAGGTGGCCTCGATGTATATACACATATTCTGAGAATGTGCTATGTCCTCTCGTAGAATTGGCTCTCTTGGGTGGTATGAGATATCCCAACCTACATCCACTATTAGAAACCGAAGAGTGGGCGAGTTGGTTGTACGTTCTAGTGCGATATACGCAAAGCACAAATCGGTCTCATAAATTTAAGTACGTAACTAATCCATATGTTCGGTCGAGATACTACAAGAACTCATATGCATCCCTGCACTCGTATGCATCAGTACACTGAGGAAAAAGTTTTTATCGATTCCAAAGAAATTGGTAGATTGAATTTTTTGCATTTACTTTAAGGAAATGTTTCCTTGCTTTCAATGAACAGGTGTACTTGGTTCAAAGAAAATTTTCATTAATTGAATGTCACTATGTTTCATTGAATTTCTGATCATTCAAAGAAAATATAATATTAGCTTAAGTGTATTGTTTCATTGATTTCAATAAAATCTTTCATGGGTTGGGATTTTAATGAAATTTCTTTGAATCAAGGAAGCTTTTTGTCTTGGTGTATGACAGATGTAGTATATGATCAGAATGTTCGATTATATTTAATGCATGCATATAATGAAACAGACATACCAGGATAATTATATTTTTTTCTATGTCAATGGGTAATATATGTACTTTTAGATTAATAGGTTACCCTTCATGTTATCAGTCGCAGCCTGATCTATACCGACATCATTATATCGCCGAATATCACGAAAATTACAATACAGACAATGCTGGATGTATAATACAATAGCAGTCTCGAATCATGTCGTCGAATAGAGAATACAGATTAGATTATACCACCAAGTATATACATGGCTAGAAAACGTCAATAGAAGCCAGTCATCGGATAGATTCACAAGCATAATTATCGGGAGTAACGCCGTCAGTACACGTTCAGTCGATATTTGGGCCTTGTGTAAAAAAAGATGATAAAAAGTATTCGCAGACCTCTGATAGAGTGTACATGGGCATGAGTAGAAAATTGGAAATGTTCTTGCTTATATATTCTTGGATTTTCCATCTATTTCACAAGGCAGAGCATCGGTCAATAGTCATCTGAAAAAAACCCAAGCGAATACGATGGCGAGGACAAGCTGATAAGAAAAGAAATAGATGGACAGGAAGAGAACGACGAAAGGTAGGATTTCTCGATTTCTTTATATTTTTACTTACTCTAAGGTGCCTCTGCAATTCCACTATATCTCATGGGACCACCGACCACGTACTATGGATAAATAATACGTGTAATACTAAAAGAATTTAAGGCCTACGGGATTTCACCACAGCGAACCTGAAGTTCTATACACATTTGACTCGGCCAACTATTCTCTCTCTTCTATGTCGTTCGTAACAGCATGTACTATGAACTGGATCACAAGATTAGTTTAGACGTCAGAAATGTGTTAAGGGCAAAGTATTGAGTTTTTCCCGAGGATTCGAACATTAGCAATAAGTAATCTGCATCTCTTTTCAAGACCAAAATCACATTCACGTTCTCTCTAGGTTCACTGAGAAGATCAAGTTACTGAAATACTCAGAAGTGTAATTTTCATCGTTTCCACCATCGACTATTGGCAATACTGACGATTTGTAGGGAGGTTTTGTCGGCACTAAGTCAGCCATCAATTGTCAAAACTTGTGCCTCTTCTTATACCTTCTGTTAAGATTACCAGTAACATATATAAAATAAAAGTGTACGCCTGACTCGCACTAAAAATAACGTTACAATAATATAAAAATTAGAAATCATTTTCATTTCAAATAAAGTAAAATTTATCACGGGGAAAGAAATATTTGGTTGTGACAACTGCGTTTTCAATTTGCTGTACACAAAGTCTCAAAAATTAGTTGCCCCAAACGAAATGTCAGTTCGAATCGTTGACACAACCATTTGAGACTAAGGGAAATAGAAAAATCGATTGGTTATGTCAATTAATTTTTTAATTATGGTAACTAATCTTTTCTTTCCGTGCATTGCTGACAATTTCCCAACTTGTATAGCCCATTCGTTTGCACATTCCCGGGTAGAAATCTATCAGGGCTTGCCTTATCAGGATCAGACCCCGATCGGGGAATCCTACGGCTAGCCCTATTATGGAAAGCCTTGTTTGGCCTTGATCGGGCGATGCCACGGCTAACCCTATTAGGGAAAGCCTTGCTTGGCCCTGATCAGGCAGTGCCACGGCTAGCCCTATTATGGGAAAACTGAACAGGGCGTGATCCGGCGCAAATCGGAGCCGCCGTATTAGATCAGGCAACCCTGAAATTGCGCTGATTAGGCTTGCCTTACGAGTGCCTCATTTCCTACTTTATCCCGTGCGACTCAAAGTAGAATTCAGGCAGGTATCATATTCCATACCTATTATACTTATGGATTGTTACCGTAGAAATAAATGATAACGTTTGGTTCCAAATAATCTTTTGAATCGAAATTGTTCGTCGGCATTCGAATTGATAGTGCTCGCAGCGTTCGCTGCCACGGATACGCTGTTGTCAAAACATAACCGTACTTTCGCATTCTTGGAATACTAGTGTCAGGTCAGTCAAATCAACTGTTTGAATTTTAATCTTTCCAAATATTGTTTGTCCGCCATGTTAATGTTATAAGTTTGAAGTTTAAATTCACAATAAAACTAAGATGGTTCATTTTCGTCCGACATTATTGAACCCACCATATGAACTTTACGAATGAAAAATTCAAATTCGCAATCGTCGAATTAAAAATATCATTTATAAAATCGAAATATCGCATTCAAGGTGGCGGACAAAGATGCTTTTTGCAATAAATAAATGTTATGCAAATAAAGTCAGTTTTTGCTTTTTCGACCGGCATATTAAATCCGCCATTTTGATTTTACGAATTTTGAGTTAAAGTCACTTCTGTACCAGAGAGATGTCGTGTAAGATCGGCGAATTTCAATCCGAATTCTTTGGCAGAGTCACCTTTAAATATTGGGTCCATATATCACCCTCTCGCATCACTCCTTTTACTGTTATCGTAAAATAAACTATTATGGAATTACAGTATGACATATCCACATAGTCGGTTTGGTCTAGTGGTTAGAGTGCTCGGTTAGGTAGTTAGGTAAATGGTTGGTCCCGTAGGTCTTAAGTTCAAATCCCGCGCGCATCACTTCTTGAATAGTGTTAGGAAAAACCGTCTCCGAAGACGATTCTCTTTTTTTTTTGCTATATTAATAGAATGTTATTGTTCATATTACTACATAATGACCTGGAATTAATAATTAATTGTAATATTATTTATAATGAACGTAAATACAGCCTTTGGAAGTTATTAGGCATTCTCAGGGCAGCCTTATAATAGCCTGGTCGTGTAGCCTGATCAGGGCCATATGTGACACAGCGTTACAGTTCGATTCAGGGCGCTATCAGGTTGCCATGAAAGCGCCCTAGCAGGGCAGTCAGGCGGCCTGATAACGCCCTGACTAGGGCCCGAAGACAATTTCTACCCGGGTTGTTTGCGAGTTGTTTTACTTTTTCTTGAAAGCATCTTGAGGACACCTGATTTTGAATGTATGCTAAGTACTATATACGTTAGTCGGAACTCCTTGCAAACCCACTCGGTGGAGTCATAAGCAATATCAGTAATGCGAAGTACTTGTGGCGAGTATCGCTGTAGGACCATCGCTTAGAAACTTCGATGGTCCACAGGTGGGCCAGTATCGGGACAAGTTTCTCGAGCACAGGACTGCCCTTTATCCCTGCTTGAACGACCGCAGTAGTTGCAAGTTGTCAGTGATAGTACTCACCGATGTTCCGGTGTGCGTCGTGCGTGTGGTGGTTTCGCGGGACAGTGTTGTCAGTAACTTTATGGACATGATGGCCGCATCCATGAACCTTACATCGACGTACGTAATAGTCTGTAGGAACTTACGGAGACAAACCTAATTATCACCATACCAGGGTTTTGAATTTGCTGCACCACAGATTCGCCTGCACCACAGGAATAGGGTGTATTGTGTTAGACCGAATTAAGCAGCAGATTGTGGTATGTGCTTGTTCAATTTTGTAACAAATGTGTAACAAATTTTGTGTTAAAAGTTGTTTTTCGGTTATTTGAAAGATCTTCAAATAACCGAATGGTAACCCGAAATGGACTATTGTATTCATTTGTGGTCACTTTACGGTTACCCGACGGTCACTAGGTTCTGTCTGCGTTGTTTTCTAGTCATTTTGCGTTCCATAACGACCGGTCACTCTTCGGTTACTCTGCGGTTCTTCATATCCAATTTGATCTGGATTGGAGATTCCAATTGGAAACCTTATTTTCCATAGTGAATTTCTACACAAAATTGAAGGACATTACACGCATGATATGGATATAGAACGATAAAAATAGTGTGTCAAGTTTACTCAGAAATAAACAAAAAGCTTGCTTTTCTCGACGATTTAGACCATTCTGAGTATTCTAGCATGAAACGCTCAAAACTAATTTTTTTCATGAATCCAAAACTGTCTCTATGAGGAAGAAAAAATTAAAAGACATTCATTTCGAGGAATCGATCATTTGATATTCTCGAAATCTCAAATGCGATAACCTTCAAGGTTACGGGGAAGTAATCAAAGTTAATCACTGCGGAAGATAACGGACCTGGGAAGTCCCACGCTGGTAACGAGTTGCCGAAGGCTTTGTAAACTGCATGATCGCGTACTTATTTGCCTAATTAATAACGTAGCACGTTGCCTAAAGATGAGGTGGTGTAGTAACTAGGTCAAACCACCGCAAGTTGAAAGGAGCCACAGTTCTGAACCAGGTTCCCTTTTGCCATGCTTGCCCTGCACAGTCTTATGTAATTATCGAACGCATGCTTGCCCCATTATGACATTCTAGATTCCCCTGGAACATGTCTTCAAATGCGACATTCCATCTTGGATGTGTCTCCTCTTACGATTGAAATATTATTCTCACGCTTCTCTCGCTGTGAAAACTGTTCTGCAGAGTCAAGATGTTTTCCCGGTGGATCATTTCCGGTTGTCGAATCTGAAACTGCCCTTGTACATATCTCGACGACTCCATGAATAAAGCTAAAAGGATCGGTAAGTCTACGGAAGTCATAATAGTCTTAGTTATAATATTCATTTTGCGACGACTTCATCCGAGAAATCGTTCATTCTCTGCATCGTGTTTCATATTGCTCCATAACAATATTATCCAATGTAATAACGTTTTGATGAGATTCATCAAAATTCAAACAATTATATTCCCAACGTCTGTACTTCATTGTACTTATATTATAAAAGGGATGAAAGGCGAAGTTTTATTCTTTAAAAAAAAGGTATGACGTCTGGCCTAGTTTGTATTCTTTTTTAAATGTCAAATTGCATAGATAAGCGTTTTCAGATTCTGAAATTCTCGTTTTTGCCGACAATTATGCGATTCGAGCCAAGCCGAACACGTTCATTTTTTATTATCGCTTGGTTCGGCGAAAATTGAATTCGGAAACAGAATAATCCATAGATTTTACATAATTGGTAGTTATTAAATACCTAATTAATAAACAGTTTGAATATAAATGGATCATTAACGCGTGGCTTGGTGTACCTGAGTTAAAATTTAGACCCTCTTCGATACCTAAATGTAGTAGTCTTGACTCTCCGTAGAACCTCCAGAAATGGCAAGTACTACATTATTGTAGTAAACGGAGATAACCGTGGACTGAAATTTTATATTTGAACCTCCAATTAAGTTCTACACAGCGAAATGCTATTTTTAGACCCTTGTATAAACCTTTAAAGCCTGCATATTCCACCCATTTTTATTTAATGAAGGTGTTAGATATGAGACTGGGTTTAATAAAAGAAACACTTGTATAGAAAACAAAGGGAACATATATTAACGAGAGTACATAGAATAGTTGTACTCGGTAGTCGAGCTCGGACTGAGGTTCTCGCAGTCGCCGTGGATCTCCGTGGCATTTGCTGGATACCTAAGAGTCACCTGTCCGTGAATATCGATGAGCAGATAATACTCCGCCGCCTTAGCAGATATATGACAGAAGGGTTTCAATTTTAACTCGGTTAACACTTTCTCCAGCAAAAAAAAATATGATTCTTTCAATCATCGGGACACCATCCCGTTTGTATCTCCCGTTGAGTATTTCCTACGAGTTCCTGAAAACCTCTTTAAAATAAGGACGGCTCCTAATGAAACTGAAGCAACTCATGGACATGATTCAAACTGAGATATCTCAGCATTCAATTCCAAACTGACTTCTCACGATCCAGAAACAAACTAATGTATCTCAAATATCTATTGAACTGATGTAACTCGAAGGGCATTCTGAAAAGGCCTAAATCAATTCAAGCAATGAGAATTAAAATTTATTATGACAGCAGTCAGCTTCTGACGTCCGTGAAGTTTGGAGCATTATTTGAGAAACAAAAACATATCTCCGATCACAAAACCGTGATTGAATAAATTATAATTAATTGGAATTAGACAGTAGTTAATCACCTTCATCGAATGAGGCTTTTTCAGAATGCCTTCCGAGTTACATCCGTTCAATAATAACATTTGAGATAAGGCAGTTTGTTTCTGAATAGTGAGATGAGTCAATTTGGAATTGAACGTTGAGATATCTCAGATTGAATAATTTCCGTGACTTAATACAGTTTTATTAGTAGCCGTCGATAAGTTGGCGGGTTGGCATGTTCGACCGCTAAACTTTTTTACTTGTTGAAAATCAAAGAATAATCGTAATCAGCTCTACCCGAAGTAATGAAGACACACTCTTCATTATCATACCGTACACAATAGAATATTCTGTTTGTTGCGATAGTGTAGAACCCTTCTGTTGACTTATGAAGCCAGCAGCAGCAGTTATTCCATTAGCTTGACCACGAATAATTGAAATATGTGGGAAACCCGCAAGGCGGCTGTAATCAGTCCACTGTCTGATTCCACAAAGTCCTTTCTGAAACAGAGCCGATATTAGATATCAAGATACGGTGGATTGTTACAGAAGTCATACTAAACATGAATTCATTACGTTCTGGTATTAACCATAGACATTGTATCCTAGGCCATACGTTAAATCCTATCTCATTCTATAAATTAATGAACACAGTGGCATTAGAGAAACCCATGTAACAAAAATCTACTTGCGCTGTACAACCGCAGAATATAAATGTCCACTGGAAATAAACAAAAGTTATTTGCACCGTTTAGAGTTTTCTAGTCGTGCTTCCTTTCTACTTGTATACAGTCGGCCCGACGAGAGTGGATAAAGCTATTTGACGAGGGTGAATCTTTTAAGCTATTCTACGGACCGAAAGCTCGAATTACTATTCACGGTAGACTCTTTTTCGACAATCACTTCCTCGCTTTCCCCTGTATTTGTATGTCTATTGTGCTTTCACCTAGATTATACAACATTTACTATCGAACTCGTTAACACATCGAGTCTGGTTCGCCTAGGCTGGAACGTTGAAGTTAATCCGAGCTTACCCAACTATATACAGCGAAGGAGAAAGCGAGTATTGGCGATACAATTTCGATAAGTCGAATTAGGATAAACCCCAACGATCTCACAGTATTCAATTGAACTTCAAGGTGTTTTTCCAAGATAATAATAATAATAATAACAATGTTTTTATTTGATGTTACCTCGCGATCGGATAGATCACTGTGACCTTTGTATTATCTTGATGGAAAATACATCAGCATGGCCAACGTTGGTGAAAACGCTGCAAGTGAATTCCGGATTGCCTCTATTCCCTTCCCGGTCGGTTATCAGCTTTTGTGAATTCGTAATCGAGTCAGTCGTTAATCTTACGGGGATTAAATAGACGTAATCGGCTTTCATGAAGCCGGCTACTAAATTGGCGAGGATGGAGTCCACTGCGTTGCGGCTCAGGCATCATGGAACGTTGATGCTTTTATCCCAAATGGAGTATTTTTTTTTCATACGATATTACGAAAGATCGATTGGATGGAAAACTATTAAGCGGGCTGAGTCACCGGAAAATCATGAAAATAAAATAATGTTGGATAGCGCGTATGAAAATTCGCAAATTGCTCAAGGTACGACTTAAATATCACGCATACACTTGCAAAAAACAAAGTGATCCGTTGAAAATATAAGAACTCGATAAGAACTGAGATAGAGATAGTTTTGCTGAGGTTGTGGCGTTCATAAGTTTAGGGATCGACAACGTATTCCCTGTGCCTGCCAGTCATCCTCCAAATACAATACAATGGTGCATTGGGAAAGAGTGGCTGATGGTAACACTTTGGAGATTCTGAAAAAAAGAAGTGGCTTAAGAAGTAGGGAACGCGTGAGATATTTAGACCTGAAAAGTGGAATTTTTTAAGATACATGCCTATATAAATTAATAGAAAAGTTTCCATAATTCATGTGTATACTTCTCAATGCTACAATAAAAAATGTTGTGAATTTCATCTTGTTCGGTCTATTCGGTCCAGAGTTATTAAGTGATACGAACATCCGGGTAACACAACATTTTTTTCTCAACATTAAAAAATAGTTAATAATTAAATTCTTCTATTCTGTTGCATCAACAATATGTATTAAACTTTGTTTAAAAAATGTGCTATAAAATGAAACGTATCGATTCTAATCATAATAACATTTTCCCACGAAGAGGTAATTTACACACATGCAGACCAAATATAATAGACACTATTGTGCGTTTTATCAAAAGGTGAGTGCCTAAAAACCGGTCTTCATAACGAAATTTCATTTTTTAAAGTGATTGAATTTTTTGGTTCCGACGATTGGATTTATTACAAAGATGTCATATTTACAATACAATTCTGTTATCATGATTTATGGTAATTGAGCCCTCTTAACGGATAGAATATGTCTTGGTATACAGCAAAACCCAAAGCCATAATATGGCAAATTTTTATAGCAAATACATACGGATTTGCTGCAAGAGGAACGAATATTGGTATGAATTACAAAAAAAGGGACATCTCGACCATCACGTTCAGTCTATTTGGGCGTGACACAGCGATATAGCTCTTTTTGCCGGGTTGTTTTACTTCCGGAAAAGGAACGATGTGTTTTTCATGAGGCTTTCTTTTCGCCAAGTTTTTCTTCTTCTCAACCATTTCTGATTTGGACAGATGATAGGATAGAACGCCTCGGTTACCATCGACCGAGGGAGAGCGACTGAACGGAAAAAAAGCTGCTCGTTTCTGGTTATGTGAACAGTTCGCGGTCGAATGGTCGTAGGCGTACGCCTAATCCAGTTTCGCAAGCCAATGTTCCAGACTAAATGCTTTTGGTGTGGTTTCCGGTACTAAAGGAAACGTAACATGTGTAGAAACTTCCATCAACTCACCGACAAAGCAACGAGTAGTTGTTCTTTCCTTCTCAAATAGGGTTTCCTCGCCCTTTAGTGATGTCGACATCAAATCTCTTAAACAACGTGACGTACCCAGTCAACCCTTGCGGGGTTTACTTGGTTAAATCTTTCCATCCTTATGCCTCATTTTGTCGTAAACGGAATTTGTTCAGCCTATGTATAATCTGAAATTTACCTACCGATCGACTGAATTTCTGCTGATTCGGTGAAATTCGACTGACCAGCTGAATTTTTCTAAACGTGATGTAATGTCAGTTTCTATTTTTATCCGCATGGGACATGTCCTACAGTGTTTAGGGGATACTTCAGAATTTTTTGGGCCTCATTGGACGGATAGTTTTTACACAGCCACTATTTGAAAGTGACTGGGTGAATTTCACTTCGCTTGTAGTGATGTTTCGACATCAAACCTCTTAAATAACGTGATGTATCCAGTCAACCCTTACGGAGTTTGCTTGGTTAGATCCTTCCATCCTTATGCCTCGTTTCCTCATAAACGTCGTTTGTTCAGCCTATGCATAATCCGGTGCTATCTTGAGGCACTAAATCCCTTTAAGTATGAAGGAGTAGGAGCCTACAACTTACGCCAGGTGAGGATAAATTTTAACACGCTCTGGCACGCGAACCGGCGAGAACGTTACGCGAGAGTGTGTGTCTGCATGGAACTCTTGAAATATTACCTACTTCTTATTTGGAGTTTCGTCATAAATATCTGCGATAATGGCAAACTAAAATCCATGAAAATCATACCCTCTGTCTTCGTCTTATTCGCTACACAAAGATTTAATATTATTCCTACTATTGACCGAACGAATAAGTATCGCAGATAATTTTTGTCTTCAATAATCATAGAATATAACAATAGAAAAAAATCCAAACGATTGAGGCATGATGGATCATTTTCAATTTTTTACGTGCGGCTTCTCGACATAAAGTCTGAAGAGCACGGAGCCGTTACCGCGAAGAAACACGAAGAAAACTCGCAGAGGGAAAACTCGTATATTCTGCCAAGCATACCACTATGGCGGAAAGGAAGCTTAAGCATGAAAAATACGCGGTTGGGGATCGAAGCCGATACCTCGATAACGTGAAGACGATTTATCACAATAGAGAAGACGGTATATATCCGGTATTCAGCTGCATCGTGTAGCATTTATAAATCGTACTTTCTTTTCCAAGTTGGGCAAGACGACGTGGAATACTACTCGCTTTCACAACGGTGAACATATAGTTTTCAAGTATTGTGCGGCAGTACCATGCCATACAAGTCATACCTATAGGCAATATACTATGTGGTACATTGCAAAACGAAACGATTACAAATTCGAGGAAAACAACAATATTTACGAAGATGAAACCCTTTCAAATATAATACTCGGTCGTAGATGTTACCTCCCTAGTGAGTATTGAAAAATAAAAATCTGGCACAAACGATACCTGACCTAATAACGATCAAGGTCTTTGAACAGGTTTTCAAAGTGATATCATAATATTTATTTTTTATTGTTTTATTTTTTATTTCTTTATACATAGTACTATTTTTTGCATTCGTAATAATATCATGGCAAAATGTCAAGAAGTAGTGTCGGCACCATTTGAATAAAAAACGTATTTTGAAATGCGATTCTGACTGAATGATTATCGATTATGACGTCTGCATAATAAGTTTATTTGCGAGATGGATATTTTACGCAGGGGAGTAAAATATCACGCCCCCGATCCACATTCTATTTTCTGGATGGCCTATGGCATCGGAATTTCTACTCTTTGTACCTCTGATCAAATTTCCAAAAGGTCGATTTTGTCCCTGCGGTGCTATAATTTCATTACTCTTTAATATGGTTCTATTTACGCAGCTAGTAATGTTCCGAATTCGTTCCAAAAATAGAAAATTCATGCATTTGAAAGTCAAAATTATGGAATAAAAATTGAACAAAACAAACGCCAAGTACTTAAAATTTTTCTTTTACAAAACATTTACTTTTAAACACAAAAAAGGAGATTACGTGAGCCAAGTGTAATAGAAATGGTAGATATTTTAATCTGCAGTCCAGCGTAAAGATTAAAAGATAACCAAAGTGTGGGGTGACTTCTAAATTCTAAATGGTATTTTAGAAAAGGCTAGAAAAATATATTTTGATGTGGATCAAGGATCAAGAACAAGAGACTATGTTATGCAAAAAATAAAAAATTTAATATAATTATTAATCGCATTTATCAACGGAAGGCCCTTTTTATGCAGAATAAAAAATAGTAATGATGCTGTATCAACATTTTCAACTCTTTGTACCTCTGATTAAACTTCCAAAGCCAGTTTTTGTCGCTGAAATTTTGTCAGTCGGTAGTGCTACGAATTGGCGAAAGAAAAAAACAATATGAGGATTTTGTAAATGTTGCCTGCTAGTTTTTGTGCATGATATTTTAGCTTTTACTTATCTAATCAATCAGATCGATCATCGAATTTACACTGAGAGAGGAAGGATGAAGTTTAGTGTAACGACACCGACATTTGTGGCTTTCAAGGGTGGATGTTGAGCTATATGGGTGACCTTTTGAGCAGTTTTAGGGAATACGACACTGTCGAAGCTCTCCTAACCGCAGAACAACTTATACACGAGGAAACTTCCAATATCCACAGTGAAATGGGAGAGAGAGTTTCACATAGGACAATAAATGAGTAGCTTTACCCACCGAATACCAGAAATAGTGAGCCACGATAATTGTACAGGAGAAACAGTAGTAGTTGTCGTAACAGAACCAAAAAGTGGTGTGAGAGACGAGCAAAATTTTCGCACGTTGTAAGGGCTCGAATGCGAACACAGAGAAGTAAGTATCAAAGATAAACTTCGAGAAAGCTGGTCGGGGATTCGTTTATCTTTACCCACCCGACATCCAGTGAAGTTGGACGGCTCGCGAGATGACGATATTAGCTCACCCAGCTACATATACCTTTAACTCTCTTTCGAGCTCTGATGTTCGAAGAACGTAAAAGCCAACGCTGGTAGTGAGAACAAATAGCAGCGACGCTGAGAAAGAAACGGTTGGACGAACAGCGTTCTTCATGTACGCTATCCGCTCATAATACTCTGTTCGTTCTTTGGTATTTGAACGAAGTTCGTCACGGTTACTTCACCTTGTCATCTCGGCTACTGGAATTGAATAAATTTGGTTAATTACCATGACGTCTATAATCATATTATTTTCTGATGTGCATCTTTATTCTGTAAGAAGAAAGCACTACCTCCGGAATATTAACACAAGAACAGTGTAAAATAATGTTTTTAAGAATTCGTTTAAACTTTGCATACGTATAAAATCACAAAGCGTGGAAAACGTCAGACAAGTCCATTTACGTTAGTATCCTGTACGTGCAAAAATTATGAAATAAACTGAAGATTATTGCACGTATTGTCAGGTACATGATGTTTAATAATTGCACTTAGTGATGGATTACGTATGTCTCTAAATTTACATGTAATGAAATATATGTTAGTGCTTTGTCAGTATGCAAATATGTCATTGTAATAATGATCTAATTGATTTTATTGCTTGAACTTCCTGGTCACCATGGGTGAAACTTACCTATCGATCGACTGAATTTCGACTGATTGGCTGAATTTGTCTAAACGTGATGTAATGTCAATTTCTATGTTTAGCCACTTGGGACATGTTCTATAATGTTTACAGGTTCCTTCAGAATTTTTTGGTCTTCATCCGACGGATCGTTTTCATACAGCTCCTATTTGAAATTGGTCGGGTGAATTTCACCCATGTTTGACCGGAAAGGGTTAAACTCGCCAAGATTGTAAACGTGCATTTGCCTGAAGTTATGAATAATGCAGCATATACATCGATCACGACCTTATCAATTCGTATAAATAATACATTTTTCAGTAAATAATAATATCGTTTAAATATTTGTAAAATTTTCGACAATTCGATTTGTATTCGTGTAAAAATAAACAAAATATGTACTTAAGTAAATGTTGCCCATTCATGAATAATACTCATGCTAATTACAAAACAACGCTCAAACCGAATTGTGGAACGGCTCTTCGCGTTTTATGGTATGCATTCTAAAATACAAACCTCTCAAATAAATAAGGTGTGCGCATACGGCGCGGAAAGATCTCAGACATTGCGATATGGTTTACGTAAGCATTACCAAGTTTCATGGAGCCGCCACGTATAAAAGAATGAATAAAACGAAGTGGTGTGCGCCACTGAGAACTTGAGTAAAAAGGAAAAAGGGAAACAGAGCGAAATAAAAAAAATTAAAAGCTTTACTGCTAGACAATATTAGAAGGGATAAATTTAGCACGTATTTCTACTGCAAGAGTGTGAGGCGAGCAGTAATAGAGATATGTATATGCACATGTACATTATATATAAGTGTATATAATAAGTGGAAAAAATTTGACATATTTTTATGCACATATGCATAGAGTATATACTTAGTATTAATATACATATACCTATATATTCTGGATAACTATGCTAGTCATTTTATTAGTTTTTGGAACATGAATCGTTCAACGTGAAATATCAGGTCTTCTCCGAGAATTTTTTAATGTCAATAAACATCGGAGAACTATTCAACGAGGCCATGAAACATTTTTAATTCAGTAAATTTTTTTGGAGTGGACATTTGGATATTCGAGAGAAACGTCTCTTTAAACATACGCGAACCTCGTTTTCTTTTCTTTCTCCTGAAATGGATTTATTTACCGTGCAGTGTAATTCCGAGAAGACATATGTTGCACCGGCACACGAATATTTACGGTTTTAGCAACAAAGCACATTACATCATCAAGCGCTCGCAAATAAACACAAAAACTGCCTATTAATCTTGTTCTTTTTCTCCTCGAAGACAATTTCCGTTTGAAGTCATATCCCAGGAACATAACCTCTCCGGACAACAGACATTCGAATATAAGCAGGATATACTATGGATTGACCGGATAAATAAACTCTTTAATAACGAAATGCCCCTAAAAATGCAGTGTGTAACAAAACAAGATTAGCTTCGGATATGCTACTCATGATGGTGCTGTAGTTAAACGTGGTCTCAGAAGAGACAGAGACAACCTTTTAGTGGGAATTTGTTGTGCTTACAAACTATTCTGTATGTTAAATATGTATTTCCGGCGATAAACAGATCATAATAATATATTTGCATGCTTAATGGGTACTAAATGTCCACCTGCAAGATACCTGGTTGTTATTATGTGTGTAAATATTAACTTGTAGGACGATTGTTAGCTTATACCTATACTGTTAGAAATATTTGCGAATCTCCTTTACCGGGTATTTGAGTCATCAGCTGATATATTAAATTCAATAGACGAGAGCCGTAACATTACAAAGCTCAACATGGAAAAACAGCTGTTTTTCAAATCGTTCACTTGAGTTCGCGTATGCCCGAAGCGACGCTTGAGGCGAATTTTAGAAGCTTCACATAAGGTAAACGTACCAATGGCGGGACGTTTAAGGCGATGTCTGGATTGTATGCCCATTTTCGCATGAATATATTAATTGTTGTAGCAAATGGTGGTAACGAATTGTAAGGTTAGAGTTTCTAGTTTCCAAAAACTATACAATAAAAATATTTCTGATTGTTTGATAAATAGTTATTGATCAAAACGCTGAAAAGCGCAGATGTACCAGTGCCAGGACGGGTATTTTTGTGCATGTCCCACTGTCGGGACATCACATGTACGTATCGGTGGACATCTACAAATTTTAATGCATCTGCTTGAAAAGAAATGCCAAAAAATGTGCGGTACACATATTTACACCTATGATGCAATAAATAAAACGTATATGTTTATTATATATATATATATATATATATATATATATATATATAATAAACATATACGTTATATTTATTGCAATTTGTTAATTTATTCATATATATATATATATATATATATATATATATATATATATATATATGAATAAATTAACAATGAAGTTCTTGATACCGCATAACCCAACAACTGCGTTAAAATGTCGATCGTGCGATTGTGTCCAGGCTCTGGGTCGCAGTTCGATTGCTTACTACTTGCCCTAGTCGCGGAACATACGTTGGACAGTGTTGCCAACGTATATTCGGTCAGATCCAATAACGGGACACAAAAATTACGAGTTTTAAGATATTGCACGTAATATTTGACAGAGTAATCTTAAACCTTAAGAATTTCTGAATTTGAAATACTTATGGAAAGTCTCGAATGGACTATAATCTCCGGGGTATCATATTAATGATTATTCGGCTCTCATTAGCTAATTGGTTTAGGGATTTGCTGAAAAAGCTCGAACACCATAGGTCCGCTAATATACTTATTATTTAAATTTTCAATTTACTATGAAAAACATGAAATTTTTTCGCGTATGTTAATTATATATAACAGATACAATTGGAAGAGTTATTTTTTAATATTTCATCCATTAAACCCTTAGTATCTTCAAATATCCCTTTAGTGTCCCTCAATTGGGACCTGTCCCACCATTGGTACGTTTACCTTAATCACAATGCCTGAAAAAAAATTTCGGCGGTTTTCCGTTTACGTTCGGCCTCCCTTACTCTAGTCTTCATGACATTGCGCTTCGAGCATTTCAGCCTTTCGGTTTACCCACGGTCTTACATACAGGTCTGGAAACTTTGGCCAATTCCAGTGGTGGGGGTAGGTCGCTTGAAGAAGATGATTTTAGTTTCCATCACAGCCACTATTCGTCGCTGCCACCTAACATCCGGATAAACCATAGACTTAAAAACTAGACTGGGGGTCCGTACAACACAAGAGAGAGAGGGATGTCCGTTGTCCTCGTGTTGTCCTTTTATAAGAGCATAGAGTGGGAGATATCCATCTCGGCATACGCATGGCGTGACGGGGAAATAGCGACGGAGGAGAAACCCCCACTCTATGCTCTTAGAAAAGGACAACACGAGGACAACTGACATCCCTCTCTCTCTCTTGTGTTGTACGGACACCGACCACCGGAAGGCTCAGCTAGTTTTTAAGTCTATGGGATAAACATTGGCGAACATAACCCAAAAAGTATAGACGAGGCCATAAGTGGGACAAGGCCGACAAGTGCTTTTCGAAGGCAGCGACGAAAGCGGCCACTGCAGGAGTAAAATTTGTCATCACTAAGCGACCTACCCCCTCCACTGAAGTTTGTAGATCTGTATGTAAGACCGTGGGTTTACCGCTGTTCCATCCCCACCAATTTCGATTCCATAGGCAGCCGTAGGCAGCACTGTTGCCAAAACAGCCAACCGAACTTTTTATCGGCATTTTTTGTTATTCTCACGTTGGCGTCGGTTCTGTACTCGGTCGCTTCGTGCCGAATAAAAAATGGTGGGTGTCACGGAGTGTCAGTGACCTTGGCCGTCACTATACTTTCGATATATTTTCTGATAGAGTTGCGGCAAACTTCCAATTTAGAAAATTAACATCTAGTAAGAGTGTAAGTATGCCGTAGGAACGATATTTATTAGAACTCTTGGTTATATACTATAAATGAGAGATTTTCTTGCAATTCGTGTTGAAGAATCTCACCACTTCTCAAAGTGACAAGATGAGAATCTTTTTAATCAAAGCGATATTGGTTATCGCTATTCACTTTACTACCTTGGTTTGAATGGTATGGCTTTTTGAATCTGAAAAAAACTATATAGACTTCTTTGGTATTGGCAGCTGCATACGCTCCAATAATTGAAACGTTCTGTTGCAGTTATATAGACATATTATAGATTTATGGTAATAAGCACTATTAAACTTCATCACAGATCGATATGTAGCGTTTGCTCCGTAGTCTGAATGTATTGTCAGTTTTATTTGTTCTACTGGGTCGACGCCAGACCAAAGTATTCATTCTACATCGAGCGATTCACCATCTACACAAGTTACAACCCATGTCATGTTACTACGTTTCTGGCAACATTGTATCGAATCTCATGAAGAAGTAAAATAGAACTCTGGACAGTCGATTTCATCTTGTGCTTTCCGTGTCTGGTAGTCGGCCGAACATTCGCACTTAGATCCTTGCGGAACTCTGGATTCTTGCAAAAGCTTGAAAGGACGGAATCTGTAAGAGGAATCGCATGTGGTCAGTCCACGAACTGAGGTGGTATGCGATTGGTTCGATCGCGTTCACTCGAGTATTGCGTTGAGATGCGCTTGAAAGCTCAACCAGTAGATAGTACTTCACGCAAAAGGGTAGAAACTAAGCTTTCCGAGCGCAGAGCTCGAGGGTTTCGAGATCGGGGGATTCTTTACCTCTCAACCATTCCTTTTTTTTCAATCTCCCTCTTAGAGACCTCCTCTTCCCATCCACATCCCTTTTCCTCTTTCACTACTGACGGAACGACGACCTAGATACCTCGAGAACCTTCTCGGATCAATCTTGCCTTGAAATGTTCTCAAACCTTTGCACGGCTGACCTTTCAATGCTCTTTCCGCAATTCTCTTTTACTCCCTTGCGGCACTGGTTTTTCTCTATTATATCAACCTGAGGCAATTGTACCCATTGATTCCTTATTCGTCATTTAATATGGGCTTATAAGATATTTTGTGGAACATGTTTAGTGGATTGCACTCAAGATGCTATAGATAAAGACAAACCAATTATATGATTTGAGACGACTTACAACGTGTGTTGATGGAAGACAGATCGATTAATTTTCCTATTCCAAATTTATCAGCCACGATTAACTGTTGGATGAAACATGGGAACGAAGTACTCTGCAGTATTTTTAGACTAATATACTTTTCTTTATTTTTCGTTCGACAGATCAACCGTAGCAGAGAAGTTCAAATTAGTATTTGTTACCAACCCCGTAGCATCATGTCACCTTGAAGCAATGTGACACAGATAACAAATGAAAAATGCATAACTCAATTACGTTACGTATTATATTTTCGATGTATTAATATGCCAATATGTCTCAACACCAAGTTATACTCGCCATCACAAGAGCAAAAGACAGCAATGAGTGGACCATCATCGTAAAGAATATGGATTCGACAATTTACTGTGCAAGTAGTGTATGTTGCTACAGTTAATAATTGCTATTAATATATCATCAAATAGCTCGAATAAAAACAATAAAGTCGATTAAATTTTTTTAGGTTATGCATCCTATGTTTATTAATCTCTTTATATTATAACTAGGATTTTATTGTGGCTCGCGCGCTGCGCGGGCCCGCAATCGCCCCCCACCCAAGGGTGCCTCTCGCAAGCCCCCCCCCCCCCCCAAGGGTGCATCGTACCCTTGGGGGACCTATGTTTTTGGAAAAGGACTTAGAATAATTCGGGCTCGGGGTCTCACAGACCCCCCTGAAATCGAGGGACTTAGAATAATTCGGGCTCGGGGCTAGCTCCGGGACCTGGGGCTAGCCCCAAGCCTTTAGCCCCACCCCCTTCCGCCAAGCCCCGAGCCCGAATTATTCTAAATCCCTCGATTCTTGACACGGCGGCGGCGGCGGCGGCAGCGAGATCTTTTTATAATATAGAGAGAAAAAGGTTTTCGCCGAGGGACTTACAATTAGAAAAATTGACCACAATCGACCTGTTACGGAGGGATAGAAGGGGGTTCTGAGGGTAAAACGGGGCGGGGAGTTTCTGAGGGATAGAGGAGGGATTTCCGTGAAACAGAGGAGTTCCTGTGGGATATAGGAGTGATTCCCGAGAAATATAGGAATTGTAAAAAAAAGATTCGAAATATTTAACAGAGGTTTTATAAGCGTGCTCACATTGCCGTTTTTTTAATGGGCCTTAGAAAAATCCTCTCAGAGGCCCTTAGAAAAATCCGGCGCCGGCGGCCCTTGGAAAATTTCGGAAAATTCTGATTTCGGGGGTCCTTGGAGAACTTAGAAAAATTCGATCTTCGGGGGCCTTTGAGGGTCTTACGAAAATTCGAAGTTCGGAGTTAGTTGGGGGACTTGACATGGAATGTGCTATATATGGTTCGATTCTTGCCACGGCGGCGGCGAAATATTTTTATAATATAGAGAGATATGTATTATTAACCTCATAATTTGATAAATTTCCTTAAACACCGTAGAAAATATGGAAGATTACTATGTTTTACAATTACTGGCGGGTACATAAGTCAAACGAATTATTAAACTTGTATCTTCAATTTCTAACGACGTGGTGGGGTGGCTGTCAGGCGACATTCTATAACAAGTAGCTGAGGGGCATTCTTTTGAACTCAGATGCCGGACGAGTTAGATCTTTGGTATTGCAATGGTTTCCACCGACAAAACGGTAGTTGTACCATACGCTTGGAAGTTCAGGATCGTACAAGGATATACCATGCCTAGGAGTATTCAATTTTAGATTCAATTTCCTGTACTATCGGGAGAGTATCGTTTGCTGGTGGTATATGGTGATCCTCAAGAACACGGCACCCAACTTTGGTCTCGAACCGTTAGTGGCCAGGATATTGGCTGGTAAGGACAACCCGGGTTTGTAATGGAGATCCTGAGCTTTGGTATAGTTTGATCCTTCAGTTCCCGTACAGGCGGCCAGTTAGTTGTGTACCCAGTCGTCCCCAGATCCGACGCCGTCCATTTTCGTAAACTACCTTTGTACAGTCGCTTGTCCTTGTGTGCTAACATCCTGTACTTCCTGCTGTTTGTACTGCGTCTCAA
Organism: Ephialtes manifestator; assembly: GCA_963970395.1. Lineage (NCBI taxonomy): Eukaryota > Metazoa > Arthropoda > Insecta > Hymenoptera > Ichneumonidae > Ephialtes > Ephialtes manifestator. The sequence continues at coordinate 13,846,245 of OZ019972.1, read as the reverse complement.
GCCAACTTCAATGTATCTTCGTCGTATACGGATTAACATGTACCAATGTAGCATCCTAAACGCTGCCATAGTATGTGCTGCGAAAATCAAAGTCTTCTCCGATAGGGTACTAGTATAGAGAAATAGTTATCGCGGTTGCTTCTTACGCATACATTAAAATCTAATTTTCGTCTGTCTATCCGCGTTTTTGGTTTTATCTGGATGTACTTTTTCGGTTATTGATCATCGAAGTCTAAATTGCCTATGGCAAATACAAATGCGTACATAATATTAACATTATTTTCTAAAATGCTCTTACGTTTGTAACAGTACGGTGAATAATTTCTAACCGAAGAGGCTGACAGCAAAATATGTCAGATGGAAGTTGCATGGTTGGAGGGAGGAGACATAGTACTAATAAAATTTAGGCAGTCTCTCCGTATGTTTCTAGACAATCACGTTTTGAACAAACACACAGAAATGCCTATTAAATTTTATAAAGTAAATTTCACTAAACCATACTGATTGCAACATTTTTAATGACAAAGTTCATGAATATAAGATTTTAGCACAACAATGACTATCCAGTTTTCAAGATGTACGATTTATTAAAGAATAAAATTAATAAATTTATTTGTTATCACTTGACAATTCTTACAGTTGATTTACTTCTCCTTTTCATTCAGTCTTAATCGTAAATGTTTACTCCTAATTACAACTGCACTTACTGTATTATTTTTATTATTTTTTTTAATACATTTTTTTTTAATTATTGAATGAACTGTTGATGTGGCAGAAAACTAATATGTCATATGGGCTCACACACTAGACGCACCACGCATCGCGTGATTCACTACAGCCAATCAGAGAGCCGATTTAGCTTTCCGATTTTTCAAAATGAACAAAACGTTTGTTTGATGACAATAAAAGTAGGCCCTCCAGGATTCTTAAGGACACTGGTTACGAATAAACTCGTTTAAATTCGAAATGGCAGATCCAATATAAAAGGCCTGAATGAAAATAGTATATTACGATATAAGTGCAATAAAACTTTTTCTGACGAGTCTGAGCTTACAGCTTGAACTGAAGGCAGGTGATGTAATTACACGAGTTGAGAAAAAGTTTTTCCAACTAATATTGTACAAAATTATAATTCACAAGGTGAATTTGGCTTTTATGCATGCCAAGCGCTGAGTGAAGTAAAGAATGTTATACATCGAAATATTCTGTACAAAATCAGTTGAGAGGATGGATAAACTACAATTGCAAACGCGAGGGCTGGGTAAATAAATTAAGTGTGCAACAGTTATCAGAATGCATTTATGTCATATTTACTAAAAATTGCATTTTAATCTTCACCAGATGAACTAGCACAATTTCCCTCATGAAAAAATGTTTCATCACAACCATAAAATGACATTTCTGGTTGTGAATGTGTCATTCATTCATACAAAAAAATCAAGTATTATGGCCTACAAGAAGGAAATTCGTTTTCGAGAAAACAGCAAACGAATAATTCCTGAAGTTGTCAGATTACAGAAGTGATGTGTATTTTCAACATTCCTTTGAAGCGCGTAGCGCAACAGCGTGACGTGAGTGCCTTATAAAATGTCCCGCAGGGACATTTTTCGGGGGCTTATTATGTTACGAGGAAGACTTTTTAAAAAATGGCAATCTCATTTTTTACGACTCATAAAAGTTATTCGCTTTCTCGGGACGAATTCAATCATATGATGTCTTATTGCATTTCCATCGATTTTTTCATGGAATATTGCATTCCAAATGAAACAACTTGCGCCCCGCCGTCAGTCAAATCTAAAAAATTCGAAAGTATTGCTATTTCGAAATCTCAAGTATGAAATCAGAAAAACTGCGTATGCATTAAACGTAGCAGCAACAATAACCTGACAATAGTTTAATACAAAATAGTGTCAAGTAGTTCTTTATGAGAAATTGAAAGTTTCTTACCTCACTTCAGCGTATACGTTGGAAACCACTTAATTCTGCTTTTCTACTCTGATAGAATCGTGACCAATGCCATCGTGAAATTACACCGCAAAATCCATGTTAAGGGAATGAAGGACTCAATTTACATTCCGAATTACTTGGTGAAAGTTGATTCTACAAGTTCTGAAAATTTGGGTACATCAATTCAAGGCCGAAATTCCGTCAAGCCGCTTCTCCAACGAACAATATCACGCTCTGGGTCGCTTCCTAATACCATTAAGTTAACTTTACGATGTTGAAAATCGTAACGGTAAAATGTGGCCAGGCAACCCGCAACCATAGTGAAAATCCATGTCGAGTGGGCAATGTGGCGCAATAAAAGTCCTTTTGGTCGCAGACCATAGTAGTTACGGATTTGCTACTCAGTAGCGCGTCTAACTCGCAGCTTAAAGTAGAAAATTCTATAGGTCGACCAAAACTTTTATTTTTCCACGATATTTTTTTTGTCTATTGATAGATCCACTTGTAAGTACAAGAAACCCACTTATGCCCAGCTTGTAAAGTAAAAGTAACCACTGGTTTCAGCGTACTTAATGAAAGGGTTTCCTTCAATGACAGATAAATTAGTGATCTACTGCAGTTATAAAAAGTTTTAACGATCTTCACAAAGTGTTACCGATTCGCAATGGCATCTCCGATTAGAGTCCCCAACAATGAGGTATCGCACATTTTCATTGCGATAATGATTCCACTTTTGATGGATAAGAGGTTCACGTCGCTTCACCTGAAGAATGAACTTCACTGTCTTAAATTACAAAGGGCAAAAGTATATAGTGATTGTCTCCTTAAGCTTGCGATAATTCCTGTTTTGGGTATATTTTTTTCCTTTTCTGCCCAATACGAATCATTAAAGAATCTATGGAGGGCTATTATGGATCGCCAACAATTGAACTCTTCGTAACATAATAAATTTTCGAAAGATAATAACGAGAGGACGCCTTATCTTAGAAGTTACTGATTAATTGTAAAACTTTTGTCGCTTCGTAATCGCGCGAGTCCTCAAACTTTGCGCTCCGGCAAAAAAACGACGATGAGATGAATTTTTATTTTGATTCAAATCTTACTTATTATTTCTACAGGAATTTATGTCAACACTATGACTTATTTTACCTCTGTCATAACCGGACCTTCTAACTAGTTATGATCATAAACCAATACTAAGTTTCAATTCGCTAATCCAATTATAACTTATTCAACTCCCTTAAGGACATAAGATTTTGTAAATTTTTTCGATTGGGACTAAATAAAATCGATATCAACATATCTCAGACTTATTTCGACGAGAGCCGAAACGTAAAAAGAAAAATACGTCATTCATTTTTCCTACGATCGAACGTTGCCGCAGTAAAGCTATCTTCGCAGCAAAATATTTTTTGCAGAAGAACTATAATATTCAGCGTTATCATCGCGGCTAATATTAGTCGATCAATAAAATTAGATAAAAAACTTCAATACGTATCATGCTCTACACATTTGTTTTTGTACGTTACTATAGTACAAAGTTGCATCTAAAAAATGTGGTTGAAATAATAAGAAATATTGCATATATCGGGTTTGTTTTTATTAAATCTTAACTTAGTTGTATGAACTACATACTTTATAACAGCCAGTTATTCCGCTTCGTTAAACATACAGTGTCTTAAAATTCTGTACAAACACATACAGCATTTTACATAGGTATACTCACAATATAATTGTGAGTATATAATAATTCAATTGCAATCTCATGCAACTATACACTTGTATAACAAAATCGGACACGCCATAACGAAGTTTAATATATGATTTGCAGCAGTTATCAAATTGTGAGTTCTAATTGAATCCAAACTTAATTCTTAATTCTTAAATGGCACACTTTATTCTTAAGCGACTATTTTCGACTTAGGTACGTTTCAAGACGTTTTGGGGTTATGAGATTTCATATTAAGTACCAAGTTGTGTTGTTTGCAGAGTTCCTTATATGCGACAGGATCAAACACCCCTTTAGGGCGTTTCGTTGCTATCATTTCAGTCGGTTTAGAATCCTTTCTTTTACGTTTGTTTCTTCTTAAGTTTTTAATGATTTTAGAGAATGGTTGAATTTTCAATGGCGCAGATTTATAGTCATCTGATGATAACTCTGTTTTGACTCGTTCACTTGATGGATTGATTTCATTAACCGGTCCCTCTAATTCGTCATTGTTCGGACTCTGGCTTTCATAGTCGTCAAAATCATTGGCAGAAACTGGTATTAATACACTTTCGAAGTCAAAGCTTAATGAAATCTGATCTCCTGTATTATTTCCGGTCTCCGGTTGCATCGGCAGGCTGCTGACCAACTCCATAAGCTGTTTCATAGAGTTATTCGTAGAATTAGCTTCAGTAAATGATTTATCGGGCACCTGATCGATTGAAATTGCCAAAGAATGGATGGTCTTTTCATGTTCTGTCAATTGATGTCTATTCATAAAAATAATATTGCAAATATTACACGCAAATTGACAATAGAATTTTGTATCGGTCGTATTTGCCATGTTGCTGGTGGCTGTGCTTGCAGATGTGCTTGAGGTCGTGCTTGTGAGATCACTGCAGGATTCAACTTCAATTATTTTCATTATTTCAGGCTTCACTATCGTCGAAGGTGACGAGGTAACTAGCTTCGAATCGCTAAAAATTAGACGGTTCAAGACATTTCGGTTCTCAGAGTCAGAAGGTGTACTTCTACAAAGCGTCATGTTCTCTTCTGACTTCGGGCTTTCGTGCTGTTCAGCGTTTAGGTTATTCTGCTGTTGAGGTTTTAGAAGATTCACCTGGCCCATATTTAGCCTTTGAAGAATTAACTGCTTATCAGACAGCGGTATCGACTGTGCAGTATTGACAGCCGATGGATTCAGCTGAACAAAATTTGCAACCGACGGTTTTAGCAGAGCAGCATTTGTAACTACCGATTTCAGCTTTACAGCAACATTTGCAACCGGTCGTTTCGGACGAAAGGCGCTTATAATCGGAGGTTTTAGACGTATGACAGTTAAGGTTGGGCTTTCTAGTTTTTCAGTACTTGCAACCATCGATGTAAGAGGTAGAGCAGTTGCAGCCGGCGATGTAAGAGGTACAGCGGTTGTAACCGGCGATGTAAGAGGTACAGTAGTTGCAACCTGTGGTTTATGAGGTTTATCAGTTGAAAGCAACGATTTAAGGCGTTTAGCACTTGCAACAGGCGGTTTAAGAGGTACAATGGTTGCTGCTGGCGATTTTAGATGCACAGCACTTGCAATCGGCAATTTCCGTTTTACGGCAATTAAAGGTGGCGATTCTATATTTTCAGTAGTACCAGCCGACGATGTAAGATGTTGTACATTTGAAACCGGCGGTTTTAACTGAATAGCAGCATTTGCCTTGATCTTTACAACACCTTTCGGCAAGAGCTTCTGCTGCTCATTGTCTGCACCAACAATTCTTGACACGGAATTTTTTTTTGTAATATCATTCTCATCGCCATCCACAGGCTTCGAATCTACGTTAATCTCTTCCAACTTATAAAGCCGACCGATAACGACAGATTGTTGATCATTGTTTGGATCATTCAGTCTATTGTTAGGTACAGTAATTTCAAGCACAGGAGTAGAGCCTGGCACTACTTGCACTGATTTGATAAAGTGAATTTTTGCTCTATGAGTGTTCAATATATTTTTGTTCGCAAACGCCTTGTCGCAAATATCACATGTAACGTGAGCATCGGGAAGTTGTGAACATGTTTCAGGTTGATTTTTATCTTGATTGATATTATGCACGGCCGTGAGATGTTCGTTCAGTCGCTTCACTGAGGAATACTTTTCTTGACAATTCGGACATTCGTAAATCATTGATATTTCATCTTCGAAGATTTCTGTATACAGACGAGGTGATGCTGTTGGTTCAACTTTTTTGGGACAAGGTGCATCATCGTGAGCAGGCATCGTTGCAGTCTGATTATTCTGCTTACGAGAAAAAGTACGTACGTGGGGCTGTGACTTTTTTACGAAGCTTGACTGGCGAGTTTTACGTCCCGAAACCTTGATGGCACCACCTCCTGATGGCAGTTCCGACCGCATGTTTGAATGAAGATGGGTTATATGCATTTTCAATCCCTGATATGTTTCAAATCCTTCATTGCATGTCGAACAGATGAACGCGCTTTTCTCATGATCGATGTGTTTGAATTTGTGACCGAGATAGCACTCACGCACCTCGAATCTTTTGCCGCAAGTTTCACACATATATCGACCACGATCCGAATACAATGACATGTACCTCGCCAGATCAGCTGGACCAGAAGAGGGGTAACCACAGGTATTACAATTCCAACCTGCGTTAGAATTATCTTTAGTTTCCACTTTGATTTGACCTGCATCGAAATAAAGTTTCGAATTAACGTCTTGCTCATCAATGGGTTTTGACGATTCTTCCCCGCGAGGTACATACACTGCGATAGGGCTTGTATCAGGATGGCTTTCATCCTGTGATAATTTGTCGGAGTCATGCATCATTAGTACCTCTTCCTCAAGGTTTTCAACTTTAATTCTACATTGATCGATATTAAATCCCGTTTTCTCTGTTTCTTTAAGACTATTAGCCACTAACTTATCCTCTGCAGGTATCACGGTGTTGATTCTTGTTGCATCGGCAACGAAACTTATTTTATCTGCTCTTTCGTTAGTATATGTTGTTGCTGCTATTGTACAAAAGTCAATCGAGCTCTTGACTTTGAAATATGTCACTCCACTGGATATCGACTCATTTGTGGGGATTAACTCGTATCTGGTGTCTCCAGACTTTTCGGTCGGTGCGACATTTTTTTCCAAATAGAACTCCGAGGGTTCCATAGGACTGTGAACATGTTTTACGTGTGAGACCCAAGCACTGTGTGCTAGAAAATTTTCGTTGCAACGGCGACACTTTACTCCGCCCTGCATAGCATTATTTGAGTGATTCAAGGTGAGATGATCAAGTAGCAATGAAGGTGTGCGGCATTTTTTTGAACATCGGTTACACAAATATTCGCCGTCATCCGCAAAATCGGATTCATGCGCAGCTAAAAGAGCCGGAGTTGAGAATGTAACGTCACATACGCTGCACGCATAGTCACATTTGAGAATGACATCAGCACCATTTTTATCCTTGGAAAACTTTTTCAGTTCACTCATATGAACGTGGAACATATGAGCCTGCAAGTGGGTCATGTACATAAAGCCTTCTTTACACACATTGCAGTGATGCGTGAATGCTACCCGTGCATCCTCAGAGTAATGGACGGTTTTATTGTGATGATGAGCCCGGTACTGACCTTCGAATTTTTCACCACAGGTTTTGCAGTGGATAGTCTCGCTTGTCATATAATAAATCGTGTGATCAATGTATCGTTTTTCATTGGAAAATACGGTATTGCAAACATTGCATTTGTTGCTGGTCTCATCATCGTCTCCAGGATCATCAGAATCAGGTGGAGAAAGGTTATTCGCTGTAGGTTCGCGGGCATCCTCTAAAAAGAATTGGTCCTCATGAATATGCATTCTGTGCATACGTTCAAACCGTCTTGTAGTGAATCGTTGAGTACAGATGGTACATTCAAAGATGTGACCCAACTTACTGGTGAGAGTGTGAGCTGTTGCCATATGACACTTCAACCAGCGCTCACTAGGAAACATTGTCTCGCAAAAGACACACTGATGTGTCGCAATACATGAGTACCTTTCCTCATGCTTCGACAGTCCTTTTTCAGAGAGAAATGTTGAACAGCATACTGCACAACTATACTTGCGACTAGTAGTTGAAATATTTTTCCTTTTGGATACGATTTTCTTCACCTCTTGTATTATAATCGACTTGCAGTTATACACGTGACTTCTCAGGCACGACTCCAGCCAAAACTTTTCATCGCACCCCGTACAGGCGTACTTCTGTTCCAAAGGTTTACACGCATTCCCTAAATCTATAGGTTTCGTGGCAGACGAAATAGTTTTTTGGCAATACCGCTTAAAATGAAATGGCAAAACCGCGTTGCCATTCATGCGCTGACCGCAAACGCAGTGCAGCTCATTATTCACATAACTGAAGTGCTGAAGCCGATAATGTCGCAGCATCATCTCCTTGGTCGAAAAAAGTTGGTCACAAACAATAGACGGAATTACAGTATGCAATTTCTCGATTTCTGGTTGCGTTATATCCGCAGTTACTATTGAATTAGAGGTACCGGAAATTTTCACTCTTACCAAAGGCACGTAACAATCCTTGCACGAATGTAATCTTCTCAGTACGGTTTCTTTGCAGAAATTCTGCACTTCGTCAGTCTTCTTCTCATCAGATCTCGCACCCAGTAAAGCAATATTTACAGGACTTTTTACAGAGACTCGGATATTATGAAAGTTGTCGGCCTTGTCACGCGGAAATGAACTTCTCGACAATCCCAGTTTCCCATCCTGCTCTTCTGGTACATCGATGCCTGTGTTGCCTAACAAAACCTCGTCGACATTTAGTACTGTATTTCTTGGTACTGAAGGTGCTCTGCCATTGTCGATTGATTTGTCAGGTTCTGCATGGGTAATCAATGTAGTTTGCGGTTTTTCATATTTGTTACGCTCGGATGTTATGTTCTTCTCATCCTTTGTCACACTCTCATGACTTTCATCCACATCCACAAACACGTTTTGAGAAAGAATTTCTTTTTTCATATTGACGACTACTATCTTTTCGTCTCCCTTAGTGTCTTCACTTCCATCCTTTACGTGAGGTCCAAGAAATAAGCTCGTTTGTCCGTTCAAGCATAGCATTTGTTCGTTCTCCCTTAATATCTGGGTACATTTAGTTTCGTTGTCCTTAAGTTCTCGGCTTTGCTCACGGTTCCGGCATATCGGATGCCCATCCACTGCCGTTATGGCCTGTCTTTCACAATTACTCTCAGGTCTATTTTGAACATCATCTGCATTTAGTACCAACGTTGAGACCGCCTTTTCTTCCTTTCTTGATCTTCCATCACATTTGCAATCCCTCGAGCGGGTTCCATATACCGTTGCCGGGTATCTCGTGACATTCTCCACACGTTCCGCGGGCAGAGTATTATTTTCTGCATTATGTTGAGTTTCGAGATGTACGTCGGTTTTCGAATACTGCGTTTTTATCCTTTTATTTAAATCCTCTTTGCAATGAGAGCCACCTCTAACCAACTCTGAGCTTTCCGTGTTTATTACAGATTTAACTTTGGTTCGATATCGCTCGGCATCATCTATTCTGTTGTTAAGCTCCTTATAATCTTGATGGTAGTGAGACAAGTGAGCCCGAAAATATGCCGATCGCAAAAATATTTGATTACAAATAACGCATTTTATAGTTGATTTCGACCACCGATTTTCATGAGCATTTATAATATGAGTTTGTAGTTGTCTTTTATCAGTGAATTTGGTTCCGCACACTTTGCACGCATATTTGGGATCACCATAATAATCTAAATGCCGCCTTAAAGTGTATTCGTTATAGAAACCCAAATGGCAAATTTTGCATTGATAAGTGGTGTTGGTATTGACACATGTGCGTTTACTCCTTTGTAATGTGGCCAAATCTGTCTTTAACAGTGTTTCTATGTCCAATGTATTTTCATTGAGCTTTTCATTCATGCCTTTCCCGCTTACAGTAGATTGCTCACTTGTGAAAGAAATCTGTTTCCCTTTAAATAGACTATCTGTGTCTAAATTAATGTTTGATTTTGTTTTTCCTCTATAACTAACTTTCTTTGAATGCATATTTAATTGATGTATTCCTATCGCTGCATTTTCTCCATAAAGATTTTATACAGTATTTTTACAATCTACGAGTAGTCTTCTTAAACAGTATTTCTGTAAATTCGACAATGTGTTCCGATTGTAGATATTTCTGTGATTTCCAAAAGACCTCAGAATGTATTTAGCTGAAAAACAGACCGCCTTGGTTAAGAAACATTTGTACTTGCAAGATTTAAACCCTCCATGTTGTAAGTCTATACCATGGATGGGCAACATCAAATAAAAAGTATAATTGAAATGGTTTTCCACTCAATTGTAGTTTTTATTTTAAAAGATATTTTGAATCACAATTTTAATACTTTTTACAGTGGAAAACTGTTAAATTATAATTTTTATTCAATGGTGTCTATCACTGGCCTACACTGCAGTAAGCCTCAGAGCGATAACCGAATTATGAATTCTATTATGAAGGCGGAGTCACCTAAATATCATGAAAATTAAATTATGCTGCAACTCCAAATATGAAATCTTTAACCATGATTATAAAAATATCACCGGGTAAGCAAAGAAAGTGAAACATTTAAATAAATTTTTTTTTATAAACAAGTGCATTGGTGCAAATAAATATATATATACATTTTTCTTGTCATAGAAGTTGTATTGTACTGCTCGATCAAATTTGTTTTGCGAGGTCCAATTCATGATGTAAGAAGATTCTGACAAATGCTTAAAAAAGTACATAAAACACCTAGAACTTAATGAAATTTGTTATCTTGTTGGCAGCCCTGTTCATCATGGCAAGTGCAAAAAGCTGAAACATTCCCTTTTTTTCATAACCAAGTTCATATCGGTATATATTTTTTCTACATTTCACTCAATTCTCATTTCCATTGAAAAATACTTTGCCTGAAAATTTAGTTAAAAAGTTAAGGTTTAAAAAAAAAGTTCTGTAAAAATGAATATGTGTATTCTATGAAAGACCTCCAAATAGGAAATCCTATATGGAGGCCAAAGACAGTCCTCCTTCAAGGAAAATCGCACAAGTACGAAAGTAGTGAAAATATTTTTACTGATGAATTAGACTGCGATAATATTTGCACTTATGGCGATGGTTTTATTTGTCTAATTTTTAACTGATTATTTTTATGAAGACAAAACATTATACATGTGCAATCGCAGTACCATTTAATATTCACGATCTTTAGGTAACTTGGTCCCCTTGAACTGTTTTTACTTTGACTATGCATTTTAACAAACAAAAAAAAATTTGATTAAATGGATCGTATTCTCATATGAATATTCGTCTTGTGGAATCTTTCGTTTATTCCATATAACAATTGAACAATTGTAATGAGATTACCAAAATACTTATTATTACTTTCACCCATCATCCAAATTTACTCACATTGTGAAGGCTATCTCAACGTGAATGTACAGAATGTTCAAGATTTTTCTTGAATCCGTGTTCGAATAGCAATTCATATCATTAACATTGAATTGACACTATCCCAAGTGATCTGTAAATCACAGAACAAAGTGAGGTTAGTTTGAGATAGTTTGATCGTTTATGTCTGTAACTTGCTAAAATATAAAGTAACCTTTACAAACCTTCGTCAACAGCAGATTAGAAGTCTGTCACATTTCTAATTCACAATACAGACGAGACGTTTTGTTATTCTATCGATGCGTTCCGTAAGATTCCTGACTGAATACCGGAGTACTTGCTTTCGCATTGAGTCCTGTTGTCGTTGCTAGTTGCTATCGCTCCGCCATTATACACAGTACGCAACGGACCAATCACGTGCGTTTATTTTGTGTTCACTATTCGTTCATAACCATACAATTCGAAAAATTGACAGATGTTGATCATGAACGAAAAAATAATGAATTAAATAAGATAGATCTTTCGCCCGACAAAAACCGGTTTTTTTAAATAATCGTTATTATGCTCGAAGAAACAACAACGTATATAGTCACTATCAAATAGTGATCTATGCTGTCTCGTGTATAGAGATGTGAAAATACCGGTATTGTTATTTTCGGTAAAATGACCGTAAAAATACGGTACTTTTACCGTATTTTACCATAATTTTTTTTCTACAAACTTTCTATTGTGAAAATACGGTCACGAAAATTACTCGTAAATTTAGCCGGTCATAAATTTTGTTTACCGTATAAAATGGTAAACTTCGTCTATATAGTTGTTAAATGACCGGTAACAAATGTTTGGTAAAATTACCGTAACATTTTTTCGTAAATTCATCGTATCTTGACGAGATTTTAAATTACGATGAGACCATATGATTTTATTACCGATGTGGTAATTTTTAAAGCGGTGACGCACCGTTTTTTTACGGTAAAATTACCGGTCATATTTACCGCTTACATCTCTACTCGTGATATACCTCTATGCGTTCAGCTATGCTGATTGGTCGTTACAGTGGCCCAACAATCGAAACATTCGAACCAATCAGCACTGTTATTCATAGCCCAATAACTATGTAAACAAACACCAGGGGTGCGTTCCGAATGACGAGGTGTTTCGTTGATCGATGCGCATGCGCAATAATCTCCGTCAAGATTTACGGTGAAGCTTATGAATTATAGTAAAATTTTAAGATAGGGGAAACAGTTTGTTCGTTTGTATTAATTCCAAAGTATCGGAATTTCGATTTCTCACGGATTAGCCATTTATAAAGTATTACAAATTTTTATCCCCACCTCACGATCGGACAACAACTTTTTGCCGTACCTCGCGAGTAGGGTGAATAGTTGTCGTCCGATCAGGAGACGAGGATAATATTTGAATTCTTTACAAATAGGCAAATCCATGAGAAATCTAATTATTCATGCTTCAGTACCAGTATAAATAAAACAATTGTTTTTTTATGTTTCCACTTTTATTATACTTCTTAAAGTTTACCGTAAATCTCGGCAAAAACCATTGCGCATGCGCATCGAACAACAAAACACCTCGTCATTCGGAACGCATCCCAGGCGACCCTGCATTGTTATAAGAGGCAGTGGTACTTGTTCCACCACTTCAATAATTTCAAAAACTTTGTAAATCGGGTTCAATTTTTGAGAGAAAATGGGGAAGGACGGTACAGTTGTGCTAAGTTTTTGGCTTCTCGGAACTCAACGCCGTTTATTCAGGAGTACCGAAAAACCAAAAAGTGAGGTTATGTGCAAAAGAGACAGACCTATAGGCGTTTAACATTGGGCGAGGAAATTTTCGGGTTTATTCCGGGTGCCTCTTAAAGACTTCTTGGGAAAATATCGAGAATATTCACGGTTGATTTACGTATTTTTAAATAATTTCTTTCCACAATCTCTCGGAACATGCATTTTTTATAATTGAACTGAATGATCAATAAAACTCATGGGAGAATACTTTATGCAAGAATAATCTTCACTATTTTATGTAGTGTGTTGCACATACCCAGTAAACACGGTAATGTTACAGCAAAGTAACTCAATGTGACAAGTAACATCCCTTGTAACTTACATGTAAGTTATTATTTCCCACTCAACAATGTTACCATGTTACGTAACATTCGTTACGTAACCGTTACATTTCAGTTATGTTGCCCGAACGTTGCGTAAAGTACATGCTATGTAACAAATAACCTACATATGTTACATCACTTGCATAACATAACCGTTACATTTGCATAATGTTGCTAGTGCGTTGCACAACGTAACAGCAATCTAACCGAAAGTTACAAGCATGTTGCGTAATGTTATTGATGTGAAACGAGTAACGTAAAAGTTACGAAACCGCAACTTCGAAAGATAACTTCACGTGAGGTTCTTTTGTAGACTGAAAGTCCGCAAAAGAGCTTCACGGTTTGCGAAATCGCTACCCGTAGAAGGTAAAAAAAACAGAAGCTATAATTAAGGAGGTTCGTAAAAAAAATCAAATCCAAGATAAAATTGTAAAAAAAAATCGTGTAACAGCTGTAATGACACGTACGCAAAATTTTTAAGGGATTCACCGTGTAGTTCCCGAGAAACTACACGGTGAATCCCTTAAAAATTAAAAAACGAAGTTGCGACTATTCACATGTAAAGAAAAGAAAAGTGAGTCGAATATTGAACTTTTTACGTCTTTGCAAGAGCTAAATCCAAGATAGAATAATTTAAAAAAATATGTAGACGTCCGGAAAAGTATTCTGTATAGGGCACGAGCTTGAAATTTGAAGGTCACCGCGAAATTGACAGAAAAATTATTAATTTTTTACCTCTATGCTTAACGCGGCTCGCATGGTGTCTCGCTCACACGGCGTCAGCCCCTTACCGCGCAGCACAACAGTGCCTATCCCCACCCTGCCGCCATCACCGAACCTCCTTAAAAGTTGAACAAGCTATTGGCGAATAATACCAACCAGTTAGGGCATCTCCGAAGGGTATCTCCCTCTGTTTATTTTGAGCTGCAAAGTCGCTCTTATACACGCTAGAGTCACGAATCGCTTGCGAGAAACTTTTGAGTCGTTAGCCACCTAGCGGACATAACATTCTGTATGAATATGTAACGTTCTTACAACGTTGCCACGTTACACAACCGTAACATAACCGGACTATCGCCACAGTTACATTACAATCATTACATAAATGTTGCATTACAGTTACACACTTTCGTTATGTAACTGTAACGTAACTAAGACATATAACAGTTACATAACGTGGATGTTTACGACGTTACATAACCACTGTAATATACATGTTACGTAAATGTTACATCTCTTGCAACGTTTTTGCAATGTTGCCGCGTTACATGACTGTAACATGACCGGACTATAGCGAGAGTTGCATTACAAACGTTACATGTATGTTGCATTACAGTTACACATTTTTGATACATAACTGTAACGGAACTATGGCATATAACAGTTACATAGCGTGCATGTTTACGATGTTACATAGCCACTGTAATATGCATGGTACGTAGATGTTACATTCCCTTGCAACGTTCTTGCAATGTTGCCACGTTACATAACTGTCACATTGACTTCCTGTCACAAAAGTGACGTCCCTTTTGTTATGCAACGGCAACGAAAATATGTTGCATAGCAGTAACATTACCATGTTACGCCTACGTTACATAGCCGCAACATAACGCAAGCGTTACATTGTTACAATCACATGTAACTTTCAGGTTACATTGCTGTTCAATTATGTGTTTACTGGGTATTGAATAATGTACTGGTTAATTTATCCATGCAGCTGGAAAATGTGTCATTCCCAGCTTCCGGTATTTGATTCTTAACCTAAAATACCGTTAAGAGAAAGAGATGCAAATATCAGTCGATAGAACTCGTCGATCAAAAGCGAAGTCTGTTTTAATAAATTGGTGATTGCCGATTACGTGGAGATTTATATTACGGTCATTTCAATCTACTGCAATATTTTAGTACGTACCTTACAAGATTCCTATCTCAACGGTACTACAGCAAGTGTCTATCACGGTCGCACATAAAGTGTCTCTTCGCGGAATATAACGTGATTAGTAGCCGATGAATGTACTGTGTTTTTCTGTCATCTTCTGTATGTCCGAGCAGCCAATAATACACATTGATACAACATTGATACAATTAATATTGCCTGAGTTAAAGGTTCAGCCAATAAGAACTTTCAGAAAATTACGGTACACGATTTCGTGACATCAAGTGATTTGAGGCTATGTTCATGCTGCTCTGATTGTCAATAATTTATATGCTGATGGAACTTAGAAACATTGTGTTGTTACAAGTAATTCATTGACTAAATATAAATTTATATATCTATTTTTAATTATTTATCTCAAATAAAATGTCTCCTGCTGTTTCTTTCTTGGTTTCAGATTAAATGAAAACAAAATCAGGTTCAGGATGCAGTAATAACAATATTATTATGAAACTAGCATAGTGTTTATTAAAGGACTGCAGGGAAGTTATATATTCTGTGATTCCACACAAAGGTACGTCAAAGTGGACAATGATTCTGTAGATTATAATAGAATATAAACATGAAGATAGATTTATAACAAAAAGTCATATGTCATATGCAATAAATACAGACTTCAATGATGCTGTATTTTCCTTCTTTTAAAACACAGCATAGACCAATTTAATGGATTTTAAATCTTGCATAGATCAGAATTCAAAAAGAAGAGTCTCAAAGCTTGGTACTAATGCCCCAATTTAAACTACGGTGAATGATATAACAAAAATAGATATAAAGCCTTAATTTAAACTGTGGTCCGTTATATAAGAAAAATAGACATCATAGAGACTAGGTTTAGACTGGGATAAGTGATATAGACACAAAACATAATTTAAAACCCTGTCTCAACAAAAGATGATGTAAAACCCTGTCTCAATTTCAACTGCGACGAACGACCAGCAGGACAACCTGAACAAGTACAAAGTAGAATGACTATTTGCGCTAATGAACTTCACTACACAACGAAAAATCCTTTTACTAAATTGTTTTATTTTTGTGCTTGAGCAATGAACTTATGTACCAATTTTTTTATTAATTGGAGGGACTCTATTTAAGGAGGGAGCAATAATACTGACAGACCAATTCCATATGAAAGTTACAAAAATGTGTAGCAATCATTTCTCAGAAAAATAGCTCACCACTACGATATATGTTCACAGTTTCATGGAAGTCCTGTTTATAATTTTGCTTTTAAACTTCATGAGTAAGAATTTTTTTTATCTATACTTTTATAAATCACATATTGACCGAAGATATTGCCAACAACATTCTTCTCCTCAAAGAATAAATTCTCATCAACTCAGTCAGTTGACTGGGGAAAAAAATCCAACTGCCTGAAAACCATTATCTCCTAACTGACACAGTACTGTAAATTTAAATTATTTTTAATAATGGATTTACATACTCGGACCATTAGAATGAAAAAGTATTTATATGGTTTTCTAATTCAATAACATTTATAAGAATTTTTCACTTTTTGTGCTTGCTCATATAAAATCTTTTACCCTAAGTAAGTTTATCCATGCATATACTTTCTTTGTTTTGTACTTGTACAGTTCAGGACCAAATTAGTTGCGCAAGGTACAAGTTTATAAAATGATTGTTCAATTTCTGTATACAAATTTTTATTTTAAAAGTTCTGTAGACAATCAGGGTTGTAAATGCCTAATACTTATAGAAATAATGATGATGATACGATCAACTCTATAATTATGATTTTATAATAATAACATCTAGCGATTGTAGTACGATGATTAAACTTTGGAATGGCTGTAAAAATTATTATTTTTAGTAAATTTTTTCTTATGTTAACTATTGAACCAAATATTTTTGTAGCTTATGCAAAGAAACTTGAACTAAAAATTTCTGTTCTCGCACCAGACAGAATCATCCTTGAAAGTCCTTGCGATACCAGTTTTGTACAGTGGACCAGCCAGGTTTCTACGATAAGTGTAAAATAGGCAAAATATTAGCACCGATGAACTGGATAAGATAAAGCAAGTTCTACTTATAAGAATTTTTCCCTTTTTGTGCTCACCCAGTGGTATTTTTTTTTTAGTAAGATAGGTTTCCATTTATTCAAAGGATTAAGGTATAGGTAAAGATATATCATTATACTTTTATTACTCTGAAATGACACAGATGTTTTAAATAATGACAGTAAAGATTAATTTGTGTTACAAAATATTTGCTCAGCCCTGTCAAACATTGGGATGGTTATGGATACAAAAAAGAATACAGTAGAACCTCGTTTATCCCAGGTAATATAGGGAGGACGTACCTCGGATAGGTGAAAACTCGGATAATACGGAAACCATACACAATGCATAAAATGAGGAATAGCCTTATTCGTTTTATCCGAGTTTTTCCGTATTATCCGAGCGTACACTTCGTTTAAGGAGGTTGGATACCGTCTTTCTGGAGGGGAGGTGCGCGGTTTGCCGGGGAGGTAGTGTGCGAGAGAGAGGTCCGTGACGCGCCTTCACTGGCGTACATTGTTGTACTATTCCAGCAGTTTTGTTTTTACGTTTTCTCGGCAACCAAGCAGACGAATCATTTCGGTCTTCGTAAAAGTTCTTTTCGAAAAAACAAGAAATGATTTGGTTCTGTTATCAACAATTGTTTATCATTTTTATTATACTTTCGAGCATAACGTTGAAGGTGCGTATAGTTGTCGCTATGTTGCCCATGCATAAGAGTGTAATTTCAATAATTAATTTCTCGATAACCATCTAGACGATTGACATGAAATTTGGCATGGAGATGTAATTTTTATCTACGAATATCCTCAAAAAATTTGAGAGCATGTTTATCATTTTGAGTTGGGTATCCACCCTCCTTAACGCGGAGTGCTTGGAAAGTCCGGTGGCTCGGATAACGCGAAGCCTCGGGTAATCGAAGGCCGGATAAACGAGGTTCTACTGTAACTAAATTTCTTTCCAAACTGGTGTGATTTCTGAAGAACTTTTAAATAAAAAAATCACTGAATGAAAAGTACCTGTTTATGAATCCGTTTCGAAAAATGTTTTTTTGGATTATGGATATATGTGGGATATTCCAGCTGAATTTTTCATGCTTTGACCCTGACCCCTGTTAATAATTTTAACAATTTTTTACCAGAAAGTATTTTGAAAAAGAGAAGACACGTATTTTTTTGTTTGGTGCTATGACCGATATTTTCGACAGCCGAATTTTTATAAAAATTTGAATTTTTAGGTATTTTTTTTTCGAAAAGTCCTACGTAATTCAAACTTAACGTTATAATTCAGGGTGTTAAAAAATCTTCCATTACGTAGAACTTCTCATTCAAAAATCTTGTCATTCTGCATTGGTCTCAAAAATTTCGCAATTTCAAACATAATTTTTCCGTGAGTATATAAAAATGATAAAAAGTGACGGTTTTTTGTTGTTTAACGTCATAAAACAAAACGCTCGGAAAACAAAATTTTTTTATATACATTATGTAGCTCTTCAAAAAATGTACAAATTTGATACTGGACATTTTTTTATAGGACTAATTTTGATAGGTTAATTTTCAAGATATTGACGAATAAAAAACATAAACACCGAAAAGTTCAAATTTTTATCAAAATTCGATTGTCGAAAATATCTGTCGTAGCGCCAAACAAAAAAAATTACATGCCTACTCTTTTTCAAAATTCTTTCTGATAAAAAATTGATAAAATTATTGAAGGGGGTCAGGGTCAACGCATGAAAAATTCAGCTGGAACGTCCCATGTACAAATCAGTTTTTATTGTCGTCAATTATTTTGCAATTTCTGGCAACATTGATCAAGAAAAATGGCAGTTTGTCTTAGGTAACCGTTTTATGGAAAAGTAAAAGACATCTGTTTACGCAAAATTAAATATCTTGCACGCTATACGGAAGAAAATATTCTGCGATGCACGGAATCGAAGGTAATCATTTAAGCTATCAAATGCTACTATACATAGCACTCTTCATCGTGCACAAAAATAATGATATCCGTCCAAGCGAAAAATTCAAAAGGCCGTGTGAAACGGAATGCAAAAGGCCATTGCGCCAACTCTAAGAAAAATTCGTACGAAGGTTTTCTTTCACGAGGGTCGATGTTATGGTATGTGAATATTTTATCGAAGATACATGGTCGAATAATTAATAAAAACTTCCCCGCCGAATATTTAGCACGAATACTTTGACCACAAATCTTTTGGTATTCGAATGTTTTTTATCGTCGATATTTTGTCGTCGGTTGACTTGTTATGGAACTTTACATATGTACTCTTCCGCGTACACAACTACGAGCGATAACGGAAAATGCGTTAATGCAGATTCGCAGATAAGAGAACGATTTACTGTAGTTATGAGATGATTCCACAGGTCACGTATCCTCTCGTTGTCATCGACTAAAACGCTGAGGATTTTACGGTAAAATGTTCACGATCACGTTCGCCTTTGTCGCATATAATGTGGATTAGCTGATGAGAATTACAACGATCCGAGTAGTCACGTTCACCCTCACTGTTATAGTCGAGTAATTCTCCGAGGACAATGGCTGTGGAGTAGATAGACTCAGACATTGAAATGCTAAAAGTTTCATTCCATCTGCGCGACATATTACTTAATGGAATTTATTCCAACTTTCGCAATCTATTCCACCAAATTAATTAGTAGATCTTAATAAATGGGGTATCCAGCCAGGAAACACAACGTAAAATTCTGTACTGATTTCAATAATGTCCACAATTCGATCTGACTGTTCTATTGAACACAACTTAAGCGGACCCATGCAGTCACAGTCGAGACTGAGAGTTGAAAAATTTCGCAACATCTGTCCTACATTCTACACGAGATTCTAGAGAACCTATCCCAGTTTCTTTCCGAGATTCTTTCGAAATTTAAAAAAATGCGTTTCCCAGTCACAAAAAACCAATGCAGCTGCTCTAAAAGTGTCACAAACTGAGCCACTATCTTAATTGACTGTTGAACGAGATTCTCCAGCCTTTCTCTATAAACAAGGAGTTTTCATAAACAAAGTAAAACTCAAAAATATAAATAACCATTTTTCTCAATTAAGTGAAAAGTGGTTTCCTGTAGCCGAATTCGATTTTCTCTGATGTGTGTCGATGCAGACACTTTTCATCTCCGTTCTGTATACATTTTATAGGACTAATAATTTCGTTTTCACTTTAGAGCGAGAAAGCCTAATAGAAGATAACCAATACAAATTTTGTCTGCAATAAAATGTACAGTTTATTTGGCCAAATTGAATACACCGGTTTGAGATAATTAGTCTACCTTGATTAAGTGTTCGTGGAGCAAATGGGGTCAGCGATTTGCACTGAGCAGAGAGAGGCGCAGTAAAGGATACCAGAATACCGGTGACCGCTGCAGAATTGGTGGGAAGGTGGCAAGACCACCGACTTTGCTCGGCCCAACGCCGGTGCCGCATCGGTGGATCCAATTTGGCCGAACAAATTTAATCGGACATAACAGCCTTCTAATCATAGGTTTTGGTTCAATGTGTGCACAACGAAATTGTTAATATCGAGAGATAGGGTAGCGCCTCTACGCCAATCTCTTAAAACAATTTTTATTTATTTTTATATTGTAAGATGACAATAACGAGACGTTTTGCGCTAAGCTTAAGCAGATATTGCATAATCAAAATATGTAGTGATGGCAATGGAAGGACTCAAATAATATTAGTTAGTACCTCGTAAACAAAATGACTTTGTTATGCAATGGAAATTTTTGTACACTTTGCATTTGTAATTTTGTCTACGGTGGAAAATAATAAGGAGGCATTATTATTTTCTCAACTCTAAGTATTTAAAAAAATCCAAACATCCATCCGCACGATTAAAAACATCTAAGCCGCAGGAACCATAGGACTTAGAAATCATCATCATCTTAGAGATCATCATCATCATTGAGGATTAGCAGCACTGCGGCATAATCCATGATAGCTCCCCTCAGTTCGAAAACGTCCTCATTACAACCCTGCTTCGGCCTACGTCAAAATCCAGAGTTCAAGACAATGGAGCACACTCGGTTCTCCATAAGAAGCGCAGAAACTTACCGAGAGGGTTAAGTGAGAGCTGATGCAGACCTCGTGCTGTACAAGTACGAGGTCTACGTGTGGTTTGACATAGTACTCGTGATGTAGAAGATCTATGACGAGGTACGGATATTTTGGGATGATGGCTCCGTCGTTTTCGAGGTCTAGGTGCCGTTTGAGACAGACCTCGTTGTAGGAGGATTCCTGTGAAGTTGTGTATTACTTCATTAATACAATCGCGTAGAGGGATGGGCGATGTTTGCCGATTAGTTAAATATCGATGTTATTTTCTCGTATAATCGAAAAATGTTGTAGATCTTTCTTTAACTCGATTAATCGATTGTCGATTTTTTCCTCCCGAACATCGATTTTTAATCTCGTGCGAATCGCGATGCGTGTGTGCACTGTCGTGATATTGACAGCATTGTCAGTGGCACCATTGCTTGGCTGGCCGTTTTCGAAACTTCAAAAACCAATCAGCGTGCGAGACGAATTTTCGATTCGAAAACTGTCTAAGCAAAAAATGTTTAAAGAGATATTGCGCAGCTGTGGATGGGATCTGCCGACCTAAAGTATATGATTTTGTAATAAAAATAGTAATAAATGATGAATTTATCTCGAAATTATCTAAGTATAATGTACCAGCTGTATTTTTTACCCTGTAATTGCATATTCTTTTTTCAATCAATATAATCTACGTTTCGATGTTTTTCCTAAACATCGCCCATCCCTAGTCGCGCATGCAGTCTTAATGGCGTTATGATGACATAAAAAAGTTTGTAGAAGTATATTGCGAAAATAAAAAATAGTGAAAAATATTAAAAATTGTTTAACTCAGTAGTTCTGAAATGATTCGATTTTTTGATGTTTTTATTTGAAAACTACGAAATTATTCAGTATTTGTTCATCGACTACCGAAAATTATGTAATTTTTATTGTTTCATTAATTTTATTCCTACTTTAGTTAATAATGACGGAATGTAAACTACAATTCACGAGTCAAGACTGCCGTGAATCTGCCAAAACTCTGGCAACCAAGGTTAGGCCAACTCCGGAACCCAGTATCGTCATAGTTATCAATTGAAGATTATCACGTTATCAGAAAAGCAATCTAGTGCGATCAGTAAGAAGGAAAGGGATGTGACGGCCCTACATTGCATATAAGAAGACGATTCGAATGAGAGAAATATACTTGGTGACATTAGCGCAGTGGTTAGCGGTCTTACTCAGTACCTGAACAATCCGGGTTCGAATCCCGGTGATCACCATATATTTTCTCTCTTCGATAATTTGTCAGACCATCCGCACTACTCACACACACCTTCCATACCCTGTCCTTTCCGACTGTTACAGGGAGATAAAGGTGAGATAGCAAAAACCTGTTAGTTCGCCAACCGAGGGATACCGAATAAAATTACTAAAAATAAATGGGAATAGAAAACGAAAAAAAAAATATTTTCTCGACGTCGAAAACTCGAGTTGAGTCCTCGAGCACTTTGCGAAGTATTGAAATTGCCAAAATTAGAGCTGAGTTCGAATTCTCGTCGTCTATTACACCAATTCTACTTGCGACGTTGTATATCTTTGTCTAACGCAACGAGTTTCCGCGAAAAGAAACTGAGAGAGCGACATTATATTCTATCCATACGCGAAACAAAGACAGCCATATATCGATTCGTAACGACCAACGAGATCTAAGGGCTAGACGTGCGCGGCGCGTAACAAGTGGTGATTAGGGAAATCGATCGTGAAACGAAAATCACTCGTCTGCCGATAGCGCCCGGAGACAGACAGACCTCGTAGAGTCTATATTGTCAAACTGTGACGTATTTTTCGTGAGCATAATCGGTAACAAATAAAATCAAATTTTATTCGGTAACTACATCACGATACTGTCACCTTCGGCCGTCCACTCTCGTTCGCGCATCCGCAAACCCGGTGGGCGCCAGTTAGTTTTTGTTTCACCGGTATTAACTAACCGGTATGCCCGAGGAATCGAGTTGATCAGGCTCGATTCCAATAAAATCGAAAGTTCGGAGCAAAAACTTACGATCGAGAACCAAATCAAAGAAAACGGTAGCTTAGTTAATTTTTGGGGTCGCGTAAAATTAACAAACGCAACTGGATACGCTTGCGAGAACGAACGGTTGCGGAAATGCATGGCCGCTCAGACTGCTAGGTTGTGGTAGAGAGGGTCGAGGTATGACCCAGTAAATAGC
Source organism: Ephialtes manifestator (assembly GCA_963970395.1). NCBI lineage: Eukaryota > Metazoa > Arthropoda > Insecta > Hymenoptera > Ichneumonidae > Ephialtes > Ephialtes manifestator. The sequence continues at coordinate 13,822,785 of OZ019972.1, read as the reverse complement.
TTTCTTAATACGAGATCTTTAATCGAAAATCTTCGATTAAATTAATTAAAATGCGAGAACAACTCACCCAAAATTATTGCTGCTAATTCCGGGGAACGATAACAAAATCCCAAAGGAATTACGAGAACACAGTGCACTCGCGGCACTGAATAAAGTACGGGAACTTTAGTTTTATTCAATCGAATAAAACTCACGAAAACGAGAGCGTATAGCGTACGATGTACGCTGGCCACGGAGCGCGAGAACTACGCGAAAGACGCGCGCGCGAACGACAGAAAAACTGTCAACACGGGAGCGCTTAGTTAGACTCGAGGCACCTCGGCGGTGTCCCGAGCCAGACTGATTGTCTCCAACAATCATCGAAATCTCGTCATAATAATTATTAATCCCTCCCAAAATCCCTTACTCGAGAACTACTGCCCTCTCCCTCGAATCACCTCGTAACTATATCGGGAACGCAAATCATGCCGGTAACATTTTCGAAATCTATACAATTGCCTCCCTTAATGCTTCGCGCGAAAACGGGCCTTCTCAGCACACCTATGCACTATACTGCAACAGGATGCTCCATCCTTTGCAAACAACCAACAAAACTCCACCCGTTCTCTAGCGCAATACATTTTCTCAATAGGGCGCCGGATTTATACCGGTCTACAACTAATCGCAAGACTCGTTCGGTGACTCTTGTCTGTCGGGCTGCTCGTTTCTTTGAGCTCTCATCCTCGCGACAGATTTGAGTGCACCGATCTACCGAAACTTTACAACAAAAATAACAAAACCTAAGAATTACAATTCTTAGCTAAACCGAGAACGTAAATTCGAGAGAAAGCAGCTCGAAAACGCTGAAAAATAGCAAGTAACGATAACACAAGCCCTTGTGATCGTGATTTCCAAAAAATCACGTCACAAAACATATTATAATTATTAATAACGGTGTTAGAATATTAACACCGTAAAATTGTATTCTGCCAAACTGTGGAGAAAGCTGTATAGATAATTAAGTGAAACTGTCAAGGAACGGAATTATATATTGTCAAATTACGCAAGTGAAACTTTAATATACTTATATATTGCCTGTCTATTTCTCAACTTCTTATTGAACTTACAAATTTATTTCTACTTGGCTCCCCCAATCGAATCCCCTTGTGTTGTCTCATAGTCGAATATCTCTAGAACTGCCCGAGCAGAAGTAAGAATAATCGTGAATATTTTGTTAGTTTTAGAAAAACTAACTGGCGCTCATAAATACAGTCAATAGTCAAATATTTCGTCAAAAAGAGCGTTGGCAGCCATTGACCCAGGCCACGCCAGATGAAGCCTTCTTTAAAATAATAATAATTTCTCTGTCAAAAAAGGAGTGGATCTCAATCCTTATCTCTGATTAGTCGAATACACAACCTTCCGAGATACGGTCTGAAGAACTCCAATTGATGGACCATTGATCAATGTTCCCCAATATGTAAATATTATAATCAATTAATTTTCCAATAACTAAATTCTACACTTGTCTAATAAAATTCTTTTTCTACTACTACTACTACTTCGTTAAATAGAAAACCAATAACCCTGTGTAACTATTACTTAATGTCATAATATAGTCGGCACCTGAAGATGTTGTATTCTTAAATTATTTGAGTAACGATTTTTAATTTTTCGTAAATACTTCAATCTATAAGCTCTTTGGAATCCCTTTAAAAAAATGTTCCATCGATTTTCGTAGTGGACAAAAAAATGTAATTTAATAAGACTTGGTTGACTTTGCCAGAATCCATAGTAAAATTCGTTTCAACATTTTCATTAGTCTTTCTGTTTGCACTGGGTTGACCGAACGGCACAGACTCAGTAGACGTCCGTAACACCGAATTTCCGGGATTCAGATTGGCGTTCTACTCAATTAATAACAATACAATCGCGTTAGAAATTCGTGAAATAAAAGCTATTTTCTTTTTCGTCTACGTAGAGAACGAATGTTTTATTTTATTCGTTTAATATTCAGAATTTAGTCTTGTAGCGATCACCATTTACGTAGGTAGGTAAAGTAACTACAGAGCATATTCCTACGTGAATCTATATTCCGCTTGCGCGAGTTAACCCAGTTGTTATTGGATTCTCGGGTTTGCTCGTTCCATCCGTTTAAGCTTCGCTGTTGCCGGCGGCGAGCAGGATTTTCTTTTTCGACTCCTCGTCGCATTGCAGACAAGACCAATCAATGCGTATAGGTAACTGGGTTTTAAAAAAAGGAACTCTTATTCCATCCGGAACAAAACATAACGTTCCTGAGCCGATTTGGTCGTGACGACGACGAAAATCCAGCGAAATCTACTGCTGAATCGATGTTGGCTTCTTCGATTCCAACACGTAGAAAAAACCTCATACTATACAACGCGTGACACGAAGAAACTTTTTTATGTTCTTATAATTTCGGCTGAAGGTCCTTTTGGGTCAATCCTTACACATTACCTAGTCAAACGACAATCAATCAATCATGAATTAAAAAAATATGGTGTGACATCCCGCGAATAATAAATATAAATATTATATTCACCAGTTTTATCACACTTAATGATTCGCTAATTTGACAAATATTACGATAGTAGTACAGGTCCCTTCAGTTTTTTTCGATATGTCGCCATTTTTACTAATGAGAGAAAGAGAGAGCCGGATGCGATTAGGTCCATACTTTTTTAACTGTAGATATCACAGAAAAATATTCAAAAATTGCTTATTTTCGAGCTGTCTATAGAATGTGGAAGCATACGTTTGATTTTCAAAATCACTTAAGGGGGGGGGAGTTACGTCAAAAATATAAAAAAATCGAATTTTTTTTTTTCTGTAAAAATGTTCATTTCCATGTAATCTATGTATTAGTAAAGTTATAAGCCGAAATTCGCAAAAATGGCCAAGTTCTACGGTACCATTAATATTTTATTTTCTCAAAAATCTTTAAAAATTATCATAATATTATATTTAAATTTGAAACTATTTTATTTATTTATTGTTTTTATATGCGGACATTAAGGCCGGTTTTTTGTTGACACAAAATAATTAAGGGTGTTGAATTTTTTTTTTTTAATTTAATAATTATCTTTTTTTTCACTTACTGCAGCTTTGTTTAGTTAAGTATGATCTCCGAACCTTCAAAATCTTAGACATAAAGCCGAAAAATTGCTGATTTCTGCAATATGCCTGTTTTTTAATGATTTTTTTCTATAGATAAAAAAATTAATTGCATATTTGTAAATAAATTTTTATCTGTTTACCATTTTTAAAAACAACTAGTGAAACGCGATATAAACGATCCGATGACAGTGTGAAGTCTTCAATGCAACAAGTAACATTTACATCATATTTGAATTCGCGCGAATAACGGGGCATGCGCTATGATAGTTTGATGCGTATTGCATGCGCAGCGTGTTACTGCCGGGAAATTGTCTTCTGCTACACCGAGCACCATAACCTCTAATCGACGTTTCTATTGTTTGCTCATACTATGTTATTAGCTTAATTCCATTGGCCGTTCGCTGTTTTTTTAAATTAACAGTGTTTAAAACAGAATCAACAATCATCAGAAATGTTTAAATATGTATTATTTCTTTTGAAGTGGTGATTTAATGTGTTTGCAGTGCATTTCTGAATGTTTCAACACTGGATAAATTGTCAGTGATGTTGTCAATAAAAGAGATCATCCCAGTGTTATTCGCAGGTTTTTAAAAATATTATGCATTCATTTACTTATTTTTTTGTTATTAAAAAATTACATTTATTTGTAAAATGATTACTAATATTGTGAAATCTGACTTGCAAATAATATTTTTATTTTGTTCATCAAAGGTACTAAGATTCCCCAAAGGTAAAAGCAGCGCAAAAAGTTTTTTTTGGGTCATAAACTTTAGATGCCATTTGCCGAAACTTGGTTTTCAACCTATTCTGCGCGTGATTCAGACCAAACTGCTAGGCAGATTGGACTGGTTGACGTCTCATTTTCTTCTTCATAAAAAGATACACCGGCTAAGCGGAGCAAACGTTAATAAAAGGTAATAGTTTTTAAGTGACATAATTTATAATAAATAAATTTTATGCTATTTTCTAAATCATTGATTAACTTTGCTTTCAGGATGAAAAAAAAAATATTTTGCTCCGCTTAGCCGGTGTATCTTTTTGTAAAGAAGAAAATGAGACGTCAACTAGCCCAATCTGCCTAGCAGTTTGGTCTGAATCACGCGCAGAGTGGAAAACCTAAGATCTTTGCTTAAGTTAATACTGAAAGGCATATGCAAGTCAGACAACAGTAAAAAATCCTTTCATCGAGTACCAACAACATAGTTCACGGACCATTTTTATATGCAAGAGAATTTGGATGATATTGAATTTTCAAATTCAATTTTTTTGACGTGACTCCCTCCCCTTAATTAGTGTAATGTGGCGACAACGCAATACATTTTCCATACGCATGTCACTTAATTATTATTGAACATTCAAAATATACAAAATTTAAGGACCCAATACCACGAAAGGACAACCTTATCAATTTTATTTTACGCAAAAGAAAATCTTTTAGGGAGCAGCAAGGCCTTTTGAGGTCGGAAGTGTATAACCCTAACGATATATATCCCGCTACACAAAAGAAAGTGATAATAGACAGAGATAGAAACGTAACTCAAGCAAAAGCAAAATAAATGCGAAGCGATGTTGCAAGTCAAGATGATGTAGCGTTTCGTGATGCGCTAATGGTGTTGCAGCTTTTGTAAGTTCCCGAGCATTGATATTCCACCATTCTGCGGACACTCATTCACCGAGTATACGGCACGCTACAAAATAAGTTTTACAAATATCAAGAAACACGTTTTCGTTTTGACGCCAAGTATATGCTACAAGGGAGGGAAGTGCGTGATTGTTGCCACGAAGTCGCTGGAAAGGTTGTTCAGAAATCATACGAGGTGAAAATTACACACCCTCCATTGCATAACATACGGTGACTTTCTGCAATTTCGCTAAGAAATAGCCACATAGTATTGCGTGCAACATGAGCGACAAATTACGTATTAGCAACGAACCTTAAATACGCATGCGCAATATGGTTTTTTAAACCCGCCAGGAATAGAGAACCGTTTTTCTCCCTAGAGAGTAATGAAATCGGGCTTCGCAAGCGAAGTCATAGATTAATAATGAATTCTGTTCCGAGTTGAGAGCACGAAACGTGGTAATTTTAGCGTAGTCGGGAAAAAAAAATTCGATAGCATCAAAACTTTCTCATGACGTATGCAATGCATTATGAGAAGTATATAATGCAGCGAAAAATTTACCCACAAAACCACGTTATTTTAAAATGGACTCGCTACTTCATTTTCTTCCTTATTATTTCTCTTACAGAGAATGACGCCAGACGTTTTTGTGCCACAAAGAAAACCACCGACAAAAATTGGCGAGACTCAGTCTGGTTAGGAGCAGACGTAATTGATAGAGGAGGGGGAGGGAGATAAGTCCAACTGAGAGTTCAAGAAATAATTCAGTACAGGTGCGGGACTCAAAATAGTGCCAAATAGCCTTACTATAATTAACTATAATAGACAGCCTATACAATCATTTATTAAAATCTATTGCAATTTTTATACATTATATAAAATGCGGTACTTCTCTAGATTCTTGGGCCATGATGAACTCCTTGGGTACGATAGGCGCCTTAAATACTGCCATTTATAGTATTTGTTTGAGTTTCCAATAATTGATTGTTTAACTCATTAAATGTTTTCCATTATTATTTAACAATATGGATACACGAGTGGATTAAATGATTAAATGATGAAGATGACGGCATAATGCAGCGATGCAATGTCTACTAACCGGAGAATAGATAGACAACATATCCTAGATAAATGTCTATAGTAGTGTAAGGGTATACGCGAACTGATAGTACTATGTAGAGAGGGTATTTTGGGCCCTTCCAGTCAGAGGAATATCAGCCCCCGCGAGAGTAATAAGACAATGACGTATTATAGCGTACTCTGACAAATTATCGTCGGCATTAGTTTCGCAGGTTGTAGACAATTAGGCTCGTGTATATTTACGTGCGGAGCGTATCGCCGTTCCATGCTTTCCAGCGTTAGTATACGCGTTAGAAACGATAGCGACAATATGAAACGCCATAAATTACGTTTCGCACCAACTTCTGTAGAGTCGAAAGCACGCAGCACATGTACCTATACGATGAGCATGCACACAACCACCAATATGAACAGGAAATCGAAAGCGAGAAATGGAACCAGCTGTATCGAAGCGAGTCGAATAATTTGCGCTGTGTTCAGGAAACAGGTCATTTTTTGCATTCCTTTCCGCGGCACTCTAGTAATTAGCCTCGTTAGTGAGCCAATTACAATCAATTATTGATTATTCTCGCAACAATAGCAAAGCTTTGCTATTCGCATGGGCAACTCTCTATGCCACGGTTTGAAAAAAAACCTTTAAGTCTTTACTTACTTAGCGCAAAATTTCTTGAAATAATGTACAGAATATTATATTCAGGCATGTAGTAAAACGGCTTGTAAATGGTATTTTCTGGGGTAGAATATGCGTCTAGAGAAGAATAGAATATCTTCAAGAATTCTAAGAGAATATCTTGAAGAAAAAAAATTATTTTGGATTTTCCGACCGGAGTTTTGGGTTGAACTGATAAACTAGTTGGTTGTGACACCCAATTTTTTAGTTGCCAACCATTTAATTTGCTGGCGAATCCAATTAATTTATCGCCCCAATTAACTGATTTGTTTCTATAACCAACTTAGTTTATTGTCCCAACCGATTTTATCATTTGGAAACTATTCAACCAATTCTTTTTTTCGTGCACTATGTAACGGATGGACCGGGCATTTTGGAAAGTGTGTAGGATGGTAGTGCGGATGCATTGCCGAAGTATCGAAGAGAGAAAAGATATGGTAATCACCGGGAATCGAACCCGGAATACTCCATTCCTAAGCCAGAGCGCTAACCACTGCGCTGATGTCACCTATGCTTTTTTCTCATTCGAATCGTCTTCTTATATGCAATGCAGGGCCGTCACAACTATTGAAATATTATAGTATCCGCGGTAACGGTAAAATATGGTATAATGGTACCTTATTAATACAGAAGCTCTTATACCATACTTCTTACACGGAGAAAACGGGTTAGTTTAAAAAACTAACCTTTTAATGCTTGGAGCGTTAGATGTAGTTTGGTTGGCATTACCAATCGGTTGGTTGGCACTACCAATCGGTTAGTTGGCATTACCAATCAGTTGGTTCTAACACGCAATAAGTTCCTAATGCCATATTCGACCATGCCTGTTGGTTGGCACATATCAATTCCGTAGTTCCTACAACTACACCCTTTTCTCCGTGTACCTGTATACTTATAATACAGTGCAACTCGTTATCCTGTCGAGACCTCGTTATTTAAGCTTTCAATTATCCAACATCCGGAATTGTACATATATTTTCTGTAATCATATGATTTGCTGGAAAGGAATGAATATCATTATAGCATATGGTATATCTCGCTATATTATACACGATCTTGCCGCCGCCGTTTAGTCAATCATCCAAGGGTTTCTTTAGGTTGTTTCGGTTTCTTAGGTTTACTGTAAGAAAATCATTCTTAAAATTAATGGAAGTACCATATGCATAAACTGTACTTTAAATTTCATAAATCTTTATATTGAATTTTAATATGAACAGTATTGGAAAAAATGTAGCGTTCGATAACATTACGGCACAATCATTTCAGGTTTTCCATCGCTGCAAGATATTTTTCGATGAATATCTTTGAAAATTCATAGACGTTATCTTTGGTATTTAATGACCGTGTATATTAAATTTCATAAACATTTATGATGAATTTTCATATAAGCGGTATCTGAAAATGGACGTAAAAACAATTTAAAAAAATAGAAATATTAGTCGGATATTATTTTTTCACACAAATTATGTTTTCAGAAATTGTTGGGTATTGATTTTCGCCACAGAAAATTTTTCGCTTATATGACCTACCTAGCTAAGCCCGAGTAGAAATTCAGCTACGGGGGGGCGGTCACCCATCCAGGTACTGGCGTTTGACGGTTAGTACCTGGATAGATTTCGAAGTAATTCTAGCGGTACAGTCCCGTAAAACGTGAGTTTCAGCGAAAATTTCGAATACTTCTCGAGGGGATAAAGATGTGAAAAAATCCAGCACACGTAAGGTGCTGAAAAGATTGATTTTGCATAACAATAATTTTTAAATGTTTTTAACGAATGCCGTATCTAGCCCTTACACGAACCTGATAATGTAAATTTATGGCATATTTAAAAAAAACTATGCCATACGAAGACCGTATGCGGATCTGACCAGGGAAAGTAAAGGTAAATTGGACAAAATCTTGGTCCAAATACCACAGGAAGACCTTATGTGAAACGGATAAGGTCGATGAATGGCATATCTATATAAGGTTACCGTATGTAAAGCCTGACAAGGGCCTGAACCGGTGGAAAGACGGCATTTTTAAGGTAGAATGTCATATCTCGGCCGTACATGGACCGGATCAGGTGAACTTACGACGACCCCTAAATAAGGTTACCATATCTAGCCTGACATCAGCCTGATCCGGTGGAAAGACGGCATTATTAAGTACGAATGCCATATCTGAGCCTTACATGGACCTGAACAGGTGAATTTACGGCGGCCCCAAATAAGGTTACCGTACCTAAAACTGCCCCGGACCTCGTGTGACAGCAAGCATGCCTGATGAAATTTGTACTCGGGAGTATCTAACAATGCCTAACCTAATTTTGGATATCTAAATGGCATAAGAGTTGTACAACTATTATTCTCTCAAGCATACTTATAATAAACATAACAAATTATTCAATTGATTGCAATCAGAGCGCAAAGTGGGTTGGAAATATTTTCAAGTGAACATCATTTTTGGATGAACAGAATCATTTTCTCACGAAAAGACTCAGGTATTCGGATTTTCGAAAAAATGATATCCACAGACCTGTGAGGGTCTAGAAACAAATATAAATCAAATATAAATTTACCGCAATAGCTACGCGACATGCTCCAGCGTTTAAAAAACAACGGTTTTGGAAATTTCGAGTAACTTATCAAAAGTCGATGCTAACGATAAGTGTTAGCGATCTAGTGCGGGTTTTTTTTCGTTATTGGAAAATGTGTATTAAGTTTCTAATCAGTCACCAGCATTCAAAAAATTCAAGTTGTATTTCATGTACTATTTTAGTAATGACTGATTTAGTAACCATGTGTTCTAATTGTATATCACCGGATTGGTAAAATCCATACACGCATACTAAATTTACTATGCAACTATATTAATGTTTATTTCCTATAGCGAGTTTTGTGGATTTCTCACACTTTTGTGTCGCAAAAACCGCGAACTTTTTTCAAAAAGTAATATACCTATGTAGACAAAATTGCAATTACCTTGTTAGGTATTTTTCAATATCAGTAACTGAAATTTGAGTAACTTTGATCTTACATTTAATGTAACAATGTATATTAAATTATTAATTTTTTAATTTACTCTTGGCGGTCTATTTTTACTGATGGAATTTTGCGAAGCACTTCTCGGGTCTGAGACCGTGATCGCTAGATTCAAAGCGCGCGAAACTGAAGCCTAATTCAAATTTCACTAATCCGAATCTCTTACAAATATTGACTGTAGCTGCTTAATAAATTTAATTAATTCATCACGCAGCTACAATCGACAAAATTTATCTCAACCAGAGATTCGGATTAGTGAAATTTGAATTAGGTTTCAATTTCGCGCGCTTTGAATCTAGCGATCACGGTCTCAGACCCGAGAAGTGCTTCGTAAAATTCCATCAGAAAAAATAGACCGCCAAGAGTCAATAAAAAATTAATAATAACAATATTCGGTCACGCCTATAACATACTAATGTATATTAAATTTCAAATCGGGTACGAAAATTCCGAAAATGCATATTGATTTTCATGTACGAATTTAGTAAATGATGATTTAATAATCATGTGTTGTAATTTCCAATCGCCGAATTATCGAAATTCATATATCTGTATTAAATTTACTATGCAAACATATTAATTTCGATTTTCTATACCAAGATTTACAAAATTCATACACGTTTGTATAGGAAAAACACGAACATTTTTTACAGTGTTGGATCTTTAAATTTCTTAGGCTGAATTTGTAGGTTCTAAAGATACCTCATTCCTTGATGTTTCAAGTCCCCACCGGACCCCTTAAGTCCAGTTAGGGGGCGAAGATCTCATATGTTGGAGCTAGTGGTATCATAATAGTTTGATAAATCCTTATGTCAAAGTGACGTCTGCGATAGTTATTTTTTCGACGTGAATAGAAGACAACTTCATCACATTGTACTGTAGCGGTACGCAATCTATTTAAACTACCAGCTGAAGAAGCATTTCCTGAACGTCTCGCATCTTACTATCTGAAGTAACGTGAATTAGCAGTCAGGATTTTGCACTGTCTCCTGCGTCAAGATGCGTTAATCCAGTCAGGCCAACGAGCACCAAACAGATCGATTTACTAAAGTACTTAAGCGTATTAATAATCGGGAGTGGATCCTAACTGTCAAGAAACAATTTGGCAAACAATTCGACTACGAAGACGTCGAAACTTTTAGCCGCGATACGTAATGAGGTTACTGTTGTGATTCACCTCCAACGATTGAGAATTTCGTCAACACTCTGCAAGGGAACATGCCATTCACTGCCATTTCAGTCATTGACGCAGGATGTAAGTAGATCTACTTTTATTAATTCGCAGAGCAGCTCGTGGAAGTATAAGACAGGGTGACAGTAATGGACAGAATATATTCTATGTTAGTTAAGGGAGGCACTTTAAAGAATAAAAGGCTCACCATCTTATTGACATATGCCAAGATCGTTCAGGTTCTTGGATTCGACTACCAGTCATAAGTAGCGTAGCTCGCGGAAAACTACTTGACAACAACGAAAGTCCAGATACACGATCTACCACAATAGCTATGCGCCTGATATTTAAAGGCAGCATTGTTTAGATTCAGTCCGGTACTTTGAGCGTAAACCTCAATCTATGGCAAATAGGAAGCGGATATGTGGTAAAAAAAGCTAGTAATCCTGAGAGGATTGGTATACCAACATACATACATACATACACACATATTCTAAGTTCCGCTTTGGTTATATGAATTAAAAAGTTGTATCACCAAAACGAAAATCATACGTGAAACAGGGTATACTTCTGTGTCTTGTGTCGTGTTTTTTAAAATGATTAATGAACTTTCCAGACATTTCCAGGCTTGAGATACGCCTGTGCTCGAGAACATCAAGACACAAAGATCTAACGAAAAGTTCGTTAGAGCATGCAAATGGCTGTCGCCAATGTCAGAGCTGTCGCCGCTACCGTCGGCCCCTCGTTTACATTTCATTTGCGTTAAGCAGCGTCTGTACAATTGACTTAAGGAACGTCGTCTCTCGCAAGCGACGCCAGACTGAACGCGCTCTGGGAAAAATATTAGTTCCGCAATTTCGCGAGACCCCTATTCCCGTTCCCCGTAGAATAATCTAACGACTTCTCGTTGCCATGGCTGGTGAAGGATGGGGGAAAATAGAGAATAGTGAACGAAGAAGAGAATGCCGATGGTAACCGAAAGGGTGAGAGAGAGAAAAAGAGAGCTTGTCCAGAGCCACGAGGAATGGCGGATTTCCGGAAAGCCCACTCGACCCACTCGTGGATTAGGCCACCGCGCAACTGCTCGCTCTCTGTGAGCTTCTCTACCGCCTGGGTGATGTGTGACGGGGTTTATGAGAACAACGAGATTCCATTGCAAAGTTCAGAGTTTATGACTGTCCATATTCTGTAGAAAAGTGAATGGAAAGAAAACGACGAAAATAAGAAATAACAAAAGAAAATGAGTCAAAAGGAGTATGAGAAAAAAGTGAATATGATTTCTTTATGTACTGGAAGAATTATTCTTCTTAGTTGATGTCCGGTATAACACGAGATAATGAAAAACTCGTGATGCGATGAGCGATACCAGACAAGAAAACGTCAAGTTCAAGACGTACATTTCGAGATTGTTTGCCAAGATGATGACATCTCCGATCGATAGTCTGAACATATCGAGATCGAAACTTATTTTTTTTAACTTGACAGGCCAGATCGGATGTTATCTCGATCTCGTTTTGTGGAAAGTCTGAATTTCGATATTCTCACTCGTCTTCTCATAAATGTCCCATTGAGTGTTTCAGCATGCATGATGGAGCAAACCTTAGAATCCGTGCCCGTTCATAAGAAACGAAGGAAAAGGATCACGTCGAGACTTTGCAAAGTACAAATTACGAGTGTTGTACAATTCTTGCGCAAACCGCAAATTCAGATCACGATATCGGAAGTTTCGATAAAACGAAGCCCTCGACATCTTCAAAACATCGCCGTGATGAAATTTTCACCTACTCTGTCGACGAGAACAATTTAAAATTTGCGAAATGCAATCTATGTATCGGAGTTACAAAGATAATCAATATAACGAGTGGTAACACGACCGGATTAAAAAGGCACCTCGGGAAGGTTTCGTCTTGCACTATGTTGATGTAAACTGCAACGACTTGAAATAAAGTTAACTGAAAAAATAATCACCATTATCGTAAATGCATTTTTACTTTAGCTTTGTTAATTTCGAAACTACACAATTTTCCGGAGTTTTACTTCGTGTAATACACCAGTGTGTACTCGTGGGATCAACGTTGTCAAATTATACATATTTATGACTGCATGTTTATCGAGATTCGAGCTAAATCGAGACACGACATTGATTCAATTTCACAGCAAGCGATCGAGATGAGAGTCCAAAATAAATTACGGCTGCGAGTAAAAATGAGCCCAAGTCACTCGAGATTCTCGTCTCATGTCGCACCACTAATGAATGAAAACGGACAATCAAAACACTCGATCTCACGTGTGCAACGAAATTTCTATCATGATATAATATATTGTATAGCACACGCCGAGAGTAGAAATAGTATCACAAAACCTAACATGTATTAAGGAAGAAAAACACATCCAAAGAAGTTTCAATAAAGAGGTGGTCGATCCTAAAGTTCTGAGTAGCCAAGAGGAGCGTGGTGGAATCGCCAGAGCCCCAAGCAGAGGGTATATAAAAACAATTATATCAGCTTGATGTTATGATATTCAGATGAGGCGAGGTAGAGAGGACCGTTGCATTTTCATGAACCCTGCCGCTGGCTGACGACCGGCCGACCGACCAACCAACCGGCCGGCACAGCCGTTCGGTATAGGTACTATAACGTCACCAACCACTTCCTGCTTCGATTGATATTCAAATTTAACAACTTTTAATTGCAATTATGATAATGATTCTATAGTCCTCGAAAATTTATCATGCGGCTTTTCCCTTGACGTCGTGGGCGTACCTACGAAATTAATGCAACAAAAGTTACGTTAGCGGAACGGAGTTTCCATTGTCAAAAAAAAAAAAAATCTACAAAACCATAGACTGTAATACAAAAATTTAATTAGCGTTAACCCGTTCAACATTTCTACAATGTGATAGAAATGTTATTTCGTGTAAACGAGAACTTGAATATTACAAATGAATTTTAAGGCCACCTAAAATAATAGCGATTCTACTTTTGTCGTACTATTCATCGTTGAGGTTGTAGCCATTCGCCCATCGACTTATACCCTCCGTTCCACTTTTACCACCTCTTACACCCTTTTCTGCTGTTACTGCCAGTCCAAAACAATGGTGCAAATGCATTAGCGGTAAGAGCATTAGTACCTACTTACGTGTCTGTGGAACTTACTGTTAAAGTACCTGGAAGTACAAGTGGTAAGCAGTGTAAAACACTATTCAAATATTCTCATGAATTATGTACTTAGATTCGCCGGCTTCGCTGTACTACCAGCGACAGAGCAGTAGCTCTGCGGAACGCGTTTGCGTTTGGGACTCGCGCGTGCTACGATGTGGCGAAGGTGAGACACCGACACGACCAGTCCTGCAACCCCAGACTACTAGTTCTGTTCAAGTTCTCATGAAGATTTCAGTACTCCCGCAAAATGTACGTGGAATTACGGTTAGCACTTTCCTGCGGTCCAGGAATTCTGTGGTACACGTATCTGTTCAGCATTTTGCAAATCGAGACCGTTGGAAGATTTCGGATTAATCGATATACCCCATTCGACTATCCGGGAAATGATCCTGAAATTATTGGAATAATATAAGTTTAACGCGATACCGAAATTCCAATTTAGATTAAATGTATTATAATTTAAATAATAAAATTGTAATTTGTGCATCGGGTATTTTGGATTGTTCGTGTGACTACATTCGGAACGGAAAACAGTATCTCGCAAACAAATTGTGTATTCGAGAGACAATACCCATTTGCTGGGTTGATCCGAAAACTATGTGACTGTATAAAATTAATTAATTATAGTGCATGATAAACGTTCCGTGGGAATTGAATGCTGTCGTTTTTACAGTTACATTTTTAAATCATGAATAAACATTTTTTATTTCACTCGATCTCCTTAAGGGCAAGTGAAAAATGTTCTCATTCCCACTTGAGAAAACCTGATGATTCTGTCTCAATCGCACACATTTGTTACGAAAACAGATTTCAACTCCCCGTTAGAATATGTGGAACATCCTTCCACTCGCCTCTTCGGCCCAAGTCGATATAAAAAACGATAATCCTTTTTGCACAGTGCTGTTTATATTTTAGACAAAAACAAATTAGTTTTCACGGCTTGTAAACAGACGAAGTAAAACCGAATTTTCTTTTGTCTTGAATATTAACCGGCTGTAAGTAGATTCGATTACAGTTCTTGATATCGGCTGCAGTTTTCGAAGTTAATATTACGTTTTTATTTTTTTAATTAAATTCATTATTTCACAAATCATATCAATAGAAAAATCATAATTTGTTATTGAAATATTAATAATATTATGATTATTATCATTTTACTAAAGTCAGACATTTTATTAAAGTCATAATTTCACAAAAGTTGTACAACATCATGTTAACTTCCCTGTCAAAAAATCAGCTCTACTAGATTATAATCCTACACGGAAAAAACAACTTAGTTAAGGTAATGAAAAAAATAGTTGGACTCAACCAAGTGTCTACAGACGATTAATTGGTTGGATCAACTATTTTCACTTGGTTGATTCTGTATCGTTGCTCGAACATAACCCCACTTTGACAAAAGTTGGCCGATAGCATCACCCGTTTTCTTCAAATCGTAGGATGATACCGTCATTGTTTATTAAACCTCACTAATGTTTTTGCACCTCATAATCTTCGAACTTTTTGTTTTGCAGCCTCGTATAACTTCGTCACTTTATATGCCTTCACGCAATTTTAAGATCTTCTACGATAGAACAATGGTGGCTAACACGCAAATACTTAGATATACACATGTTGGCACCGTGATGACCCTGGAAATATCTGCACTCATCTTTAGCACGACGTAGCGTCCTTAATTTTTATCGTACCAGAGTTACCCAGGGCTTATCTTTTTCGTCTTGAAATTATATATAGTTACAACGAACCGGCAGACTGCAGGCAATTTGTACAATATTGTCGATCGTAAACCCGTACAACTGTAGAACGATCGAAGATCAAAGAACGTAACTTTTAAAAAAAGGAGGGTCAAGAGAAATAATGATACTTCGTTAAATCCAAGTATCAAAGTCAATAAGTGAAAGCTTGAAATATTATCACTATTTCGAAGTTTCTCAGTCGTTCAAGAGAATTCACGATCTTGAGAGATTATAACATTGCAATAAAAAACAGAATTCCGTATGTCAAGGCTTTGTGTTTACGTGGAATCTAGCAAAGGAGATTACGGTGTGGAGTCATCCGATACTTCATCGACCAAGAAGAAAACTGACAACATACCCATGACCAATATATATATAATCAAAATTGTCGATAGATTATCAAAATGCGAGACGAGTATTGGTGTATCGCGAGATAGTTTCTTATCGTAGATTGCTAAACATCCTGTAATTTTGATAAACGATCAGGCAATTGCAAAACACCGAGACCTTTACCTTCGATTTTACGAATTTCAACAGAAATTCCCGTAACTGTAACTCGGTTGTCGGAGTTTTTTCATATCACTGATCACACATTTGAACGATATCTTCCCCAGACAACACGAAAGGGCCCATTTGTAGAAAACTATCGCTCTACTCCTGACCGTCCATTTATAAGCTTACGATGTCCAAAAAAGCATTCGTTGTTGAATGCCAGTATTAGAACAATAGTAGAGCCCAATATTAGAGTACTCTAAACTGTCAAGTCTCAATCACCTACAAGCGGCCTAGGCAGCATGTAGGGAGCACCACTAGGGAGCATTATGTGGTATAAATTTATATCGCATTGTCTGAACTTACTTAGGCGCTGAGAATGACTAATAACTTTCACTTCATTATAAATAATATTAGAATTACTCATTAAATTCAGCGCATTATATAGTAATATTAGCAATAATATTCTATTAATATTGCCAAAAAAAAACGGATCGTCTTCGGAGACGGCTTTTCTTAACACTATTCGAGAAGTGATGCACGCGGGTTTTGAACCCAAGACCTACGGGACCTACCTATTTACCTAACTACCTAACCGAGTACGCTAACCACTAGACCAAACTGACTATGTGGGTATCTCATACTGTAAATCCATAATAGTTCATGTTACGATAACAGTATAAGGGAGTGATGTGAGAGGGTGATATATGGAACCAATATTTTAAGGTGATTCTGCCAAAAACTTCGAATTGAAAACGGCCAACCTTATAAGACATCTGTCTGGCACACAAGTGACTTGAACTCAAAACTCGTAAAATCCAAATGGCGGATTTAATTATGCCAGGCGAAAAAGCAAAAACAGACATGATTTATATAAAATTTATTTATTGGGGTTTTTCGAGGTCGCTGGTTACGAAATTGATTTAAAAACGTAAAAAAAAACAAATGGGAGATTCTGTACGGCGGATCAAAATGCAAAAAATGAGTTGATTTGCATGAAACTCGGTGTTCAGCGATTTTTAATCTGGCACAGACTGGTCGCTGCCAGTTCGGTTGGAATCCTGAAAATATGATACACATATTCTAGAGTAAAAATATATATCTAAATTATAGCAATAGCTACCCAGATAGACATTTGGTGGCACAGGAACAGCATAAACGCGTCACACAACGGATGCTATGTCGGAATTAACGTAGCGATGTACGTCTGAATTCAGCTATTATGTGACGGCATACCGTGCCATCTTTTCATGACGCCAAGGCAAAGCCATATTTATAGTACTTAAATATTATGGCGTGGTGCACTAGTGGCACTACAATGTCGCCATGCTTTAAGTTCAGATCGTGTCTCTATGGTGCCATAATTGCTCCATGTCGTATCACTGAGTGTCTGAGGTGTGAACGTCATTCTGTTACTATGGTGCCATTTTTGCAGAATATTTGGGATAGTAATTGCAGCACTATCCCAAATATCCTATTATGTGACGGCATACCGTGCCATCTTTTCATGACGCCAAGGCAAAGCCATATTTATAGTACTTAAATATTATGGCGTGGTGCACTAGTGGCACTACAATGTCGCCATGCTTTAAGTTCAGATCGTGTCTCTATGGTGCCATAATTGCTCCATGTCGTATCACTGAGTGTCTGAGGTGTGAACGTCATTCTGTTACTATGGTGCCATTTTTGCAGAATATTTGGGATAGTAATTGCAGCACGGTGACAGCATAATGATGGCATACCATGCTGTGCTAAAAATCGTCATCGATTTTGACTGTCAGTTAGGAATCGTAAGCGTTTTATTTCTTTGTATCTGTTACCTGCATTATGTTTTAGTTTTTTTTTCTTGTCTAACATTTCAAATCGCGAGTCAAAAGCGTAAGACAGAACAGAATCTTTTATCTTCTCCGATATTAAAGGATTGGTACGTCCGAGAGGTTTGACGCATTCGAAGAGTAGACCCTTCGTGTGTAGTCGAACTCAGGCAGCTTTGCATTCTTATATATACGCTCAGGCTTCAAAACACTTGCGAGAAACGCGTCGTCCGTTCGCCATCTAGTGGTATCATACGAAACACTGGTGCCTAATTCTCCGCTAGATGGCGAACGGACGGGGCGTTTCTCGCAAGTGTTTTGAAGCCTGAGCGTATATATAAAAATGCAAAGTTTTCCTGCGTTTAAGTATACTTAACTACACATGAGGGGTCTACTCTTTGAATGTGTCAAACCTCTTGGGTTTATCAACCCTTTAATATTGAAGAAGATAAAAGAATCTTTTCTGTCTTATTCTTTTGACTCGGAATTTGAAATGTTAGACAAGAAAAAAACTAAAACTAAAATTGTCTAGCTGACAATAAAAAAATTTCCATAACGACTTTCAGCACAGCGTGCCACCATTATGCTGCTGCCGTGCTGCATTTATCATTTTAAAAATTGTATAAAAATGAGACCATAGTAACAGAATGACGTTCACACCACGACGTGGGCCAATTATGGCACCATGGAGACATGATCTGAGTTTACAGCATGGCGACAGTGGAATGCCACCAAGCCTGCACGGCACGGTGTGACGCGTTTATGCTGTCATAGTGACACGATAGGATACTTCCACGGCACGTTTGTCTATCCGGGTAACGTCACTACATGTAGGAATATACATGTCGACAAATACTACAAATCATTAGTATATCATTAGCAGTGGGTTTGATTTTCTAGTACTAAAATGAGTTCTTATTGGAACCTCATCTGCGCAACGAAAATTTCGCTGCTCTACGTAGCGATCTACAAGTAACCTAGTTCTAGACGACTTTTAGTAGTTCACGGATATATTGCATAATGAAACCTACGCACACATGCAACACTGGTTATTGACAGCTAATAGTGAGCTAGTCCTAGGTTACTTAATGGAAAGCTTAGGTTTGTTCGTCTACAATAAGGATAGCACTGAAGACATCTATACCTAGATAACAAGAAGGTCGTAAATAGTACATATTTCTTGATTATCATTTTCATGCATCCTATTAGGGAGCATTTCGTACGCTACAATGAATCATTTGTGAAGTACACCCATTTGGGACCTAGTTCTATGCTTCTACATGACCGCTACACTAAAAGTTGCCATCTTCGTGTTGTCTGGGTTCAGAAGTTTGGAAGTGTGGGTAATAAGGTGGTGTAGAGTAGCTTAACTTGTATGATTTTCCTATTGTCATAACGAATGGATAAATAAATCTTCCAACTATAATATGCGAACGATTATTTTTATTTTACGATTAGTTTACGAAATGTTTAAAAATGGAACTCCTTTTTCCGTAGCATGTTTCTTAATTTTTATTCAATTGCTTATGCTTATAGCGCCCAATAAAGTCGATTGAAATCGGCATGAAAAAAATGAGCACTTTTCTCGATGTAAAAAAAGACGAAAAAGTTAAGCTTTAGATGAATTTCGTAGGATAAAAATTAAGGGAGCTACGTCATGTCCAAGGTTACATCAGTACTTTTTTTGCTTGTGTTACCGAATAAAAGGTCGATAAAAAAACTAAAAATAACGGCATCTTAAGAATTTCAAGACGAAAAAAAAGCTCTGTGTGACCCTCATACGATGAAAATTAAGGGGGCTAAACCGTGTCAAATGCTACATATGCAATTTTCTCGATTAAAAAAAAATCTAAAAATAGCGGCATCTAGAGAATTTTAAGACGAAAAAGTGAAGCCCTGGTTGACTCTCGTAGGATAAAAATTAAGGGTGCAACACTATGTCAAAGGTTACATCTGAATTTTTTTGCTTGTATCACGGAAAAAAATCGATAAAAAGAATCTATAAATAACGGCATCTAGAGTATTTCAATACGAAAAAGATAAGCCCTAGCTGACTCTCGTACGATGAAAATTGAGGGCGCGGCATCACGTCAAAGGTTACATCTGCACTTTTTTTGCTTGTATTACCGAATAAAAGGTCGATAAAAAAAACTAAAAATAACAGCATCTAGAGAATATCAAGACGAAAAAAATAAGCCGTAAGTGAACCCCATACGATCAAAATTAAGGGCGCTATGCCGTGTCAACTGCTACATATACAATTTTCTCGATTAAAAGAATCTAAAAATAGTGGCATCTAGAGAATTTTAAAACGAAGAAGTGAAGCCTTGGTTGACTCTCGTAGGATAAAAAACATCGATATTATGAAGAATGTCTTTTCAGTGCTTTTCACTTTGGAAGCGAATGACTCGTCCATTTTTTCACGAACGGAGGTTTTTTTCCATTATCAAAATTCAGAATATAATTGGGGACTGCTCTCATACACGGAGAAAAATGATTACTAATAATTCAGGTTGCCACAGGAATTTTTACTAATATTCCATTAATAATTCCGTTTATTCCTGCAATTTTTCAGGAATAAACCTGTAACTTCACAGGAATAAACGGAATTATTACTGGAATATCAGTAAAAATTCCGGTGGCAACCTGAATTATTAGTAATCATTTTTCTCCGTGTATGAGAGCAGTCCCCAATTATATTCTGAATTTTGATAATGGAAAAAAACCTCCGTTCGTGAAAAAATGGACGAGTCATTCGCTTCCAAAGTGAAAAGCACTGAAAAGACATTCTTCATAATATCGATGTTAAACGTAGGAGCTACGATTGAGTAAACTTCTGTCTTGGAAGTAGTCGGAATATACGAAAAAAAATGAGTTCAGATTTTATTTTTCTTCCTACCGGCATAGATCATGGGGTTTTCGAGATCCCACTCTGGAACTCACATATTTTATGTAAAAAAGTCTCAGATTTCCAAAAAAAATATGGAATTTTGAAATCGCGATTGAGCCCGACCTTCTAAAACTCATTTTAAATATTTTTTTGCAATTTTGAGTACGTTATCGCATAGTTATCGCAAAAAAAGTATTTTTTTCTGAAAGCTGAGACTTTTTTACATGAAAGATGACCCATGATTTTTTTCGTTTTAGGGCATTGTTAAGCCTCCAATGAAGCTATTACAAGTGAACATTTCTAGAAACTCAAAAACTTCATGGGCGTAAGTCATAGTAAACGAGGCCCCGAAAAAATCTGAAAAAATTCAAGGCAGCCGTTTTTTTTTACTAATACACAACATGTGCGAAGTTGTAGCCGATTCCGAGGAGGTGAGGTTCATGCGCTTGTCAATAATTGGCGAAATCACCCATATTCTTCTTACATAGTACATAGATAAAATATTTACCATTACCATGGCCATTATATTCTGAATATCCCTCTAAAATGTAAAAAGATCTCACCGCCGCCGCTGCCGTCCCCATGTAGGATAATACAGCAGGCCGGGGTGAAATGACGCACCTAAGCCTGAAATTTACTAAGTCCCTCAAGGGACCCTTTCACGGATAAAAAAGGAAAGAAAAAATCGAAATCAGCAGAACTGTAATTTGTTTATTAGCATTAGGTTAACAATTCATGTTTATTAGGATGTATGCAAGCAATCCACAGCTTCAAATGCTCTACATACAACATAACGACTTTCTCTTCAATCGTGGCTATATCTATGACCGCCAAATTACCTATGCGCTCTTTCAATACAACCAGATTACTTAATCTTCTATTTTTAATGAATGGTGTGTTCGACAGCGACGAAGAAATGTAGAAGGCAGATTTTTCGTGAAGTTCAATAAATACGACGTTTCCTCAAAATATTTTCACAGTGTTCAGATGTTTACTCAAATCCCTGCCTCATCTCGTTATTCTAAGTATTTACTCATTGCATGTATGAAATGTACATTTTCATATATGAAATCAGTACATGATATACATAAAATATTTGTATAATATATACCGAATATCTTACATAAATATAGTCCTTATAGATTCTAGATATATAATGTTTATACTATGAATGCATAAATAATATATGTATTATCGGTCTCAGATATATACCGAACATACCACGCATCTAATATAAATGCATTCTTCATATATACCAGATATATAGTTCACATATTGTGAAAACATAAAATATATATCAACTATATATCTCCCACTTATGCTAAATATAAATCATATATATTGTTATATATAAAAAATGTATTCAAAATATATTGATTATATATATATCAAAGGGTACTTGCCAGGTCCATATCGGAGGTTTTGTGGTACTTGTGGGGACATTTGGCACATATGGGGACGGTCCCGATATTTTTCTATATGAAAGAGATCATTCCGGTACCGGTCCCCACAATTCCATTTAGGTATATTGTATATTACGGGGACCTAGCTTATTACGTGTAAAAATGATATTATGGGGACCGATCATATTTCGGATCACGGGGAAGTTATGGCAATCCAGAATCTAGAAACTAGTTCTGATGTAACCAATCGTATCTGAATATGAACTCATTTTACGCTTAATTTAGAATTAATAGAATTAGAACAAACTGCCCCTCGGTCTGTCGTATACAGTTTCATCGAAAACAAGCTGTTTTAACAAATTTCTTTCGCATATGGTAAATCAACCTTCGATATTGAATGGGACCTCTATATCAATGTCAAAAGTCTTGAGGCAGGTTTTAAGATTTGTTAAAGAACCAGTTTCTCTTCAACGTTCTTCCCAAAGAAATTTTAAACTTTTATTTCCAATTAATCCCCGAAAGCACCTGTCACCGAAACCGTATATTCGTCATTCTCCTGATATCACTTTGGACTTAAAATAATAGAAGACGGTTCCCGCAATTACCCTTACAACGCACTAAACGGTCCTGATATGTACCATTACAATACGTAACGAAAAATTTCTTTGGTAAATTGCAAATACTATAAGCCGCATATTCATTTTTAATTGTGAGTGCACGATGTAGCCATCTTATGGGCAATCACTGGTTTATACCAAGGACTTTAAATCAAATCATAACTATCGAAGACATCGTTGTCGACTTACCCATAATCTGATTGACTATGAATAATGCAGCTGTAAACAAATGTTTTCCTTATTCGTATCGACAATCTTATATTACATTCGCATATTAAACAAATCTTGAAACTTTGCGAGCATTAGTGTCGATATATTAAACAAATCTTGAAATGTTATGAACATAGGTATCGATATATTCTTACACTTGCTTAGCTCAATAAGCGTAGGCCAAAACAAGTTCAGTTGCTCGGTCGTTTCGACATCGCCTCGATTAAAATCTTACGATATTAGCCATTAGACAATGATCGTGTCTCACAATGGTAATAAGTCGCAAAAAGCCTTAACAAAGCGTATCCACTTTCTATGCTTGTGAGTAGAGAGATGATCTATTGTATGTTCTTATATGTAATGATACATGCCGGTACCGATCACAACGTTGTAACGGTGAATGTCAGGTCCGACCCTGAAAAAAATAGAAAACGGTCCCCGCAATTACCCATACAATGCACTAACTGGTTCCGATATGTACCATTAGAATACATAACAAACAATTTCTTTGGTAAATTGCAAATAATGTAAGCCTCATCTCATTTTTAATTGTGAAGGCATGATTTAGCTATTTTTCTATATAATATATATTATATGGATAATCAATGTTTTATACCAAAGACTTTGTTTAAATCAAATCATAACTATCAAATACATTGTTGCAGACTTATCCATATTCTGATTAACTACGAATAACGCTAATGTTTGCATTGTTCGTATCGACATTCTTATATTACGTTACTATATTAAACAAATCTTGCAACTTTGCGAGCGTTAGTGTCGATATATTAAACAAATCTTGAAATTTTATGAACATAGGTATCGATATATTCTTACACTTGCTTAGCTCAATAAGCGTAGGCCAAAACAAGTTCAGTAGCTCGGTCATTTCGACATCGGCTCGATTAAAATCTTATGATATTAGCCATTAGACAACGATCGTGTCTCACAATGCTAACAAGTCGCAAAGAGACTTAATGAAGCGTATCCTCTTTCTATACTTGTGAACAAAGAGATGAACTATTGTATGTTCTTATATGTAATGATACATGCCGGTACCGGTCCCAACGTTGTAACGGGGAATGTCGGGTCCGACCCTGAAAAAAGTAGAAAACGATCCCCGCAATTACCCTTACAACGCACTGACTGGTCCCAACACGTACTATTACAATACACAACAAAAAATTTCTTTGATAAATTGCAAATAATACAAGCCTCATATTCATTTTTAATTGTGAATGCATGATGTCGTCATTTTATGAGCAATTAATGGTTTATACCAAGAACTTTAAATAAAATCATAACTGTCGAAGACATTGCTGCAGACTTATCCATGCTCTGATTGACCAGTTGACCATGAACTGATTTTACCAGTTTTATTTTTCCCGAAAGTCTAATATATAGTACAGAACTGTTTAATGCCGTTCATTAGTCTCAGATCTAATTATATTTTGGTAAGATTCTTAAGTTAAGTTGCTATCGCATCTCTTGGTCGATATAATTTGAGGAAATCTACGTACACCGAGAGAAAAAAGATACTAGTGACTATAAATTTATAGTGAAAAACAACCTCAGCTATTTTTAAGGAGGGTGGATACCCAACTCAAAATGATAAACATGCTCTCAAATTTTTTGAGGATATTCGTAGATAAAAATTACATCTCCATGCCAAATTTCATGTCAATCGTCTAGATGGTTATCGAGAAATTAATTATTGAAATTACACTCTTATGCATGGGCAACATAGCGACAACTATACGCACCTTCAACGTTATGCTCGAAAGTATAATAAAAATGATAAACAATTGTTGATAACAGAACCAAATCATTTCTTGTTTTTTCGAAAAGAACTTTTACGAAGACCGAAATGATTCGTCTGCTTGGTTGCCGAGAAAACGTAAAAACAAAACTGCTGGAATAGTACAACAATGTACGCCAGTGAAGGCGCGTCACGGACCTCTCTCTCGCACACTACCTCCCCGGCAAACCGCGCACCTCCCCTCCAGAAAGACGGTATCCAACCTCCTTAAATTGTTATCTGTACTGATTATTTCAAGTTAATGCAGAAGTTAATAATTGTTATCGTAACAAAAAGTATATTCTTTCGAAAATTTAGCGACAGATGCGAAGTACTATTCATAGAAAACATCATCACAATCATAGCATTATTTGAGAAATTATTCAACAAGTTTGAAAAGGTCATTGCAACAACAATAATAAAGTTGCTGTAACTATAAGAAAATAACTAAGGTTTTATTTCACTATATATTCACTGAAAAAGTAACTACGATGTTATGTTAAGCCAACTATAGAATTAGTTACCGTAACAATAACGTTGTTTATTTAACTATTAAATCAATAAAAATAACTATTTAAATTGTTACATGGACTAAAAATCTACAGATATGGATTAAAAGTTGACTACACTATCACGATTTCTCTCAGTGTAAAGGCTTGCTACAAATAATAGTGGTCCTAGGATTTTGTTACGTCTGAACCCGAGAATCGGGTTGACGAACACGGTCGGTCTCGCTTTTGCGTCAAGGCTTGGCAGCCCTTTACAGCAGGGACGGAGACCTCGCTTAACAAATAGGATGGAACGGACAATACCTGGAGACTGTTGAGTGATGCTACTGCGTGCTGCGGTAGTTCCCTCGTAGCGATAACTAGAGTCTGTTGACCCGTAGTCTGGTGTTGTGCCCCCTCGCAATAATCTCTTCTTCTGGCAGGTGGTATCAGGTGTGAAGAAAAGTAGCAACTCGGGATACGATGCTGAGTAATTACTTCTTTATTGATAAAAGCTGATATGCAGCAACGACTCGATTATATTTGTTATAATGTAATGTATTTGCAAATGTCACCCTGGAGCCAATAATTGGTGCAGTGACAGAAGTTAATCGCAAACTGTTTTATTATTCGCAAAAGTCACCCTGGAGCCAATAATTGGTGCAGTGACAGAAGTTAATCGCAAACTGTTTTATTATTCGCAAAGTCACCCTGGAGCCAATAATTGGTGCAGTGACAGAAGTTAACAGACCGAAGTCCGGGAAAAGACTAATTCCTCGCGGCGTGAATCGTTACATCTTATATACTGGAATATGGCCTAATTCGAGCAGAGAGGGTGTCGTGATTCCAGGAATCGTTCGCTTATTATCGAGCTCTTCTCCTTTTTAATATAGACATCTGTCAGGTATGAGAAATAGTGAGGCGCGACATTTAGGGTGGGCTGGCGCCATCGACCATCGGGTTACGAATGTGAAAAAAGGGGAAACGCCATGTAATTCAAACAATCCTAAGACATTGGTCGTCCCCCTGGTTCGTCTATTGATTTTGATGGGCCCTTGACGTAACAATTTACCAATGCATAAATATATGTGGTACTTGTTTTAACCCATTCACATAAAAAACCTAAATTTGATTATATATATTTTTTTGGCGATATACATAGTGATTTCGATAGGTTTGTATACTTCTATTACGCAATGTAGATCTACGTACACCTAAATTTAGGTACGTTCTCGTGGACCCCATATCGACCTTTTGACATATATATATATTTTTGGTATACACAAAAGGATACATTCTGTATGTATTGATTATATATCTTTTATATACCCATGCAATATATAAAGCGGCAAAAAGTTCTATATCTCGGATATATATATCATACATAAACAATATATAGTATGAATTTCCTATGTATCCAAGATATATAGTAGATATATGAAAAACTATACTTCTGAGTATACTTCTTTTCCATGGGGGAAATAAGGCTTTGCTGTCACTATATTAGCAAATGATTTGTTGATGCAACAAAAGTTTTCTCTCCGTGCAACCCTCTGACATAATTGAAATGTGAATAAAATTCGTTGTGTGATCTATTCAAGGTAACTAACTGTGAATGGTAAATGCGACTAATACTAGGTCGTTACACCGACCACATGATGGTTGTGACAAGAAATTTTCACCCAACCAACAAATAATTAGATGGCCCAAAGCAGCCGTTTTTTCCGTGTATGCAAAAGTTGATTTTTGTTGATTGACAGAGTTACAAATTCGTGCTGTACAATGTACGTTTCTGCAGTATAGATCAAGGAAATATGCAAAATAGGGCAAAATGTTATTCTACAAATGAGTATGAGTGGATCGAATGTTATAAACACGTCAGTTTCAGCAGTAGTAGAGACACAAGAATGGTCCACGGCTCGCGGAATCCAAATCATTATCCTATCCTATTATCCTTCAGTAATTGGATCCTGCGTTTGCATAAGTCTGCATAACATTCTCGCAGAGGCGACACAACGGCACTTGCTAATAGGTTTCGCGAAATACTATAGACAGGAGCGTGCCAAGTTCAAAACGGTATTTGTTTTCAATATGCATACTATACGACACATATCGCGAACCCTCATGCGCCCGTTCCCCACTTTTGCAACTTCGCTTCGTACTGCTGACTCCGCAAAATTCAATTATGATGCTATCTCCGAATTTATTTGTAAAACAGGATTTTCGGTTCACGTGCTGCAACTGAGATTTCAATAGCATGCATTAATTTGTTCCTAAATCAAATCGTCACCATAATCCAGATAATTGCTATTAGTGTAACATTAATACTATTAATACCATTAACACTATAATGAGGTTAATGTATATAATACGGATGTTTTGACACAAATTAAACATGGTGTATTTCTGTCCAGAGATCATACCATTTACAACCTATATTTCACAAATGCGACGACGGCTTCGTCCAGTTTGTGGAATAAATGAATCAATACACTTTTTTAATAAGCCAAGCCTTATTGATTTCTTTTCATTAGAATTGAAGAAAACAAAATTTATTGATGCTCAATGGACTTTCAGAAAACTCGGATAAAATTTAATTGGACTTGAGTAAATTGCAGAGTAGAAACACCGGTATTACTACCCCCAATAATACCTTAATACATTTTTCATGGCTGCCGTAATTCTGGGCAAGTATCCGAGTAGAAATTCAGCTACCCGGAATATCAGGCCCTAGTGTTACGTCTCACGTAACCTTCCACATATTTAAAAGACTAAATTCTTAAGCTACACATGCGCTTCCCACTACTCTCATAAGATGCAGCCAAGCTCTGCAACTAGCCGCACGCGTCCCCTATGCGACAGAGTGCACGTAAGCCACCAGCAACCGACGCCTTGGTTCCCCCTGTGGAAGGGCCCGCGTCTAGCCTAGAGACACTCTGTCTCCTCCGCGTATCATAAATAGCTTCACACTTGACGTACACGTCACCCGCGCGCACTATAAACATCTCTATATTCCCCTTTTCTTGGAAACTAGATGCTCGCGTTCCCACGCATGACCATCGCCTCGGTTCTCCTGCGGAAGGGCAGTGTCCAGTCTAGAACACTCAAACATATCATAAATATCCTCATTTGTCGCATGCGTCATCCACGCGCACCATAAACATCGTTAATTACCCTTTTTAGTAGCTAGATGCACGTGCTCTCGCGCATAACTGTCATCTCAGTTCCCCCGCGAAGAACCCGCGACTAGGCCAGAACATCTATACGTATCACAAATACTTTCACACCACCCCTTTACCAGTGACACCTTAGTAAAATTTATGACTTCACTCCCTGTATCAAAATACCGACACCGCTACCAAACTAGTATATAAGAGCGAGATTTTTCGGTTAAATTAGTTATTCTTCATACGACCGTCTTGCTGCTACGAGAGCGCGCAAAGCTCTTCAACGAAACTCCGTACCTTAGCCCTGCGAGGCTAAGACTTCGTAAACGTCTGTAAGAAATTGTACTCCAGCAACCAACAGCATCGAAATAAAGTTCAATCATTTTGAGTACGTATCGTTTCACGAATAAATCATTTACTCTGCACGCTGATCAACTTTGCCTCAGTCTATCGTTGAGTGTCCGTCGCATTCATAAGTCTACGGTAGTACATGGCGAGGTCTCCGTCCCTGATGTAAAGGGCTAACGCCTTGACTCGAAAGAGAGACCGCCGTTACGATTTCCTATCGTGCAACTCTGGAGAGTTTTCCACCCGGACGTAACACTAGCGTGGTAGCTGGATTTGAATCTAAGGCCCCTGCCTGAAAACCTTATACGGGCCTGGCAGGAAAGTAACGCGGCGCATGATCAGGGCCAAACTAAGTTTTCCAGATACGTGCCGGACAGAGGCTGCCCTACTAAACCCCTACTTATAAAA
Source organism: Ephialtes manifestator (assembly GCA_963970395.1). Lineage (NCBI taxonomy): Eukaryota > Metazoa > Arthropoda > Insecta > Hymenoptera > Ichneumonidae > Ephialtes > Ephialtes manifestator. The sequence continues at coordinate 13,793,569 of OZ019972.1, read as the reverse complement.
ACGACAAATAAATTACAAAATAATTATCTGCGCTTATCGAATTCGATTTATCTTGCACTTTCCATTGGATATTCGAGCTTATTTAGTTTTCAGAACATATTAATTGCTGAAAAAAAACACATGTAAATTTATTTGCCATTGGTGAGAAACGAACCTTGATCCTCTGGGTGACAGTTCTGTGCCTTAGCCCACTCGGCCATTGACATCTTAGAAAGTTTATATATTTATTGTCTATTTGAATTATACTTAAAATGAAAATACGTCAACACTATACATCCATTTATTGTGACTACGACCGAAATATTCAAAATTCAAATATGATGGGCCGGTCACCCATCCAGGTACTGACGTTTGACGGTCAGTACCTGGATAAATTTCAATGTAATTCGAGCGGTACATTCGCGTAAAACGTGAGTTTCAGCGAAAATTTCGAATACTTCTCGATGACATAAAGATGTGAAAAAATCCAGCACACGCAAGGTGTTGAAAATATTGATTTTACATAACAATAATTTTTTAATATTTTTCACGAATGCCGTATCTAGGCCTTACACGAACTTGATAATGTAAATTTACGGCATATCTAAAAAAAACTATGCCATACGAACACCGTATGCGGACCTGACCAGCGAAAGTAAAGATAAATTAGACAAAATCTTGGTCCGAATGCCATAGAAAGACCTTATGCGAAACGGACAAGGTCGAACAATGGCATATCTATATGAGGTTACCGTATGTAAAGCCTGACATGGGCCAGATGCGGTGGAAAAACGGCATTTTTAAGGTAGAATGCCATATCTCGGCCTTACATGGACTTGATCAGGTGAATTTACGACGACTCCGAAATAAGTTTACCACACCCAGCCTGACATCAGCCTGATCGGTGAAAAGTAGGCAATAAGGTTACCATACCTAAAACTGATCTGGACCTCGTGTGACAGCAGGCATACCTCAAGAAATTTCTACTCGGGTAGTCAATCATCATTTTTTATATTCCTCAGTATAGTAGAATAACCAAAAATGGTATCGCGATTGCACTTTACGCTTGTAAGCTTATACGTTTGCATTACAATTCAGATAAAGCGGGCGCGTAGTGGAGCCTCATTCTCTCAACCCCTCGACTCGCCTGAGAATATGAGAGGGTGAGACTCGGCTAAAGCCGTTATCTCGTCGAGTTTTAATAAAAGCTGTAGAGGTTAAAGTATAACCCTACTTAAACGCGATATTAGTGTTATAGTAGAAGAAGAAAAAGATGGCTAATGTCATATTTGCAACACATGAGTTTTACGTTTTGTTTTTTGTAGGCGTAAAGTGTTCTCTTAAGGGGAGGGAGTCAGGTAAAAAAAATTGAATTTGAAAATTCAATATCATCTAAATTCTCTTGCATATAAAAATGGTCAGTGAACTATGTTGTTGGTACTCGATGAAAGAATTTTTTACTGTTGTCTGACTTGCATATGCCTTTCAGTATTAACTTAAGCAAAGATCTTAGGTTTTCCACTCTGCGCGCGATTCAGACCAAACTACTAGACAGATTGGGCTAGTTGACGTCTCATTTTCGTCTTTACAAAAAGATAAACCGGCTAAGCGGGAAAAATATATTTTTTTCATCCTGAAAGCAAAGTTAATCAATTATTTAGAAAATAGCATAAAATTTATTTATTATAAATTATGTCACTTAAAAACTATTACCTTTTATTAACATTTGCTCCGCTTAGCCGCTGTCTCTTTTTATGAAGAAGAAAATGAGACGTCAAAGGTCTGAATCACGCGCAGAATAGGTTGAAAACCAAGTTTCGGCAAATGGCATCTAAAGTTTATGACTCAAAAAAATTTGTTTGCGCTGCTTTTGCTTTTGGGGCATCTTAGTACCTTTAATGAACAAAATAAAAATATTATTTGCAAGTCAGATTTCACAATATTAGTAATCATTTTACAAATAAATGTAATTTTTTAATAACAAATAACTAAGTAAATGGATGCATAATATTTTTAAAAACCTGTGAATAACACTGGGATGATCTCTTTTATTGACAAAATCACTGGCAATTTGTCCAGTGTTGAAACATTCAGAAATGTACTGCAAACACATTAAATCACCACTTCCAAACAAATAATACATATTTGAACATTTCTGATGATTGTTGATTCTGTTTTAAACACTGTTAATTAAAAAACAGCAAATGGCCAATGGAATTAAGCTAATAACATAGTATGAACAAAAAATAAAAACGTCAATTAGAGGTTATACCGCTCGAGTGTAGCAGAAGTCAATTTCTCGGCAGTAACACGCTGCGCATGCAATACGCATCAAACTATCATAGCGCATGCCCCGTTATTCGCGCGAATTCAAATATGATATAAATGTTACTTGTTGCATTGGAGACATCACACTGTCATCGCATCGTTTATATCGCTTTTCATTAATTGTTTTAAAAAATGGTAAACAGATAAAAATTTATTTACAATTACGTAATTAATTTTTTTTATCTACAGAAAAAAATCAATAAAAAACAGGCATATTGCAGAAATCGGCAATTTTTCGGCTTTATGTATAAGATTTTGAAGGTTGGGAGATCATATTTAAATAAACAAAGCTGCAGAAAGTGAAAAAAAGATAATTATTAAATTAAAAAAATAAAATTCAACACCCTTAATTATTTTGTGTCAACAAAAAATCGGCCTTAATGTCCGCATATAAAAACAATAAATAAATAAAATAGTTTCAAATTTAAATATAATATTATGATAATTTTTTAAGATTTTTGAGAAAATAAAATATAAATGGTACCGTAGAACTTGGCCATTTTTGCGAATTTCGGCTTATAACTGTACTAACACATAGATTACATGGAAATGAACATTTTTACAGAAAAAAAATTCGTTTTTTTAATATTTTTGACCTGACTCCCCCCTCCTCCCTTAAGGGGAGGGAGTCAGGTCAAAATAATTAAATTTGTAAATTCAATATCATCCAAATTCTCTTGCATATAAAAATGATCAATGAACTATATTGTTGGTACTCGATGAAAGGATTTTTTACTGCCATCTGACTTGCGTATGCCTTTCCATATTATCTTAGGCAAAGGTCTTAGGTTTTCCACTCTGCGCGTGATTCAGACCAAACTGCTAGGCAGATTGGGCTAGTTGATGTCTCATTTTCTTCTTCATAAAAAGATACACCGGCTAAATGGAGCAAAATATTTTTTTTCATTCTGAAAGCAAAATTAATAACTGATTTAGAAAATAGCATAAAATTTATTTAGTAATAATTATGTCACTTGAAAAATATTACCTTTTATTAACTTTTGCTCCATTTAGCCGGTGTATCTTTTCATGAAGCAGAAAATGAGACGTCAACCAGCCCAATCTGCCTAGCAGTTTGGTCTGAATCACGCGCAGAATAGGTTTAAAACCAAGTTTCGGCAAATGGCATCTAAAGCTTACCACTCAAATAAAAATGTTTATGCTGTTTTCACCTTTGGGGCACCTTAGCACCTTTAATGAACAAAATAAAAATATTATTTGCAAGTCAGATTACAGAATATTATTAATAATGTTATTAATAAATGTTTTTTTTTTACAAATAAATAAGTAAATGAATGCATAATTTGAAAAAAACCTGTAAATAATATGGGGATGATCACTTTTATTGACAACATCACTGAAAATTTATCCAGTGTTGACACATTCACAAATGTGCTGCACAAACATTAAATCATCACTTCATAACAAATTTACATATCTGATCACTTCTGATGATTGTTGATTCTGTTTTAAACACTATTGATTGACTATTGATTGATTGAAAAACCGTAAATGGCCAACGGAATCAAACTAATAATATAATATGAACGAAAAATAAAAGCGTCAATTCGAGGTTATGCGTCTCGCATGTAGCAGAAGTAACTTCTCGAGGCAGTAACACGCTGCGCATGCGATACGTGCTAAGATATCACAGCGCATGTCCCATTATTCGCGCGAATTCGAATATAATGTAAATGTTACGTGTTGCGTTGAAGACATCACACTCTCAGCGCGTCATTTGTATCGCGTTTCGCTAACTGATTTAAAAAATGGTAAACAAATAAAAATTTATTTACAAATACGTAATAAACTTTTTATTATATAGAAAAAAATCATTAAAAAACAGGTATATTGCAGAAATCGGCCATTTTTTCGCATTCAGGTCTAAGATTTTGCAGGTTCAGAGGGTATACTTAACTAAACGAAACTGCCGAAGAGAAAAAAAAAAAAAAATATTTGATTTTTTTTTTCTACAACACCCTTAATTATTTTGTGTGAACAAAAAATCCGCCATAATGTCTGCATATAACAAAAATAAATAAATAAAATAATTAAAAATTTAAATATAATATTCTAGTAATTTTTACGACTTTTGAGAAAATTAAATATGAATGGTACCGTAGAAACTTAGCCATTTTTGCGAATTCCGGCTTATAACTTTACTAATAGATAGATTACATGGAAATGAATGTTTTCACAGAAAAAAAAAATAAACGATTTTTTTTAATTTTTGACCTGACTCCCCCCCCTTAAACTTACTGATGTATAGTTACGGATTATGCAACTAATTACAAAACATGTATTTACACCATACTCTGATAGTCCATTATTTTTAAATTGCAATACTTTCTACTTTTACATATCGACGTCTTCTATGAAACTGAAGTAATTCACGGAAATTATTCAAACTGAGATATCTCAGCATTCAATTCCAAATTGACTTACCTCACGATTCAGAAACAAACTATCTTATTTCAAATGTCATTATTGAATTAATGTAACTCGGAAGGCATTCTGAAAAGGCCTAATTCGATGGAGGTGATTAACTACTGTCTAATTCTAATTAATTATAATTAGTTCAATCACGGTTTTGTGATCGAAGATATGTTTTTGTCTCTCAATTAATGCTGCAAAGTCTGCTATTAATGCAGACGTTCATTATATTTGAATTTGCTATTTCAACCACTCGATATTTCAATCATGGGATATTTCAACGATTCGCTGTTTTGATCATTCACTATTTTGATCCAAATCCTATTAAAATGCAATCAAAACAGCGATTTTTGTAATGATGGCCATTCTAAATTCAGACGTTAATTATTGTGCACTTCGCTACTTTAGCCATTCGCTATTTTGGCCATTCGCTGTTTTGATCTATACCCTAATTTTCAGTACTTGAATTGAGTTAGGTCTTTTTAGAATGCCTTCCGAGTGACATCAGTTCAATAATGATATTTGAGATACGTCAGTTTCTTTCTGGATCGTATGATAAGTCAGTTTGGAATTGAATACTGAGTTATCCCAGTTTGAGTCATTTGCGCGAGTTACTTCAGTATCATTAGGAGCCGTTGACATATCATATGCGTTGAGAAAGTAAAAATCACGCCAGAGAATGCGAAGCAACCGGGCATGGTTCACTCGAAGACTTTTATACGTTGTCGTGTGCGACGATGAAATTTTGTATAACCCTTGGTACATAAACACAGATATACGTGGCGAACCATGTTGTTGAGGGATTGCGGTGTTACCGATGGTATTGGAGCAACGGTAGCTGAAGAATACATGAATGAAAGAAGCTAGAAAAGCTAGTAAAATCATATCGCTTGACATATCTTATACGTCAGACCGAACGAATTTATACTGACCAGAGATTCTCAACGTCGAGTGATAGCAGACTTATAAAAAGCAACAGAGGCCTTTTTTTCTGCCGACGACAACGTTATATTATATTCGTATCGTGTGGCGTACAGAACAATAGAAATCTCTTCGTCTTCAACTTGAAACCCACAATATTGCTGCTATGGAAGTTCACACACTAAGAAATTTTCGTTGAGCGCGTTGGTGCTTTTCCGCTGCAAAATGCATGAAGCTACCCCTTGTGGAAAATGCATAAATCAGCTAGAATCCAGTTGCTGGTGGGATACACGGATTCTACTTTTGTATTCAAATTAAATCCCGGAGATCTTTTACATATTCACCGCTTCGATGGTGAGGTATGTGGATCGTCGTTGGGTGCGAAGCCCTGTCTTCTCCTTGTCGCGAGATCGCTCACAAATATTCGTCAATTGACGAAGTAGCTAGCATTCAGTTTTCTCCCCTTTTTCCACCCAGAGCTGCTGAGTTGACTACGGAAAAAGTTTCCCGTCAGATCGGTGTACATAAGTGTTTCAATTCCGCCTCAGGATTGACAACTAATCAGAAATTTTACGTACAATATCGACCATTCGACGTCTTTTCCCCTTTTCTGCCATCTGTGTCATTCGAATTCAAGAGCGTATCAGATTCCGAGAATCGGTATGGAAATTTCTACATTTGAAAAGTTTAAAAACTTCCTTTCCAATGTTATTTCATATCCAAGATGTGACATCTGTTCCATATCAGTCAGTGCGTTGATAACAAAAGAACCAGGAGAGGATAAAGTAAAAAATCTTTTCAGAGATCTCCAACGAAATATAACACGCAAACTTTATTCGCACCAAGAGTACTTTACGCTGCTACAAGCTGAATTTTCCTACATCGAATGAGTATTGTTGGTGTTGAACGGAAACGTCAGAGTAAGCCAACCAAAGCTGATAGCCAAGCTTGTGACCCACGTTTAAATTAAATTGCGCACCTTGGTTCATTAGTTCACGTTTGACGACGAGTTGCCGAACGGCTTTTATTCTTTGCCGTCGTTTTGCTTCTGTGCTTTAACGCGGCGTTCAATGAATGCCCATGCCCTGGTTGTGTACCGTTGTTTGCCCAGTTCTCTCTACCTAACTCGAGGCTGTAGTTTCGAGTTGAACATTCGGGTTCAATTACGATGTCCAAGTGCTCCGAGAACTGCCCTCGTGATGCCAAAGATATGCTCCGAGGCATTTGGGACGTGCCTACTGCATTTATGCAGAATCCCACTCTCATCTCTCATTCCACTACAATCACATTCGCAGTAGACTGCATCCCACATATTCCATACTGTTAGAAAACAGCGTAAAGCCATCTTAACATATCGTAGAGTTGTTAAAATGTTGTCAAAAATAGTTTGTCAAAAATGTTATAGCTGTAGTACAGACCATAAGTAAAAAAAAACAACCAATGCAAAGTACAACCTTGCAAATTAATTTCTTATTATTATACCGATTTCACCAATCTACGTCTTTGAATGAGTATGTTAGGCAATTTTGAATTTCTCTTGGAGGAAGCTTCGTGGGATCTGAAAAATAATTCTACTGCTTTTGATTCTCATTGTTTGTGCAAGAATCAACTTTAATGGTAATTTCATTTATGTATAAATATTCACTTCGAAATCTGGAAATGTACACGATGCAGTGCGTTCACACTGCTTTTTATTCTTTTAAAATTAAATCTCAAAAAATTTGAATGTCTCTGTCGATTGTAATAAAATTGACCACAAGCGTTAGGTAATATCTACTTTAGACACATGCAAAGTTTAAAGGAATTGACGCTTAAGTATTTATTGTCGCATCAACTGCGACGTTAAATAATTAAGTGAAAAAAATCAGAGCTTCGAAATGTTTTGTTGGTTTTACCCAAAAGCAAAACCAAACAATCTTGATCGGAAGTATACGTGTAAAAAAAATCAGTTCAGTATGTTGTAATTTCCACGAGTTAACATGTTTACGTTATTTTGAATAAAAACAAAAATTGAACTGTGATGCAATATGAAGGACACAATGAATTTTAATTAAATTTATAATGCTGGAAGTATAAGAACTGCTTTACTTGCGCGCCAAGTTATCGCCTCATAATTTAATCCGTTCTCTATTGATATGAGATTTATTAATTTTATACCCTTTTCCCACCGATTCAGACAATTTTACGTATACTGCCACGAATATCTCAAAATAAAATAAAACGCTTATCGCAAAAACAAAGCTCTAATGAAGGCGCAAAAAGTATTTGATAATCCACACATTTACAATCCTACATATCCATTTTTCTTTCACTGCTTGCAGTATTTTCAAATTGTTTCTAGTGTGTAATTCAATTTTGTACATTGTATCACAACATCTTTTTAATGGTCGATAGGAATACGTGAAAACCCAATTATTCTTTAATTCCCTCCTTACCCGACAATGCCAGAGAGTTAAGAAACTTGATTCGAAGTTTACCAGGACCGGCGTACGATGCAAGTGTCTAATTTACTCTGGCGTACAAACTGTCGGTACGATTACTTGGGCGGTCGCCGTGGATGGAGAGACCTCGAACAGATGCTTGAGAAATCGTGTGTACAAGTCTTCGTGACAAGGGTGCCGGTGAGAATTGTTGCTTCTACGGGGTGATGAGAGAGATGAGCTCCTTCCAGATTGTTGATATATCTACAAGGCGCAGGTCGAGAACCGGATCTAGCACTCTCACCGTCTATAGTCTCGACAACGTCAGCAACAAAGCTGATGGCGAAGCCACTTCCGGCGAATGAACAAGAACTTGTCACGCTTCCTTGGGCTCTTCTGTTATGTGTACAATTTTCTCCCTTCCAGGGTCTTGCGCCTCACTTTTCTGTTTTCACTTCAACTTCACTGTAGTCGTCAACTTTGTTTACGCGCTCTTATATTATATGAAACGTGATATTATACATTCCGAGGTGTTCAAATATTCTTTGTGCTCTTTTTAAATTCTTCATCATCGTTCACAGTGCTACAAATCTTAGCCGTCGGAATAGTTTTACTGAACTCAATTTTAGTGGAGGCACTGCCTTACTTCCCTACTTTATATATTTTTTTCCATCAGCAGTATTGGCAGCTTCTCGTTGTTATCAATATCGTATTCCACTGGTACAATCCATCGCGAGTGTCGCTTTTAGTACGCAATTGAGACCTGGTCCTCGTCATCTACCGCTTTCAACGCGGAGCTCTGCCACGCTTAGCCAGATCAAGGCACTATTAATCGATTAATGATGGTAGATTGAGTGCATAACCGAATGGTACAATTTACCTCAACAATCGTTTCTCTCAAACATCTGAACTCTGTCTTCCTTTTGCCAATGTCTGTAATGTCCCAAATATCCAGTTTCAAACGAATATCGATACGGAATAATTTCGATTCTCCTACTCTTTAGTTTCAACTAATTGAACGAAGACAATGTTGGTTGGATGCAACTTGCAGGCTGTATCGATCTATTTCATTACCACACTCAGAAAAAAGCTTGGTTAGAATTACCAAAAACTTGGTGTACAGTGTTATTAAGAAGTCTTGGTATTCACAATCAAGTTATTGGTCAATGATTTGGTAAGACAACCAAGTATGTATTACGCCTAATTAATAACTTGGTTGCGTCTACCAAATTTTTCTTGGTAACATTTTAAACTAATAGCCTAGTAAGTCCAACCAAGTTTTTTCCTCAATGCAGGATATTTCACTGAAGCCAAATATATAAAACAAATTAAATTGCCTTCCGATTTGCTTTAAAAAATGCATTTCCTTTAGATGCCCTACAATTTCCGGCGATCCTGCATGTCGCACGTGCTACAGGCATATTTGAGATCATGAAAATATTCTAGATGGATATCTGAAACTCGTGGCATCCTTTTGCTTAACGATTACAGAGTTTCACTCGATTTCAGATCAATTCGGACATCTGATCAATAATATTGATATAGCGGCAGCTCATGATTCGAATCGTAACTAATTGCGCGAAGTCGAACAGCCAGCTAAAGAACAAAATAAAATGTAGTAAAACCAGAGCATAAAAATGATTCTTAAGGCATGGGTGTAAAATTGGAATCATTACGGCACTTCATACGTATAAAAAAATGTTCATTACACTGGCGATTCACGTCCTATATTCTGTATAATCTACTGTCTCAAAAGTTTGGTCCTTTGGACCTCTGTTCTAATCTTTAAGAAGGACTTTTGACGCAGGTAATACAGAATAGTACATACATTATTTTACTAGGGTAGAAAGTCCGCAATTTCCACCAAACGTGAGGTATATTACTCCGAGAGTAATGTACTGCGCATGTGTACTCGGCATCGGTTAAAAACCAGCCATTTTGCTCTAGCTTTGCACGCTTCAAATGGGATTTATTCTGATACCTTGAATAATTCTACCTCACCGTAAGAGAATCAAATAAGTGAGGAAATGCAATTTCATAAAGTAGGTCAGGGGTGAAAAAAACTCATAGATAATATTGTACAAACAGAACAATCTTAACAACGCAATACAAATGGTATAAATGTTTGGTGTGCACTGTGGTCGAAAAAGGAGCGTGTAATCAGACACAAGTAAGAGGGATGAGCGGAAAAGGGAGAGTAGGATGGCACGGGCAGAATTTCAAGGAAATTACTTCTCGCTGAGTTCCAACGCAGGCTTGCGGTAACCTTCGTAGCTAGTGGGCTTCTGGTGGGGTAGAAGTTCGTCACATTGCCCACGCGGCGGTTCACCACACTCGTTGGGAAGCATTCACAACGGCGAATCCTCCGAATCTACTGCTGGCATTCGTTCAGCTTTGCCCATAGCAGTAATACCGTCGCTACCATAGTTATATATACCTGCGCTGCTTAGTAACTTGTGACGATGCTGAATTGCAAAGTGTGAAAACCTATACCTAATGTCCTCTGAATGCAGTCAACGAACAGAGAACATTGGACCTCAACGAGATAGTGTTTTCCCTTTGTGATTCCTAGGTACTATTATAAATTTGACATGATTGTCTTATCACTCACAATTAGAGAAATGCCTTCATAATAAAAATTACCTCAGGACACCATCCTCATAAACAAATCTCGAGAGTATAGTGAAGTAGTCTTACTAACGGCTAAAAAATAAGTGACAGTTTGTAGTTCTACGTGGTTACACCATAGTTACTTCAGGTGACGAGTTTAAAACCCAAGATTCTCAAGGAGTCATACATTTTAATGTTTGGTTCTGGTTTACTCGTTTATTTCTGAATACCTGTTATTATACGTAAAGTGGCAAAAACTACGATAATCCAATCAGCTTTTACAATGAGAAAGTTGCAAGACTCTGCTGTCAACCAGGAGTTAGGGTTGTTACAATTCTCTGACTGTTCGTCTCCAAGGTAGCACGATTTTATACGAGGTCAAGGATTATCTTTCGTAAACCATTAGTGTCTGAGCTTTCTCGCAATGTAATGAGACTTCAGAGGTCCCGTGGGAGACCCATCTAATGGCTAGAGTTTATGGGTTGAGTGCGGTGCCAAGTTAGCTATTACCTTGCGGTAACCCCCACCGCCACTTTGAAACATTAGCCAGCCCGTAACCTCCGTCTAGGCACCTCGGAAGCTCAACCATCTAAAATGTAATGACTTCTGAATTGATCGTCCACTTTGTGTTCACTGTTGACAATATTAGCAACAATAGTAAACTGAACCCTTTTGGACAAATGAACAGTATTCCTATATAATAAAGTCTTGGAGATTTCCTCACTTCCGTTGGCGTGCTCGATTGCGATAGTCTTTGGTCCAATACTTTTATGTTTTCCAATTTGTCACCTGTTAACGTCACTTCGAAAGTTTTCGACCTTGTCGAATACACTGCTTACCGATGATAAGCCTAGGAAGGTTGGAATATTATTTTTCGCAATGAAATCTTCGATTTGAATATAGACTCTATAATCAATGAATTTATTGACAATACATAAAATGAAAGAAATTTAGGATATAGAGTTATAGTGCACATTAATATATACATATTACCAATGGGCCATCGACCGAAGTCCTTCAGTCCTACGACTATACTAGTAAATTAAAAAAAAAAAAACATTTTTGTTCCCTTATAACAATTTTGAGACAATGTTAACAAATTTAACTCTCACCAAAATAATACAACTTGGGTTGATTCTTTATTTCCATTTAATTTTGCTTCCTCATAGAGGAAGCTTTGTTTTCATAAAAAAAAAATTTTCCGAGATTTTAATGCCAGTATGCTTAGAATTGTCCAAAACGTCGAGAAAATGGTTTAGAAAAAATATCCGTATGTGTGTGTGCGCATGCGCGTGTGCGTGTGTGTGTGCGCGTGCGCGTGTGTGTGTCTGTGTGTGTCCTGGGCTCCGAACATTCGATGAACTCATTAGTTATTACTTATTACTTATTACTCAGTAACCGTTCGAGCGATATGGCTCAAATTTGGCACGCAAGTGTAGTAGTTGCCCCGCTTTGAATGTTGAGATTTTTGAAAAAAAAAAAAAAAATCAGCCGTTTTGATTTTATGGTACTTTAAATTTTTTAAAAAAGGGCGTGGTCGCTCTAACTTTCGTGAAAATTAGACGATTTTGCTAAATAGTTGTTTGTAAATAAATATACGTTCAATGTTGTTTGGCATTGCATTTGGGCGAAATCGGTAAAGCGGTTCAAATTTTTTAGATGTTTGAATTTTTCGACAAAAATCATTTTTTTTACAAATCACGTCGAATTTCACCAATTTGACTAAAATGATTTACAGACGAAAGGGAACATGCAGTTATGCCACGTACCAAATTTGACGATGATCGGTAAAGTGGTTCAGATTTTACAACATTTTGAAATTTACAAAAAAAAAAAACGATTTGTCTTCCTCATAGAGAAAGCTTTGTTTTTATGAAAAAAGAAATTTCTCGATTTTCATGTCAGGACACTTAGAATGGTCCAAAACGTCCAGAAAAGTGATCTAGAAAAAATGTTCGTATGTATATGTATATGTGTGTGTGTTTGTGTGTATGTATACAACTCCGAAAATTCGAACGCCGATAACTCAAAAACTATTTTGTATATCGAGCTCAAATTTAGCACACAAGTGTAGCACCAGACCCTCTTCAACTGTAGCAATTTTTGACAAAATGTGTGCGATAATTGCGATTTTATGCCGTTTCGAATTTTTTAAAAAAGGAGGTGCGCGCTCTAACCTACGTAAAATTTAGTCTATTTTGCTAAATAGTTGGTTATAAGTGCAGGTGCACTCAATGTTGTTTGGTATTGAATTTGGCTCGAATCGGTAAAGTGGTTCAGATTTGATCGAATGTTGAATTTTTTAACAAAATTGAGATTATCGTTGTATTGTAACTTTTGCAAAACTTGAGATAGCGAGCTCAAATTTTGTATATAAATGAAACAATATTCAGCCATTACACGGAGAGAATTTTCTGACAATCACTATTAACAAAATATGGCGATGATTTCCACCCGCGCAGAAAAAAGTAGTCCAGGATGGAGTCTCGGATGGAGTCCAGGATGGAGTCCCGGATGAAATCCAGGATGGAGTCCCGGATGGAATCTTGGCAGTCCAGGATGGAGTACAAGATGGAGTACAGGATGGAGTCCAGGATGGTGTCCGCCGACTCCGGCTTTTAATCGGATCCCGGAGTCGGCGGACACCATCCTGGACGACCCGTGAATCTCGGCTGTCCTACGGCAGAATTCATCCTGGTGTCCATTATGGATTCTCACCTGGACTGTCTTACAGTCCATCCCGGACTCCATCCTGGACGACCCGTGAATCGCGGCTGTCCTATGGCAGAATCCATCCTGGTGTCCATTATGGATTCTCACCTGGACTGTCTTACAGTCCAATGGGAGAATCCGTCCTGGTGTCCATTATGGATTCTCACCTGGACTGTTTTACAGTCCATCCTGGACGACCCGTGAATCTCGGCTGTCCAATGGGAGAATCGATCCTGGTGTCCATTATGGATTCTCCCCCAGACTGTCTTACAGTCCATCCTGGACTCCATCCTGGACGGTCCGCGAATCTCGGCTGTCCGATGGCAGTATCCATCCTGGTGCCCATTTTGGATTCTCGCCTGGACGGTCTCGCCGTCCATCCCGGACTCCATCCTGGACGGTCCATGGAATCTCAGCTGTCCGACGGAAGAATCCATCCTGGACGGTCCATGGAATCTCAGCTGTCCGACGGAAGAATCCATCCTGGACTCCATCCTGGACGATCCGGGTGTCCACCAGGAGGTTGACACCAGGACCAGACCGCGCCCACCTTGGGCACCTTGGTGTCCAGGCGATCCATTTTGGACCAATCTTACTACGTTAACGGGGGGTATACCCCTCGTGTGTAGTCAAACTCAGGACAGCTTTCTAGTCTTATATACGCTCAGGCTTCAAGTCACTTGCGAGAAACGGTGCGCCCGTTTGCCATCTAGTGGCATCATGCGAAACACCGATACACAATGCTCCGCTAGATGGCGAGCGGTCGAAGCGTTTCTCGCAAGGGACTTGAAGTCTGAGCGTATATAAGACTGGAAAGCTGTTTTGAGTTCGACTACACACGAGAGGCTTACCCTCCGTTGACGTAATAAGAGTGGTCCAACATGGATCGTCTGGACACCAGGGTGCCCAAGGTGGACACAGTCTGGTCCTGGTGTCAACCTCCTGGTGGACACCCGGATCGTCCAGGATGGAATCCAGGATGGAGTCCGAGATGGACTGCGAGACAGTCCAGGCGAGAATCTATAATGGACATTAGGATGGATTCTACTATCGGGCTGCCGAGATTCGCGGACCGTCCAGGATGGACTGCAAGACAGTCTAGGGGAGAATCCATAATGGACACCAGGATGGATTCTGCCATCGGACACCCGAAATTCGCGGACCGTCCAGGATGGAGTCCGGGATGGAGTGTAAGACAGTTCACGTGAGAATCCATAATGGACACCAGGATGGATTCTGATATTGGACAGCCGAGACTCACGGGTCGTCCAGGATGGAGTCCGCCGACTCCGGGATCCGATTAAAAGCCGGAGCCGGCTGACACCATCTGAGACTCCATCCCGGACTGCCAAGATTCCATCCGGGACTCCATCTTGGACTGCCAAGATTCCATCCGGGACTCCATCCTGGACTAGTTTTTTCTGTGCGGGACGTACTTACTGCTGTTTCGTACACCAGTGAATCTCGGAAATTCGTGTAATTATAATGATACTTAAATGAATAGAGAGTAAAGGTATGTTAAGGTAGGATAGGGATAGGTTACAAAAATGTAGCATAAAAAAATACACGTTGTTTTGTTAAATTATTAAACATTTATTTATTTTTCTTAAAATGAAATTATATTTTTTAAATAAAAATGCCATCACCACTTTTCGTTCTGATTTCGGACGTCATTAAAGAGGAGGTTATGTCACGTGGCAAATAGGGCGGGTTACGCACCGATTTATAACGACGACGACATGTGATGATTTTCTTATAGTATACACGAAGAATACATAGATAATATGTCTTTAAAAAAGACGTGCACTTGCTTTTTCGTGTTCACAATTCCTTGTTAGTTGCATTCCTTGTTAATTAATTGCCTTGAAAAATAATTCCTCATTATTTTTCACTTTTTACAAAGCTTCCTTTATGAGGAAGTCAAAATTGAATAACATACTTCCTCATAGAGGTGGCTTTGTAAAAAATGAAAAATAATGAGGAAGCAATGTACAAGGTTCTACTTTGCATCCTTTTTTAGACAATGGCTCATGCTTTTAAGATTGTGGTGAAAAAGAAACAGTAAGTATCGATGTCATACCAACGGAGTGGATACTTACTTCAAAAACACTGAACAGCAATGGTTGTCACTTCCCAAAAGGTTCATTACCAAATCAGACATTAATTATTTGCATAAGATAGCACAAAATTCTGCGACGGCCGAAACGTCATGGCCGATCCACCGAGTAACAATACATGGTCGATCAGGTAACTTGCTCCGGAATTTTCTCCAAATCCCACCATCTCTATTTTTTTTTTTTGTTCAGTATTCGTAATTTCTGCTAAAGATACCACGCTCTTCAATTGAACAATTATTAGAAAGAACAATGTTAAGCTGTAAATAAACTACAATATGATCAGTATGCTTTTTTATTAACAGAAAATCCTCTGTTGAACGTTGAGTACACGGAGAGAAATGGATCCGCGAATATAGCTGCCACTCGCAGAAAATATTGTACGGCGGTGACACATGGGCTCTATTGTAAAAGCTCATATAAACAACTTACAGCTACGATACGTATAGTAATCGTCCAAAATTTGCTTAATTACAACAATGACTTATTCTTTAGCAGTATAGTAATCCGTTGTATCTGTATCTTTTTGAAAGTTGAAAACATTGGAGTAATCTTCATTTAATGGGACTTATTACCGTCAATTAGTATTAATTTCCTATTCTGGTTTGGGATTATCAACATGTAGGGATTTTTTAGATTCGCAAATAAGAACATGGTTCATGATCACGTTGCGAATTTATTCATCCACTACATATGTAAAATTTTCATAACAGCATACGTTCGTTCTTTGAGGTTTTTTTAAGTCTTTCATTTCTTCAAAAGCGCTGGGTCGTTACTATTTTAGAACGACCCGAAGAGAGCGACAAAAATCGATATATTGCACTGCGGTATAATGCCACAGGACGAATCGGCGTGAAACCTCCCCTCTTATATGCGCCTCCGTAATCACTTCCATTTACAAGAATCGGTACACGAATTTGCCATCTAGCGACATCACAAATAAGTAGAACTGTGAATCTAGAGTGTATAAGAAATGTAATTACTATACACCATAACAAACATTGACTTGTCATATTTATATAGTACACAAACCCAGAGAACATTTAGTGAGTTTTCAGCCGCTAGATGGCGAATAACCACGACTTTTCTCGTAAACGAAAAAATCTACGGCGGTGCATATAAAGAGCTGTCTTTTCGCCCAAAAGTGTGAGAACATCGAAGACATGGCAGTGAAGCTGCCCAATATTTGTATTTTTGGTCGAGTTGTCATATGATAAGTTACAACTCTGACTTATCGACCTACTTTGGCTAGCGTGTTGCAGTTTCAACACGACAGTCAGAGAAACAAAATTGAATTACAAAATATGATGTCGTCTTTAAAAATGTTCACATTTTTTATACACTAACTTGCAAAGCATATTAAATACATTTCCCCTTCCTTACGGGGATTTTGGAGTAGATTTTTTTATCGACTTTGGTCGGTAAGTTTCTCGATTATGACCCAGACCCACATGGAAAAATTGTATATTCCAGATATACGGAAAACTATATTCAAACTATATAAATGTATATTTTGTCCGAAAAGTTGCATATGCCGAATGTATTTTGAAGTATATCGTAAAGTACATCGTAAAATATATGCAGTGTACATAAAACGATACATTTCACATTTATAATAAATAGTTTCGACATATGTGATCAATGCATATTTCATATTTTTTCTATATGTGTGGATATGTAAAGAAAAATATATAGAAGATATATGTGAAATATATTCGACATACAAATTGAATATATTTGGGATATTTTCTGGAATATAACTACGATATATATTTTATAGACTCTGTAATATATCTCGACTATATGTTTACGGGGCGGGGTTAAAGTTTCGAATGGTAAACACACATGTCTAAAATTTCGAAATTTAATTATCTCACCTACATTTTTAACGAAATGTGTTCTAGCGAATTTCGTAAAAATGTAGGTGAGATATTAACTTTCGGCATTTTAGACCTTCGTGTATGTTCATTTGGAACTTTAATCCCGCCTCTCGGAGAGAAAGTTCCGAACGGTAAACACACGAAGGTCTAAAATTCCGAAATTTAATTATCTCACTTACATTTTTGACGAAATGTTATCTAGCGAATTTCGTAAAAAAAAGTAGGTGAGATATTAATTTTCGGAATTTTAGACCTTCCTGTATTTACCATTCGGAACTTTAACCCCGCCCCATTTTTATACACATGTAAACAAAATAACACTTTTCAACATTGAAATATATACAAAAGATGTTGATTTAAAAACTTTCGGTACCGATGGGTACGTATGACATTACATTCCACATAATGTATATTTTGCGAAAGAGAACGAAATACAAAGTTATGCTTTTGTTCGTAACTGTTTTATTCATCAACTTTATCAATTACAATGTAAAATGACAATGTGTCAAAACTCATCTACAATAAAACCTCGAAGTGGTTTGGGTGTACGCACGCAACAGCACGTTGAAGGTGACTCATCTCTCCAGCCATACTTCTCGACTATATGCCAGATATACACTATATATATTGCTCTCTGATACGTTGCATATATTTATCAAAATATGTAAACAGTAACTGGCGTACATTTGAACTACATATCGCATGTACATTATATGTAGTTACTTATATGTTGCTTATATTTGTGAAGATACTGAAAATGTAACTGACATACAACTAAACTACTTGTCAGATATACATCATAAGTAACTCACTTATATGTTGCATACATTTGTACCAATACATGAAAAGTAATTGACAAACATCTAGATAAAGTGTTATATGTATTTTGTATGTATGCTTCAAGTATATATTTTGTCCAAAAAATTGCATATCGCAGATATATTTTGAATATATCTCACGTATATATAGCATGCAGCTGAAATAGTTTCTCTATATATGCTTATATACTTGAACTATATTAAACATACATATTGAATACATCGAGAAATATATTTGTTGATATACTTTTTTCCATGTGGGGATGGCGCCGACGTAGTCTATTTACTTTTCGCAAAAGATACTAAAGCTCCCAAAATTCAATATGGCCGCACACGATATGGCAACAGACCTTTACTGTTAGATATAATTGTTTTTGGAACTTGGATATGTAAAATCAGACCGGACGTCAATTCTGTGATAATTGCTGAATATTCCAAAACCATCAGAATGTCAACTGTACAACCCAAATCCATATATAGTGTATACTGCGTTCGCGTTGCAAAGGCTCGGAGCTTTTTCAAAAGTAAACAGACTACGTCGGCGCCACCTGTGTCCTAATGGGGAAACTTCATTCACGCTTAGAGATGCAAAATGACGGTCATTTTGTCAATCGGTCAAAAGACAAAAAAAAGACCGTCATTTGACGGTTTTTTGACGTCACTTTTATTTCACCCATTTTTTCAAGTGAAAATTACGGTCATTTTGGTAGACGTTTTTTTGAGGTCTCGCATGACCGTCAAATGACTAAAACGTCTAACTAGTTGTGAAATGACGGTCATTTTTTTTCGGTCACAAATTGGTCATGTTTTTTTTATATTGATTTCGAATAAGGTCGACATCAATTGGTATATTTAAAAAAAGGGAAAACAAGAAAGTAATATAGGATTCACAATGTGTATATATTGGATGTGAAAAGGAATTTTTTTGTTGTATTTCGTATTTTATTTTTGTTTTGATCGTTACAGTCCCATATTCGGTATCATATTTGTTTCTATTCTTATTTTCATCAAGTATTTAATAAAGCTATACTTTGCATGTGAAACCTTATATCTAATCCTTATATGTTAATAAAATCTTTCTGAATACAATTAATGTTTTGTACTGACTTGGATGCATAAACATTTTCTCTGCTTTCTTTATACTTATAAATAGATATATAATTTATTTATATCTAATCAGTCGTGGAAAATATCGTTTCTAGTCATTATGTCTAGTCAGCCTTTAGTTAGTCCATTGAATTAAAGTGATCGTTTTTTTTGCATGTCCTGCATGTATTTTATATTGATCATACAAGACTAGAACGTTTCGTCTTCTAATACCTGAAGATCTTCGTAGTAGCCCTCAGACGATGAGCCATCTTGATCGGCTTCTTTTCATCGGTGTCTGATACAGGATCCGGACCTTCAGTCTGTCGCTTCTGCACGTTGTCTTTCGCGTGTAGGAGTCTTAAATTGTGGGCGATGTAAGTTATCATACCAGCGCGTACGGTCGAAAGCCGATTTCGTTTCGTAGAGTGAATCTAGCCGAATGTGCTGAAAGACCGTTCAGTCGCAGCTGAAGTGGCGGATAAACTGAGTGTAGCGACGGCAATCTTGCTGAGCTTTGTCGAGCCGCAGATATCTTTCGACCATTTTTCTGATGAAACAACGGACGCAGTTCGTTTAACGTTCTCCTGCCCCAAAATTCCCGTACAGGTTTGGTACTCCATCAATTCTTCGAGAACTGCGTCCTGACCCACCTGGAACTTGAGTCCGAGCTTGAAGATGAGTGCTGCTCCGTCCACTGCCTCAACATCGCTTAGACGTCGCCCTTTTGAGAACGGATCAAGAATATTCGCGGCAAAATGAATAGGACGGACGGCCATGAGTCGTCGCTTTTCCAAGGCGGAAAAAAGTTGCTTCGATTCCGCATCGGACAGAATTCGCAGCGACGAATCGGCTAGCTCGTGGATAAAGTGATCCTTCAGTTCATAAAATGCTTCGGGAACTGCGCTGAGTTTTGGATTATCGCCTTCCAAAATTGTGATCCACTTTCCCACCAGCTTGAGCAATACCAATGTTTTCACCGTCCTCGTCCAAAATTCATCGTCCAAAATAACATTCTTCGTAAGTTGTTTCAAGGAACTTGCTTGCGGCGAAATTGCTAAGGCCTGCAGGTTTTGTTTGTTCTCCAATAAGATTTCCAAACGGAACGGTACAGACCCGAATCGTGTCTTGACCGGAATTTTCAAAGTGGTCGCTGTCTTGTTCGGATCTTTTTTTTAAATCTCGGCGAAGACTGCTGAAAGCACGTGCCTTTCCTTGATCTCTTTGACAATTGCCGTTGCATTCTTCGTGACTGTCTCGATTGACGGTTGACTGGCGTCGTCCTTAATTAAGAGATTTAGTATATGGGCCCCGCAGCCGTAAAAAGCGATGTTCTGACTCTGGTACTGATCTCCCAATATTTCCCACGTACTTTTCATTGCTGCTGCGTTATCGGTGCAAACTCCGAATATCTTTTCAGGGCCGACGATGTCGATTACCGATTTCATTGGATCGGCGATATATTGCGCAGTCTGAGAATTCGTCGACGTTGCTATAGTCTTGTAGAAGACAGGATCCGGAGTCGTGATGATGAAGTTTATTATTCCCTCGTTTCGTATGTTGGACCAGCCGTCGCATTGCAGACCAATATATTCGGCAGACCGAACCTTTTCATCAACATTTAGCTTGACTTTCTCGTACACCTCATTTAAAAGTCTGTTCGAAATTTGATATCTTGAAGGCATATTAAAAGATGGACGCAACGCTTGGAAGAACTCTCGCCAGAATACATTTTCAGTGATGTTTAGAGGACACCCCGACGCGAATATCGCCTTACTGAGTTTGTCCTCGAGGTCTGCCTGTTGGATTTTTGAAATTTTGTCAAAGAACGTAGCAATATTTTTTCGGGACGACGACGCTGGCGCTTGAGTATTCAATTCACCGGAAGTCTGCTGATCAGATGCACCCAGAGTATCAGTGCGTTCAATTATTTTGGAAACGTCACCAGCGTCGGAAAGTATGCTAGTATCATCAGTAAGTGAGTTCTCCTTACTGGACGAAGTCGACTTGCGGCTCCTTTTCTTGCTTCGTTTTAATTTCGGCGAAACTTTGTTCTTCAACGTCTTCTTGATCGACGCAGGGCAACTAATGCAAGAGTTCCTCAAATGTTTGGCCATTCGTGAAACTTGATATGCATACGTTTTTGCTTCCTCATAGAGGAAGCTTTGTTTTCGTGAAAAAATTTTTTTTCGAGATTTTCATGTCAGTATGCTTAGAATCACCTAAAAATTCGAGAAAAGTGGTCTAGAAAATATGTCTGTATGTGTGTATGTGTGTGTGTGTGTGTGTGTGTGTGTGTGTGTGTGTGTGTGTGTGTGTGTGTGTGTGTGTGTGTATGTATCCAGACACTGAAAATTCAATTGCCCATAACTCACGAACGGCACGATGGATCTAGCTAAAATTTTGCACGTAGGTAGAGTATTGACTCCTCTGTTATTGACGTGATTTTTAATTAAATGTATCAATGTAAACAGATTTTATGCAATTTTTAATTTTTTCAAAAAATGTCGTGATCGCTCTAACTTTCGTAAAAGTTCGCCAATTTAGCTAAATAGTTCTTTATAAATGAAGACACGTTAAATGACGTTTGGTATTGAATTTCAGCGAAATCGGTAAAGCGGTTCCGATTTTATAGAATTTTGAATTTTTCGAAAAAAATACATTTTGCTCTAAATTACGTCGAATCTTGAGAAATGAACCGAAATGTTGTACAGTCGGAAAATAACATACAGCCCCGCTGTGTACGCAATTTGGTGATGATCGGTAAAGTGGTTGGGGTTTTACGGCTTTTTGAATTTTTTAATAAATGTAGAATTTCGCTCATAAGTTCCGCGAAAGTTAAGAAAGTAAGATAAAATAAAAAGAATTAAAAATAATAATCGTCGAGAAATGGAGAAAAGCAGATATTGTAGAAAAGGCAGATCCGCCTTTGATGTCGTCGTCCTCGTCGTCGTCGTCGTCGTTGTTGTCGTCGTCCTCGTCGTCGTCGTCATATTTAAATATACATTATCACATTAACTTTCGGAAACGCTCTAATAATCACGAAATAACGTAATAACGAAATAGAAAGAGCGAATCCACAACATGTATATTTATCTAATTAAAACAAGGATGCAAAGTAGAACCTTGCACATTGCTTCCTCATTATTTTTCGCATTTTACAAAGCTTCCTCTATGAGGAAGCCAAAAATTGAATAACATACTTTCTCATAGAGGTAGCTTTGTATTTCCGCGGTACTGACACTTGTAAGTCTTCATTTTTTTGTTTGGTTTCAGTGCTTCCGGCTTAAAAGCCTTGTGAACAATTTTCTTTAAATGCATCGTCGCGATTTAGTTTTCAACCTAAACCAATAAAGTTGATTATTGTCACAGTCTAACAAGCAAGAGACAATACAAGGTTTTTAAGTGTATGATGTGTATTCTCAACGACTAACCTCTTTTGTTGATGCTATTTTGTTTTTCCGCGCAGTCCTCTAGCCTCGAGCCCGTCGATCTAGAAGCAGAAACATTATCTAAATTTACGTTATCTAAGCTGATTATTGTCACAGTCTAACAAGCAAGAGACAATGCAAGGTTTTTAAGTGTATGATGTGTGTTCTCAACTACTAATCTCTTTTGTTGACACTATTTTGTTTTTCCGCGCAGTCGTCTAGCCGCGACCCCGTCGATCTACAAGCAGAAACATTATCTAAATTTACCGATCTGCATTCTCAAACGATATATAAAAATTAATGGAAAACCATATTTGCATCACTTACGTTTTAAATCGCAAACAAAGCGCGTGGGGTCCTACACAGCACCGCGCGTACGAGGGTAACGAGGTAACGGCAGCCATTTTGAACAAACGGTCACAAATCGGTCATTTTTTACTGCGTCACATTACGGTTTTTTGACGGTCTTGGGATGGTCAAATGACACGTCAATTGACGACCTCGCATCTCTATTCACGCTCTTCTCGACCTACTCTGATCGCGAACAAACTGCGTAAACGTACTTTACAAACTACGTGCGCTTCTTTTGTGCTATCGTCAATCCAACAGTCTTAAAAAATGCGAAAAACCTTATAGAATCGGCGTCCACGCTCTTCTTTTGAATGTGATGTCTAGAAGTGTTTATATAGGACGAAATAGGTGGTGTTGACAGTGCGAGCGGCCATATTGGTTATCGGTAGATTTACAAAATTACGATTTTCTTTATTTATCAAATGTTTTCATCCAAAATTCGAGCGGACGCTGATGCGCCTATGTTGATATAATAATCCTGTGCAGTTTGAAACATATTTCTAATATATTATCAACGTAGTTTAGAAACTGCGAAACCGAAGCTTTTTACCGACCAAACTCGGTAAAATAATCTACTCCAGCATCCCCTTAAATGGATTTAAGGGAACGCATAGAAAATCCGTCCATAATTAATTCCTGTATCATATTGAAAATAGTACGAACAATTTACTAATTGTTCCTATATAAAAAGGGAATACTGTCATACGTATACGCATAAGTAAACTTTCGGTTAGAAACATTCATATAGGAATAATGAAGATGGTACGAAAGCAAAATCGGAAAGATTACAATACACATTGTGAAAGCTTCTACGTGTATAGGAACAACTTTGATCAAGCCCTTGTGTTACCGCGGTACGCAAGTTATAGTAATTAACAACAGAAACCCGTGTAGCTACACACAGACGTTTCTCTCCGTGTACAAGAAAAAAATAATATCGCTGCTGCCGAGAAAATTGTAGAGAAAAATGTCGATGAGGAATTGCCCTATTCGCCATGTTTAAACTCACTGATGAAGTATCCATAATAAATGGTAAGTATGCGAAAAAAGTCTCTCACAAAAAGATGAAGAAAAGAAGACTCCATCAGTACATATGTCTCAGTCATCGTTTTCAGACCAAACTGACCTAGAAAAATGAAACAAAGATGAACGAAAAAAACGTCACTTACAAAAAATAAAAGAAAAGAAGAAAATTTTCTCGGTACCTGTGTCTCCGTCATCCTCGCCACACGATTCGCATAATTCCGTATTATGAATCGAGACTTCAAGATACGAAGGGAAAGGGATTAAGACGATCATCTGGTAAACCTTCCTCGCGTTTTAATTCGTATTCGATGTCTCTACCGAGTCGTTTTAAAGGTAAAAATATCCAAGAAAGAGACTACAATGTTAATACCTGGCGGACATTTTTTAAACTTATACGAGAAGTTTTTTTTTAGGTTTATCTTGTCCCAGAATAAAGTAAGAAATCTCTATGTAAAAAAATCAGTACAAGAGTTAAATTACACTCTCCCGTAAAATTTTCGTAAGGAGCGATTCTTTAATACTTTTTGTTATTTATTCCAAATAATCCCTTTTTAAGAGGAACACTACTTTGGTGTTCGTCTCAATGTTATGGAACTCGACGATGTTGTAGAGCTTGGAAAACTAAGAGACCTCTGTTTTTTTATCTGCGAAAATGCGGTTTTGAGAAGTGAAATCATTGCCCGTAGCTGGGCAGAATATTTCATTACAATCGGTGGCGGCCACCAAAATTATGTTCCGCGTCAATTGATTCAAATTTCACGTTCTTGAGTTTAAAAGTAAATTGTTGATGAGTAGGTTAAGATATTTCTTTTCATAAACATAGACAGATAGATGAGTACTTCAACTAACGTCAAAACATAGAAGAGTTCAGTGAACCGTATTCTTGGATTTTCCATTCTTTATAAACCCTGATCGACAATGGTTCTCACTGATGAGATTGACCCTCGTCTTCCTTCTTCTCTACGCCTTTCACAAAACTTTAGTTGAAACCACATAGCGCCTGGAACGCTATACTGCGGTGCAGTTACCCAGTAAAGGATGACAGGGGTCCACTAGCTCTTTCCGCAGATTCTTTCCCCTCGTCACAGTATCTAGAGATTCGTTCTCTATTGTCCACGGGCTTTTATCCTTCGGCCGGAAGGGCCGGAGCTTATGCCGGATAGATAATGTGTGCAAGCCTAGAATTGCACCCTACACAATCTCTTACTATGTAGTGCCTACCGCTGGCACTACGATGGGGGGCTGATCCCTCTCGAGCCAAATCTATCGTGTGGGTTCTTTCAGAGACTTTAAGTAAACATCAACGCTGTGAGTAATGATCGTCGAATTATCGCGTTTGGGGTTCTTACGGAGTTGAGATGGTTAGAATGTCCGTTGCCTAGCATTTTCCTATTCGCTGACATTTCTGCTAGTGCTAGTTTTTCACTACAAATAATTCTGTAATACAGATATTTAGAAACAGACTTTCCTATATATTTTTCTTCTTGTTTTCTGTTCATTTTGAGACAATGTTTACAGGTATATTTCTTTTATTCTGAGTGTCATCTCAAAACTCACTGTTTGTTGTCATAGACTTCAACATTTGACCTCCCTAAAGATCCAATTGGTAAACAAACATTTATAGTGAACACCTACTGTGAAAGAGGTCGACCTTCAAATATTATGTCATGTTTTTTTGAGAGAAATTACAATGCCCATTTCGACTCGCAAAATATTGTTAAACTTTCACAGAGATATGAGCCAAGTTTTATATGCCTCCGTTTTTCGGATTATTTTTCCCAGACAAAAACGAACCGACCGATTCAAAAATCTGTAATTTAAAATTTTTCTGTTGGATTTTTTAAGAATATTTATCATGTTGTTTGCCTGGAAAAAGGTGTCCGCAGAACGAAGACTTATAAAACTATCTAGCCGAGAATCTTAAGATTCTGGCCGGGATTCTCGCTCAGATTCTGGAGAATCTCGGCCAGCCTCTTACCGAGATTCTTTAGTGGGTAGCTGAAAATAAAAAGAATCTCCATCAGAATCTCGCCCAGTTTTTTACCGAGATTCTTTAGGGGTTCACCAAAAATAACAAGAATCTCTATCAGAATCTCGTCGAGATTCTCTAGAATCTCAGCGGAATACTGATAGGGATTCTTTAATGGGTAGCTGCAAATAAAAAGAATCTCGACCAGAATCTCGCCGAGATTCTAGATAATCTCGGCCAGCTTCTTAGCGAGATTCTTCTCATTTTCATTTTCATTGAAAATGAAAAGAATCTATATAAAAAATATCTTTACGAATATTTTAATATTGCTAACACTAATTTGTTAGTACATCAACGAAGGTTAGACCCCTCGTGTGTAGTCGAACTCAGAAAAGCTTTCCGGTCTTATATATACGCTGGGGCTTCAAGTCACTTGCGAGAAACGTTTCGTTCCTTCGCCATCTAGCGGAGTATTGTCCAGCAGCGTTTCGTATGATGTCACTAGGTGGCGAATGGACGGAGCGTTTCTCGTAAGTGGTTTGAAGCCTCAGCGTATATATAAGACTGGAAAGCTTTTCTGAGTTCGACTACACACGAGGGGTCTAACCTTCGTTGATGTACTAACAAATTAGTGTTAGCAATATTAAAATATTCGTAAAGATCTTTTTTGATATAGATTCATTTCATTTTCGATGAAAATGCAACGAATCTCGCTGGGCGAGATTCTGATAGAGATTCTTTTTATTTTCAGCTACCCACTAACGAATCTTGCTAAGAAGCTGACCGCCATTCTCTAGAATCTCGGCGAGATTCTCAGATAGATTTAAAAAGAAACTTGGTTCGGCGCGCAACCGTGATTCTTCGCCAGATTCTTTTTTCCTACGCGGGATATCTTCGGGAATGCTTAAGGGATCATCACAGTGTGAAATTTAAAAAAAATCGATCATTTTGTTGTTGCACTATCCGATAGTATACACGGTTGTAAACATTCTCCCTAATTTTTAAATCGAAATTCGAATTATTTCGGTCGCTGCAGCCTGTCTTAGAGAAAGGGATTGGAGCGTGACATCTGGTGCATCCGACTCCCCGTTCAACTGTTATTCCTTTTGTCCTGTTCCTACTTGCATATGTACCATTTAATCTGCGGGGATTTAGATCTACAACCTCGCTGAATAAACGGGCCAAGTACGTCAGTTCGTCTTCGACATCCAGTATGGATAAACCTACGAGAGAAATGCTTGAAAAATCTGTGTCGCAGGATAGAAAAGGCTGGAGGAGCAGACATCCACGACATGGTAGAAAAAGGTCCATAGGGTTCAGGGGAACAAGTCGACACTTCATTGAGACCGATACAACGTTTGCAAGTACTTCGGCGGGGAAAATTGCGAAACAGAGTCCGGAATTTGAGGTTAAAATCGATCAAACATTCAACTATGTTTTGATCGAATTTGGTTTAGTTTTCAGCGCTTTGCAACAGCTACTCAAGTGCAAAAATTGTAAAGTGATTTAAAATTTTATA
Source organism: Ephialtes manifestator (assembly GCA_963970395.1). Lineage (NCBI taxonomy): Eukaryota > Metazoa > Arthropoda > Insecta > Hymenoptera > Ichneumonidae > Ephialtes > Ephialtes manifestator. The sequence continues at coordinate 13,765,972 of OZ019972.1, read as the reverse complement.
AAAAATCGGTTCGAGAATTGGGATTCAAAATTTGTGTTGATTGTTTGTGTTTGGATCCGGCCGAAATCAATTCTTGTCCGCTGATAAATAATGCATACGAACTCAATCGCCGTTTCTGTTTCGTCATGCGAATGCTCGGCATCGGTATTCATGGCATCAGAAATATTGCTGCTTTGATGGATCTGGCTTCAACTTTCGATAGCACAACTCATTAAGGAGTCCTGAAAACGCTACACATTACTATAAAAACGATTTACGTTATCCGAAAAGCAGGCACCGAAGAAAAGGAAAAATTTTGGAAGTAAAAAATCAGGTGGATATACTCACGATGTCTGGATCTAGATGGATCTTGGGCAAAACGCGGTTATAGTTCACGCATGAGTATCATGTCTGTGATTGGAAAATATACAAATAAAGTCCTGGCCGTTGCTATTAAGTCAAGCTTTTGCGGAGCTTGCCCATTTTGGAAGGGAAAAGAGAACACTGTCAAGTTCGAGGCATGGAATGCGACGCACGAACCGAAATGCAACGTGAATCATGAAGGCAGCGCTGGAAAAATGGAGGTTGATGGCATAATCGACATTTTCAAAAGATCTGAGCAACTACATAGTGCAAAATACGGATTTTATATTGGAGACGGAGATACAAAGACGTTCAAGATGATGTTAGAGGCCTTACGGTGACAGTCTTACCGTAAAAAAGCATGGAGACGATTTGTTAGAGAGATGTACGGGCGCAAACACTCAAAACAACAATGAGAGTTTTAATCATTGCGTGTGGTAACTCGCTCCCAAACATATATTCTGTGCGAAACCAACTGTGGAAATTGCGACGTATTGTGCAGCTTGTACGTTCAATGAGGGGTATGATCCAATACTGAAAATCCTGGAGACAATGGGGGTTACCATAGGGCTGGCAGCCGCGGACTTCGCTGCTAAGTACAGAGCGGAGCGCATCACAACCGCGGAACGCCGAAGCTCGCTGGACAGCAAAGAAGCCAGGACAGCTCGTCGAAACGAAATTGCTGCCGTGAATGAACAATTTGAGGAAGCAGAAGGAATATTGTATGGACCTGGTATCGCTGATTGATCGTAGGTAGATCGTAAGTAGCCGATTTACCTGAAAATTCCTCACTCCAAACTTTAATCGTGTTTTTCTCGGAATGGTTTTCACTCTCAAAGAAACAGTTTTCAAGCTATCTCTTTGAAATATTGACAGAATATTCTTCACGTCATTCTTTATGGTGCTATGTAAGCTTTTTTTTAATCTTCCTATTTTTTTTTTCGAAAAACTCGAAGAAATCGGCTAAATTCGATACTTTTTGTTGAAACCGCCGCCATTTTTTCGAATTTTATTTTAAAAAAGCCTCCATAGCACCATAGTGGCTTTCCTACAGATTAATAATCTTCTTGAAATTATTGTTTCATATCAAATTTGCGGCCGCAATTCTGGCCACCATACGGGATCTTTTTTTTCACCGGAGTTTTCGATATATAATGTTATGCCCGCAGGGGGGTCAATTTAACATATATTTTATTTATTGGGATCGTTTGCCAATAAAGAGTTGGACTCAAGTAAATAACGCAAAGTTAAGAAGATTTATTTAAACAAATAACAATATAGTGTATTACAATATCGAGCTCGTCTCGATTCTGTTACTTATGGGCGAGTCTGACCCAAGACCGACTGGTCACTTTGATGTTCGATTGAAGACTAAACTTATTCCCGATTAACTCCCAGCAATTTGCCTAAAATCGGTGCGTATGCATTTATTGCTTCCGCGTACATTGCTTCATCGAACGATATCGACTCCGCGCTGAGTCAAAGCGCGAGCTCTTTCGAAATCGTTCGATTGCCCAATTGCTCCAAAAACGTCTGACGAATAAACGTGGTTTCGTATTTCTAGCTCGCGCCGTGGTGAAGCTTAAGCGGTGCACTAAACATGTTCCTTAAATAATTCTGGGCACAACATCCCTCCCCCCTTAAAGAAAAAAAAATCGCGTATGAGATTTTTTTTTCCCTCTTTTCCTACCATACATTTCCGAACATTGGCCTCCGTTACCAGATTCACACTCGAGTACAATGATTGTCGTTGCGCGTCTCACTCATACTGCGTTCCGTACATTATTATCATTTCGTATTCTTAATACACTATTCATATTACGGATCTCCAAATACATATTTCATTTACTATTAACACTACCCACGTTTACGTTTTTGACAAATTTTCTCTCTTTTATTATAAGTTCGTACGTTTTTCCCAATTTCATATATTAGATGCAAACTTTTACCCTTTTGCCACTTTTCACATACATTGTAAAACAATTGATTAATTCTTGTAAAATTTCTTAATGTCCACTAATCTTCGCATTTTATTTCCAGTTGAAGCACTTTTCGGACACTATTCTATTTTTTGGTCCCTCTCTCTCTCTCTCTTCGCGCATTTTAAACATAGGTTTTTCACTACCACGTTTGCCTGTGGCGCGCTCTCTCTTTCCACATGCACTACACACGCGATGTTTCACGATGTCCTCTCTCTTGCCGCTCGGTCCCACGACACGGCTTCGTTGATGATCGCTGGCTAAGCGGCGGTCGCTATACTTTCCTGTTGTTGTCGCTTTCTTCTTTTGCTGCTGATTTTGATTTACGTCGGCTGCCCAAATACCTTGCGGCGGTTCCCTTCTGTCCTTGCTCCTCTTACGAGACTTAGGTAATACGGTGATTGTATTTATCTTCAGCATACCTAGTGTCCTAATTTTCTTTTCACCGTTGCTGCTACCAGATGTTTTATCTGAGCTACTGTCCTTCCTGATATCGACGGTGTCCCTCTGTGGATTCGCCCCCTCGGTTGGCATCTCTAGACAAAAATGGCAGCTCTCGTCCACGGTATTTACACTCTTCCTCGTCGGTACTGGCAAGCGTACTGGCAAGCTCCGTCGTTCTTTAGCACTCGGGCAATCACGTGCAATGTGCCCCGGCTTGTTACACAAAAAACATTTACGTTCTGCGAACGCATCAGTTGGCAAGGTTCTTCGCGTAGGCGGGTGCGAGTTGTCAGATTTCGCAGTACCCGTTTGCACCATTTTACTTATTTCTATTGCACCGTTCACTGACTCGTGCAATGTATAATAGTTTCTTGACCTTACCAAAGTCTGCACCTGACCATGCAGACCGTTCTCAAAATTCATCTGTCCACACTTACGTATAACTTTTTCAACTGCTCGCGCTTCAATATCGGTATTCACTATCTCACACAGTTTTTCGGTCACCTCCATTGTAATCTGCTCTGCTCTGGCGGCGTAAACACTTATTGCTTCGGACGGCTCCTGGCGAAGCGAGTTGAACTCGATCTGTAGTGCTGCTAAAGATTTTTGCTTACCATAGAGCGCTTCAAGTTCGTCACGTAACTGTTTGACAGTCTCGATAGTCTTGTGCTCTGTTTCTCGCATAGCACGATCGTCAAGCTTACTACTGAGCACAAATTCAAGCAAATCTGCGTGATGCCGCTGCTCAACTTTTCCAAATGCTGCTTCCACCGATCTCAAAAATCCTTTCAGTTTTGAGGGGTCATTTCCATCGAAATTTCTGATAAGCTTGAGGGCTTCTCCTGGTTCCAAAGTCCAAGCCCTTGCTGATAGCTCACTGTTTCCTCTTGCACCAAAATGTCTATCACCTCGTCTAGGTTGTTCACGTAATTCTGCAACCTCCTCTGCTAATCGTTGTATTCTTCGTTGCAATTCATCCCTGTCGGACGCCGTTATCTCATTCGGCGCAGCGAAATTGCCTTCTCTTCGAGTCGACGGATCAGCGAATCTCGGAAGGTTTCTATTTTCTCCTTCCCTTCGAGATTCTAGGACGCTCGGGTCCCAGTCCCAATCGTGGATGTTCCGTCCTACGTTGAGCGTTGTTCTTCTTGGAAAAAATTCTTGCCTATGCCCAGCTTGGTTCAGGGTTCCGTTTCCGACGGTAGGCGTTAGATGCATGAGACGTTGGATTTCATCGTTAACAATTCTCTCCGATGCTTCGTTGTTTCTGGCTGTTAAACCCTCGTTAGCTACTCGTGCTGCTTCGGCGTTTGCTTCCGCCATTTCGTCTGGTCGTTCAAAAAGACTGAAGTCAATCTCTTCCTCGTTAAACTCGGAGCCTCGTCTTATATTAACTCCACGTTCGAATATTTGACTTCGTGTTACTGCCCTTTGAACACTACGTGGTATTCGGTTGTATGGTGATCTCGATGACGGCTCGCCCAGCGCCCGGCTGGTGCGATGTGCGATATCCTGTAAGGCACCTTCCAGTCTGCCTATCACGTCAACCTGTATTCCCGGTAGAGTCGTGTCCAGCGAGTTTGCCCTTCGTACTGAACCAAAACTTCTGACCGACCTTACCGTGTTGGAAGCACTCATATGCCTCGATGTCCCTTTTCACACAATTCTTCTTTCAATCTTACTTTGCTGACTCTTGCCGTCGAGCCACTAGGTCACTTTATCTTTTCGCTATTCACTTACAATCCAACGTCCGCGTGTTGAATTGCACCAGGCCCTCACCGCAACGTCAACAAGTTGAGTTTGGCTCTGGATTTTCTTCACCAACTTAGGTGAATTTCCGGCGTAATGACTGTTACACTTGCGTCGGTTACGCTGCACTATAATTGTTATTGTTACTTCTAATTTTTACGTTCACTTTGGCAGATCCCACCGCTGCCACCAATGTTATGCCCGCAGGGGGGTCAATTTAACATATATTTTATTTATTGGGATCGTTTGCCAATAAAGAGTTGGACTCAAGTAAATAACGCAAAGTTAAGAAGATTTATTTAAACAAATAACAATATAGTGTATTACAATATCGAGCTCGTCTCGATTCTGTTACTTATGGGCGAGTCTGACCCAAGACCGACTGGTCACTTTGATGTTCGATTGAAGACTAAACTTATTCCCGATTAACTCCCAGCAATTTGCCTAAAATCGGTGCGTATGCATTTATTGCTTCCGCGTACATTGCTTCATCGAACGATATCGACTCCGCGCTGAGTCAAAGCGCGAGCTCTTTCGAAATCGTTCGATTGCCCAATTGCTCCAAAAACGTCTGACGAATAAACGTGGTTTCGTATTTCTAGCTCGCTCCGTGGTGAAGCTTAAGCGGTGCACTAAACATGTTCCTTAAATAATTCTGGGCACAACAATAAATACACCGTTGAACAATAAATAAATCAATTTAAAAAAAATCATTTTGTATTCTCCATCAGTGCTTCAATTTAAAAAAAAAAATCAATCCGATTAGCTTATCCTAAACAGCAAAAAAAAAAAATTGCGAGAATCTGCTATTTTCCGGGGGGGTCATACTGTGACTCTCCCTTAACAATAGTTATCGAGCGAAAAGGACTTTGAAATCTCTTTGAAGTCTCTAAAAACAAAATTGAAGAGCTTCGAAAATCGTCAGTTACGATCGTCAGTCAGACGATTCTTTATTTGGCTGGGAAAAGTTTTTCGAAGAATGGAGATATATAAAACTTAGCACATATCTTCAGAAATGTTTACCAATATTTACTGAGGAAAAACGGGTTTTAAAATGTCGCTCAAATCAAACCTACAGAATTTTCAATCGTTTACATTGTTGTTCGCCTGAGAAAAGTTGTCTGAAGAACGAATATTTATCGTGTCGTATCAGGCGTTGTAATATCTCTTAAAAAAAGTTACGGTGCTTCGAATATTTGGAAATTATCCACATCAAATATTCGATTGGTAGTTGAGGTCGTTTGATAAAGGAATGCGAGATGGGAGGCATGATAATTCCCAACAAAAAAAAAGAACCGCTTGTTAATTAATAATATAAATTACTAAGCAAGAGCTATTTAGTTATTCGAAATATATCAAGTTAAGAAGAATTCCGGAAGTCGTATAATAATTTGGTCAGGTACCCACTTGGGCCTCGAAGTACGTCATCAGGCGGACGTCGACGCTCCAGGAGTATGCTCGAACAAAATTTTAAAATTTCATTAACGGCCAAGTGCGTTATCGTAGACTCGTGTTGAAATACGGAACCTTAACGATGCCGAACATATAAAGTTTCTTTAATTACAAGAATTGCTGCAGGAGGTTCGATAGAAAGTATATAAGTGTGATACCCTACGTTCCTGGCAGTCCATCGAGCGGAAGTCCTGAGTGGGGTGGTGGAAATTCCGGCGTGTGATGCCCCGCATGCGCAATTATACCCTCGCTCTACCTGAATGATGTTCAAAACTTTCGAGGCACTGTTCAAGTTTCCTGGGGTAATTAAAACCACTTAACGTGGTTTCATCAAAATTTAGCGAAATCAAGATGAGCGAGAGCCGTCCGCACGTATTCGGAAATACTAGAGAGAATATTTTCTTACAAGTATTCTCTTCCTCTGATAAGAAACATATTATCAATACTTTTATAAGAGACGTCTTGAGTAGAAGCGCAATATGTAAGCGAATATGTAAGTCATTCACAGCCACGTTTCGAAAAGAAAATCGCTGGATATACGCTAATATCCGATCAGATGCGTTTTATTCCCATATTTTTGAACGATTAGTAGCTCATTTAATTTATTAGATGTCGCTCTATCAACCCATCACTTCGATTTTCTGAGTATCGTTCGTTTTGGACACCGACTCATTTTCGTATTTTTTAAATTTCAATACGCTTTGGGGTTATTGAGATATCACTAAATTGAACAAAATAGTTGAGTTGGTGTGAAATGAAAGAATGATATTCGACTTGACCGGTTTATCCGTATAGCACTAATAATCATAAGTAGTAGTACTGTAAATCATCGTGACATGAAAGTATTGAAAATATTTTATATTAAAATGGTTCTCGTTCCTGCTTTATTTTCGGACCGAAAATATTCCTCGAGTTTATTTTTATCCAGTGAATGCGTCGAAATATGTGAAATATGAATTTCGATAGTACCGGCGACACACGATGAAAATCTCCGAACCTCCATTAATAGTAAAATTATGCCACACACCACGCTACACTATATTGCAGATATGTCTATATAAAGAACGTTTATTTTCCGCTTATATTGAGTTTCATCGCAGAATTTGGTACTTCTCTTATGACGCTTAATTTTCTCATCATTTTAATGCTTGTGATATCGAATTATCGATCGGGCCTATGGCGCATCGTAGTCAAAATATTATTTTACACATTATGTCATACGTCTCATCTCGTAAATAGAGCAAAATAGACGCTGTCTATAACATATAAGTGGTGCCTTATACTTCCAAGAAGTTGTGAAATAATAGGAAAACAGTACAAAATATTTTACCGAGCACATTTACAGAAATTATTTCCACTTATTAGTAATTTACGTCTGTAGTAACACTATATACCTACATATTCAATAAGTGTAATTAATAAATAGCATGAACTTAGTAATACATGCTTTGAAATAAACATTTTTTTCAATTGGATTTTCTTGAAATGTTTAATTATGTTTTAGGATACCTATAACTTTTAATTTATCGATGAACAATTGAACTTGCCAGTTAAGAAGATAAGGCTTTTGTCAAGATTGTAGAGTGAACGGATCTGACGGGAATGAGGTTTTTAATGTATGCTAATGTGCCATCCGATGTGGCTGTTAAACGAAGAACGTCGTCCTACACCCTTCAAGACGAGTTTGTTATCGATTTATCTCTTTTAAAGTTACGAAGAGTGATCAAGGATCGGACTGAGAGCCTGTCTAGCTAACACTGAAGGGAGTCGTATAGGTTTGGATTATCGTTGCTGAGCAAGAGAGATGCGCCCCTCTGTTACCTTAATTTAGTACGTCCTCTTCGGGGCAGTTCAGGGTCTTAATATTCAGCATCTGCTCGTCTAAAATTCTATTAGGGAATCATGGCATGCCGGTAGTCTAGAATCCAGACATACCGTGAGAAATAGAAGTCATGTAACGGTGGCAGTTGAGTTCAACGTGCTGCAAGGCATGGGGCGACGAACAGGAGGAAATACGGTAGTGTAGTCAAACGGATAAAGTGACGGAGTGGCTACTGGCACGAAGTGGCGAAAGTCATGGAGCGGCTAGTCACGAAGTGGCAAAAGTCACGGAGTGGCCAAAGTCACGGAGTGGTTAACCCCCGAAGTGGCTAACCCCGCGGAGTGGCTAAATTTTTGTAATTTTCAAAAAATTCAACTATTATCCATCCAGAAAAAAAGGTTTAGTAATATTAACTAAAATTATCTATTCAACATTTAATTATCTCAATCAACGGAAGTTTACTTTCCCTGGAAAACATATGTATTTTATTCAATTTTTCAGTTTATTTATTTCCAACATATTTATTTATTTGAATCCACTTTCATTGTGCAGCGGATACTGAAAAAATATTTGATTTATTGCTACCAAAAACTTTTTTAATACGAAAAAAAAGTCTAGTTAAAACGACTAAATACATGCACTGGATATTTGTTATTAAAATCAATTAGAATTTTCTTTCAATCCAATATATTGTAACGTTCACACTTTTTGCGCCCCGCCAAATCGGTCGGATACGCCGTATGTGTAACGTTGTGAGTTCTTGGGACAGGTGGATCAGAAGAAAATTATTATAAAAATAGAAAATTCTCAATTTATTCAATAAAACAAAATTATTTGCAAATACAAAAGTTTTTTTTAAATTTTATTCTCATTTGTCACGCTGGATATGACCAAAGGAAGATTCTAATGATAAGAGCTCATTGAAAATCTGCTGCTTTTGTTTATCACAATAATTTTACATAAAATATGGTATGGACCAAATGGTTTGTTAACCAGTATTTTTAAAGGGAAAGGTAACCCAGAAAGGAGCGGTCCCTAGCGTCTTCACTAGCAATTGCCCGATGCTGGCGTTTGGAAAAGGAAAATGATTCTACTTTTAACAAGGAGAAAAACTAATTTATGGTGAGGTATAAATGACCAGACAGGATCGGTCACTAGCGTCTCCACTAGCAGTTGCCCGATGCTGGAGTAAGGAAATCTTTAGGAATTTTAGCAGAGTTTCGTAATCAGAGACTAATAGAAACCTGTTTTAAGGCAGCAGACCGTCAGAGCTTTCGCTAGGGCTGAGTGCTCCGTAAGGGAGCCGACGAATGATGCTTTTGGCTGCTCCGCAGCCCCTTTTATACCCGAAATCCGGGCTGATGCAATCTTGGTGACTGGTGGGGTCATCTCGTCCCCACTCTTGTTGTCGAGTCGCGCCGGTGCTGGACGGCGTCTCCCTGGACTCCTTACTATGAGGCCGGCAATGTCGGTCGCTTTAGTTGTCCATTTGGTTCCTGATAGATGTCGGCGTCGTCGCGGCGGTAAATTTGAAATTCCGGGAGGCCGCGAGTCCTGGTTTATTGTCGCTGGAAATTCCTGGAGGCCGCGTATGGCGGTTTTCTTATCGCTGGAAGGTCCTGGAGGCCGCGTGTGATGGTTTCTTGTTGCTGGAAGTTCCTGGAGGCCGCGTGTGGCCGTTTCCTGTTGCTGGAAGTTTCTGGGGCCCGCATGTGGTGGTTTCTTGTTGCTGGAAGTTCCTGGAGGCCGCGTGTAGCATTTTTTCGTTGCTGGAAGTTCCTGGATACTGCGTGTGGCGGTTTTTCGTTGCTGGAAGTTTCTGGAGGCCGCGTGTGGCGGTTTCTCGTTGCACTATTCACTTGTGGTGGTCGTGACACTTTGATATCGTCTCAATATATTTATTTCCTTTAATCATTGGACATTATTTCTCTGTAATATATTCAGTTATTCAAATCAACGTTTCTTTGATAACATCTAATAATCAAAAACTAAACGTAACTCTAATACACGTTTTTCATTCAAAGTAAAGTACAATCGACTAAATTGTACTTTAATTGTGTATGCGTAATGCATTTTATTTGACAGACCACGAATGTCTCAAAATGCATTATTTATCAATTTGATTTAATTCTTGTGGTATATAAAAGTTAAATATTCTTAAAATCGACAGCAGTGAACGCGCGGTTGGTGTATGGCTTCGACGGTACCCAGAGTTAAGCAGCATCATTCGCGGTCATAACTCGGATGGTTGACTTAGCCGCGCACTGGTTTGCGTGCCAACTGCTGAGCGGGAGGTAGTTTCTGAGCTTCTAAGGCATAGAGTAGTTAGGCGCTATGAAAAAAAAAATGCTAATCACCATTTATGTAACTGCCGACCAAAATAAATATTTCTCAGATTTAAATATATTTACTATTCAATAAATATATTAATTACAAATAAAAAAATTTATTTGAGATGAATAGAAGTCTAGTAGGTCGGCATCCAAATAAGAAATTTTATTTCCGATGCGTAGATTCTAGTCCCGTTAACAAGATTTTTTTCTGGGTGATCGATTTAACTGGTTTGAGGTTACGAAGAGTGATCAAGGATCGAGAGCAGGTATAGCTAACACTGAAGGGAGTAGTGTTGGTTTATGTTAGCGTTGCTGAGCGAGAGAGATGCGTCCCCCCGTTACCTTAATCTAGTACGTCCTCTTCAGGGCAGTTCAGGGTCTTAATACTCAGCATCTGCTTGTCTAAAATTCTATTAGGGAATCGTGGCATGCCGGTAGTCTAAGAGTCCAGACATACCGTGTGAAGGAGAAGTCATGTAGAGGTGGCAGTAGAGTTCAGCGTGCCGCAAGGCAATGGGGCGACGAAGAGGAGGGAAGCGGTTGCTTCGGTCCGTTTAGTTCCTGCTCCTACTACTTCCGCTGCCGACGAAGCTCCGAAGTATGCCTATATATATATATATATATATATACCTATATAATCTACTAGACGGTACGCTCATTCTTCTCATGTATATATGTATTCTCGTGTACTGCAGAAAAGACAAATCGCGCTATCTGCTGCATATATTAAGAAGAATTAAATTGTGAACGGAATTAAAGTCATTTCATGGCGAATAGATACAAAATACGTACTAGGTGGATTATCACCATCTCGAAGCACCTTGGTTGAATAATAACGTTCTTAGCATTTAAGTCAAACTGTAGATGTTTTATGATTTTCCAGGTATACCGTATTGCACGATTAAAGTTAGATTCATATGAATATTATCGAACTTATAACAGACAAATTGCAAGAATGAGTTAAATACACAATTTTAGTTTAAATGAGCGTGGAATACCTATAAATATATTTTTATAATTCTGAAAAAAAAATTAAGTTCCTTTTTTCATCCAAATAAAAATTCTGTCAGGGTGACAAATAAAAAAGCAAAACGGTTTTGAGTGAACCATCCTAATTAGTAGCATTGCCAAGTTCACGTCATTGAATATTTATGTAAATGTGGACATAATACATTAAAAAAAGAAAAACAATAAAATAGACAAATAATTTCTATTTGAATTTAAAAGATTGATAAAGAAACAATTCTTGCATTTGAAAGTAAAACTATATCAACTGAAAAAATTAATAAATAACATTTTTTAACAATTAATGAATTCGATGATAAAAACAAGCAGATCTTATTATTTGATAAGTTAACATAGTAATATTTTTTTTATGTTGCATTTCTCCCCGTTTGCAGGCATTACGCCTATACAGGGTTGGCCCGGATCAGTAGCCAGTCCCCCCGGGGGGGTCTGGTCTGGATCAGTAACTAGGCCCCCATGCGACCGCATCCGACTTCCCCCTTTATATCGCATTTGCCATAGCATTTCTGCTATGGTCATAGGGGAACTGCGGAAAACCTATGCCGATATAGCCGGTCTCGAGGCACCGGAGCTACGTCACGTTTCGTCGAGATCGTAAACACGGACTACAGCTGTGTACATGTGACCTCCACAGGTAGAAATACCTGTGTGGGTCTCATGTATACTTCTGGAGCTTCATCGCGCCCGTAAAAGCGACGGCACCGGGAATCGAACCCGCGACTTTCAGCAAACAATAAAAATGTATAATGTTTCGAGTGGCTATATTTAAATATTTTTTGATCGGTTAAATCTTATTGATTGAGATTATTTTCATGATAACACAGACAAAAATTCTTGGGTGAGGCTAAGTATAAATCAATAAAAATGAATATATTGTTACTAACCAAGATATTCTGTAACCTAGATATATCAAGTATAAGACCTTTTCGTTTGCTCGACGAATAAAACCGGAATTCGCACGGTGATGTAATTGCATAATTCTCTTGCTAACTCGTGGATTAAATGTGCTTGCCGCTCATTTTTAATTTCGTTAGCGCAAAACTCGTGATGTTGAACCCCGGATGACACAATGTAGCTTCAACTCGCTGGGTGCTACTGCTCGTGGGCATTAAAGCTGAATGTAAATAAAAAGTGCTATCCGAGGCACGCGGAAAAACAACGTAAAAGTCGTGGGAGTGCGGGATAACGGCTTTCGGAGCCAGTTACATGCATTGGACGTTGCATTCGGTAGGTAACAGTGGCTACGACTACGAGACGCTGCTACTACGGCGACGACGAGAAAACGTGGATGCAACCATAGAGCGCGCTCCCCGTCGAGGCGTTCGAACTGGAAGTAAGCTTGGCTCGGTGCACGTTAGCCTCCCCGAGTAAGATATACTAGGACAGCCGACAGCACCACTGATTGCCGTAATTTATTGGTGGTTGTGCTCCTCGTCTGGCATACGCTTTTCGGGAGTGCTTCGTCGACGGTGTACGCCGCCCTCTTCCGCTTCTATCCCTCGCTGCGTGTGTACTGTGGCATTCAACTCCGTTTGGAATTTAAGTTACAGCCGACACAGTACTTCCAACTGTTTTCTTCTGTAATCTCTTCGATCGCCATTACTAATGTTCGTAGAAAAGCTTGTATACGGTTGTGACTACCTCCCCACACTTAAGGTAGCTATGTCAGTACGCCGCAGTCATAGACAGCAACATGTATATAACATCTAAAATTTATTATATATTGCATTTTGACTGTGATAATCATGATATCAAAAATAATCGACAATTTGTGAAAATTGTTGCAATGATGTTGACACAATTATTTGCAACTAAATTATTTTTTCAGTGCGAATTTGACTTTGTTGTTACCACGAGATCTTGAAAATCGGCTAAGTATGTTAATTCTCGACTGAAAGATTAATTTCGCTAACACTCCTGTAAGCGCGTTATAAACAGATCGATTTTCAAGTATTCATTATTTATTCAATTTGTCGGTAAGAACCATCCAAATTTTGGAAAAGTAAAGCAGAATACCTGAATCACAATAGGCCAAAATTTTATGAACATCAGTTTGATTTGCCTTCTTGACATAACTGCCTTAAATACATTTTTCGTGGCTATTGTAATCAGGGATGGGCAGTATTCGAATAAAATTATATCCAAAATACATTTTGCTCTGAATAATTATGAGTAATTGTAAGAAAATTATATGAGTTATAATTTTCTGAAATGACAAACAGTTAATTAAATGAATTCGTGATGAAACGTCGTAGTATTGGTCTTACACGGAAAGAAAAGAGTAGTTTTGGGTACCAATTCCAGCATATATGCTGTGCCGCGTGTTAGTCACTGAAACTAAATCGAAATCGTAGTCTCAACTTTTTTCGATTGGTAGCAAATATAGTACGTATGACCAGCAACTTGGTTCCTGCAACTATCACGGCTGCTATCCAATCCAAATGATTCGTTACGTCAACCAACCGGTGAGTTGAGGTTATGATCTCAGCTGGTCATTGTTACTATCGATACCCTACCAACGAGGTTATAGTTTCTTCAACCGACTGAGTATTTGGCGTTATTCTAACTATTTCGATTAGTTGTCGGGACCGATAAATCAATTTTTACAAGTACTTTTTTCTTTCCGTGTAGTTACGAATTTTTTATGGTTATTCCAACGGAAAAGTATTCTGAATCCATTTATATTATTATTTATTTATTACCGGTATACATAGATGGCTAGAACTGATGAAATGGTTATGCTCCTACTTTTTTTCTGTTTTCCAGGGTTTTCTCAATGCGTATGAAGATTTGAATGCTAGAAATCTCAAATTATATTCTTCTCAGATACGAAAAGTATAGATTCTAAACCATTTAATGATATTTGGTCCCTATCACAGGCACTTGAGAATGAGAAAATTCTTAAAGTAACCACAACCGGTACTTCTACTCGAGTAGTTTATTATTGTAACGTCGTGTCCCGTCAAATGCGAAGCTCTACTTTTCCTATTGAATCTATTTTTCATCCACCTTACCAAACTCCAAATAACATCACCAAATATAATAAATTGAGTTACAGATAAATGTCCCAGATAGACACATACCGGGAGCGCGCCATCACCGTGTCGTCACATGCCGTCATGTACGTCCGAATATGACGACACCATGACGGCATACCGTATGGGCACGCCGTGCCGTCACCGTGCAGTCACGCCATGCGTTCAACATTTTTCGGTATGGCACGCCGCGCCGTCATGATGTACCGTCACCGTGACAGCACACGGTGACGACACGGTGCCGGATGCCCAAAAGAAACGCACATTTGTCTATCTGGGTTTATCTGTTGGTAGGGAAATTAAATCTATCTTTTGAGGATTGCGGTGCAGAATGTTTCCCTCATTCTACAAATCAGTTAGGTTAACCAGGATTTTTTTCAAAGGACCATAAAAAATGCCTCTTATTAACTAGTTTGGAAATCAACCCAGAAAGAATGAATCATCATAGGGTACAATCCCTCGAACTCGGCATTCTCAAACTATTTTTCCTCCTTTCCATCCTGCTCTGAGGGCGTTCCAGCTTACTCTTGAATTATTCGTTGCCACAAATAGCTACTATCATAACAAATATTGAAAATTCAACACAACATAACCAATAAGTTGTAAAATACAATCCCAGTATTTGAAGTGTGAATCAGTAACGTAAAAAAAGAAATGCCAAATCAAAAGTGTTCCAACTAGCCCCGGTCCCCCCTACTGTTTTTTTAGTTTAGACTGCTCAGCCGTTTTACATTACCTAACATCGTACTTTTCATCCAGTCTTATTTCCACTACTTCATTATCAACTTTATATTTCGTATATTTACTTTTTCACATATATTTGTCCATTACAGTTTTTTATATTCCCCATGAATTGATTTTTTGTTGGAGATTGAGTCCTCGTCAGTTATAGTACAGCGTCAACTTAATAAAGATTCACGAATATCCGATCAACTATCAGTGTGTTCACTTTTCAACGACCGTGCATTATCTCAAATTATCGCGATGTAGGTACCAACTGTATTGGCCATAGTAACCACGCCAAGTTGAACAGATTTCATGATGACGAGAATTGCCTCTTTCCTTCTTTTCAGAACGGCAAGGCTACTAGCCGGTGTGTATACACTCGTTCCAAAAGACAAAAATAAAAAAGCCTCGTTGAGGTGGAGCAGGGAAAAAAGGAAACGAGAGAAGAGAGCGTGCGAGCTGCAGGGTATAAGAGGATGTCCGATAAGCGAGCGGCTCGAACGCCAGTGGGTATACCTGCCTGGTACTGATAACGTGAAAGGCGCTTTTGTCCGTATTACGTTCGCATCTGGTGGCCACGCGGACTTCCTTTTTCTACTAGAGCACGTTGAAATCTCGTGAAAACCTGAAAGGGATCGTGATGCACTTTACCACCATGTAGGAGAGCACGCGAAGTGAAGGGTCTTGAGATGTGTAATCGCAGTAAATCGATTATGTAGCTACTACTGGCAGTTATGTACACTTGAATAAGTTCAAACGTTAACTTCTACGTTTCCCAGTTTTGGCGTTATGTACCCGAAATAATATACTTTCAACGTCTAGGGATTGCGAATATCAATTTCGTACACGGATCTAAATATTATCGGGTCTAAGTATTTCGAATGGTGTTGCGTATAGTAGATGTTAGGTTCAGAAATGGGTACCATCCAAATGAAAATATAATCCACCATAAAAGGGTGACTTTTTTGAGAATATGACTTGTCCATTATTATTTTAAACGGCTGACGATTAAATTTTTGCACAGTAATTAGATGTAATTATTAATTGTCTATATATATTTCAGAAACTTGTTCGTTTGTTTATTTGACTTTCCCTTTCGGTATTCCATGAACGCATTATTTTTCTATTCCCGAAATATTGTAGGCCCCGCTATTTACATTAGTAAAAATTTTACTTTTTCTCGACTTCGCTAAAATAACCTCACTTCCGGCACGTAACGCGGGTGCAAGATCTTATTTACGTTAATTATTTACCTCTGATTCATAGGCATGCGCCATAATGTTTCATTACTCTCTAGGGAGAAAAATGGGTTGTTACTGTCCGAAGTAATAAAAACCATACTGCACATGTATAGTTATCATTGGTTGAAAAGTAGTAGTTTTTGCGTCCTGGTTCCAAATCCGAATGCGGTTTTTTTAGACCAATCGGGAAAAAAGTTTCGTATGTTACATGGGAACAAGTGCTATTATCACCACGAGTGATTTTTTCAATAAACTTCAACAAATCATTATTCGTGCACTTGATGTGAAAAATATAGTGTGCAACACGGGCCAAAATTTGCGTTTGCGGCTCGTGTGATTGCAGCCCTAGCTTCGGTCGGGCGCTAAACCTTACTCTCGTCGAAATCGCTAACTTTCGGTCTTTGTTGCACAATAGTATTGAAAAACTTGCAAAGTAGAACTTTGCACATTGCTTCCGCATTAATTTTAATTTTTCACAAAGGCACCTCTATGAGTATGCTTATTTATTAATGTTGGCTTCCTTATAGAGGGAGCTTTATAAAAAATGAAAATGAATGAGAAAACAATATGCAAAATTTTGCTTTGCAACTTTTTTCATTATCTATGCAGTTCTTGCAAAACGCAAAATCACGTAAAATTCAAATTACTTTACCAATCACAACCAAATTTGGTAGGTAGCAACGCTGAATTTTATTTTTCATCTGTAGAAAATTTCAGTTGATTTGGTGAGATTTGACGTGATTTAGAGCAAAATGAATATTTTTTAAAAAATTCAAAACCCCATAAAAATCGAACTTTTTTACCGATTCATTCCAAATTCAATACCGATTCTCCTTTAACATAGCTTTATTCATAAAAAAATATTAAGCCCAATAGCTAAGAATTTGCGGAAGCTAGAGAGTGTACAGACATTTTTCGAAAATTACAAAGTGAAATAAAATTTTTATATAGTTTTGAATTAAAAAAAAACAATACTACAAACAAAGGCGTCGACCTGCTTCACATGTTTGCTAAATTTCAGCCTGATTGTTAAAACAGTTATTGACATATTTAAGTTTGAATTTTTAGTGACGGCCGCATACACACACATATGCATACATACACAATACATGCACATCCATCCATTTTTTCCAAACCGCTTTTCTCGATATTTTAGACCACTCCAGTGTACAGACAACAAACTAAAAAAACAATTTTCGCACGAAAACAAAGCTTCCTTTATGAGGAAGCAAAAAGGACTTTTCTGAACTCCTTTACTGTACAACGTACAGGGTTTTGGAGTTTCGTGTCCGGGCATTGATTTACCTGCTCCCGGCGCAGGATAGTAGAGGTGGGAACCCTTGCGATCGCGGTTCGCGGTTACGTGCCCGCTCTCTGCTGCTCCCAAACCGATATAACCACAGCTCGTAGCCAAATTCCCATGCGGCATCGGGAGAATCGATCGATTCTGGTGTGTGCGGGAGTCCTTAGTCTCTGTGGACGTAAAAGGAGATATGGGATGTCCCGTGCTCGATGCCGAGTGCATGGTGAAGCGGATGATCACAACCATTGATGTACTGAGAAACAGCTCCTTCCCCTTAGTTTTATTGCATATATACATACAGTTATATCGATTCATGGTAATTTGGCTATTAAAAATGTAAATCGATACAGTATGAAAAAAAGTACTAACGTGCAATCATGATTTCAATAGAAATTCAATGTCACATTTATTAATGTATGTAATATAGGTCGAAGGTTGAATCATTTGTGGCAACGCATAGTATTTCTTTTAGCATATCTAACTTATCCTGAATTTCTTATTAAGTATTATGACGTAGAAAAAAAAGTCCTTTTCCTTTTTCCTTTTCGACATTATTTTAAATTTCTACATTACTCAGTGAATTTTAGACTTTTAATTATGGGAATACCAAGTTACATACTCAGCCTAGTAAAATCATATAAGCATAAAGACGTTTTAGTGTCTATATCCACAGCCACAAGCGTTTAGAGATTAGAAAATCTAAAAGGTGGTCAAAAACTGGTGAGTCTATTCTAAGATAAAAAAGGTGTTTTATTATATAATTTCCTTACAAAAGTTGCACGAACTACTTTACTATTAAGAAATAAATGAGATTGGCCAGGAGTGAAATATTGAGGGTTTCCACGGCACTGCTACCATCTTACCGTTATTACAACTACGTTATGGGGTGCTTTTCATATGCCTGTGGACACAAGATCCACAGAGGGTAACGAGAGCTTACGCTTAGGTGAACGTGGTTGTTGTCGACGTCGTTGTTGGTCGGCGAGTGAGAGGAAATTACCCCGAGCGTGCGGGTGGTGCTCTACACCGAGCCACCCCATAGAGTCTAAGCGCCCACGAGTTGTGCGGAAAAGTTTATGCTGCTCCGGGCGCGCCACGTTGTACCTTCGTACCTCGGGGTTGTCCGCAAGGATTTATAAAACGTGAGCACACCCCGTGACCGTATATACACACTATGCATTCATTGCGCGTTTGTATACCATACAAGGTATATTAATATAACCAAGGCTCTTCAAAGCGTACTGTGGCTTTGGTGTGGCTTCCGCTAAGGGGCACGCCTCTTCAGCGGAACTGTACGCACTGCAGATATTACGGGAGTTTATATGAGCAAAACCCTTTAGTTATCGAGACCGATCGGTCATGAAGTTAAAACTTTGAAATGCATATACGATATAAACTAAAGAGTGAACCAGTACTTGATCCAAACCGTGGTCATGGATTTTTTTTAAATCACGCAAAGAAGGCAAATATATAAAAATCTTTCTCCGTTTATGTATTTGATTTTAAGTAACTTTTAATTTATTTAAAACACAGAAGAAAAAACAATTATTTTAAAAGGGCCACGAAATAACGTTTGTTTTGTGCTTGTAACATGTATATAAAAACAGTTCAAATAATTATGAAAACCATACAAGGTATATTAATGTAACCAGGGCTCTTCAAAGGGTACTGTGGCTTTGGTGTTGCTTCCGCTAAGGGGCACGCCTCTTCAGCGGAACTGTACGCACTGCAGATATTACTGGGGTTTATATGAACAAACCCTTCAGTTATCAAAACGATCGATTATGAAGTTAAAACTTCGAAATACATATTCGATATAAATTATAAAGTGAACTAGTGCTTAATCCAAAACTTTGTTGGCATTGGAATTTATAGCTCTTATTAATGTTTCGATACCAGATTTTATCTATTTAAATTCAAGAATGGTGTAACAAAATGCCATAACATACGTCACTGATCTTCCGTATATTGCGGAGTGAAAAAACTGATTACGAACAGATTCTGGATTTGCAGTCTAACTCAGTATGAAAGATGGTGTAGAGCCTATGAACTGCATGGGATAACCATCTTCATTGGACCAGTTGAACCAATGGACCATTTCCGTTTCTGAGGTGGGTTGGATTTTATTTTGGATGTCAAAATACAGACACAATTTCCCGAGCAGAAATTTGTTCTGGCTGAGGTCCGGTGCCCTTATACTTGAATAATTGTGTGAGACACATACATAAAAATATAACTATTTGTAATCGATGGTATCACAATAATAAGCGATATTATACAGAAAACATCTCTCATTTATTTATTGTACAACGGTAGTGCCAGATATGGCCCTTCCAGTTCTTTGATAATTTCGTCTGCAGTGGTATATATGTTAAGTTAACCAGATTTTAATATTCAAATATTCTGGCCAGAAAATGCTAGCTCGACCAGATGTGCCTGACCGATGCCTGATCCCGGCATGGTATCCCGCGCAGAAAAAAGTAGTCCAGGATGGAGTCTCGGATCGAGTCCAGGATGGAGTCCAGAATAGAATCTTGGCAGTCCAGGATGGAGTCCCGGATGGAATCTTGGCAGTCCAGGATGGAGTACAGGATGGAGTCCAGGATGGTGTCCGCCGACTCCGGCTTTTAATCGGATCCCGGAGTCGGCGGACACCATCCTGGACGACCCGTGAATCTCGGCTGTCCTACGGCAGAATCCATCCTGGTGTCCATTATGGATTCTCACCTGCACTGTCTTACAGCCCATCCCGGACTCCATCCTGGACGACCCGTGAATCTCGGCTGTCCTATGGAAGAATCCATCCTGGTGTCCATTATGGATTCTCACCTTGACTGTCTTACAGTCCATCCCGGACTCCATCCTGGACGACCCGTGAATCTCGGCTGTCCAATGGCAGAATCCATCCTAGTGTCCATTATGAATTCTCACCTGGACTGTCTTACAGTCCATCTCGGACAACATCCTGGACGATCCGCGAATCTCGGCTGTCCAATAGGAGAATCCGTCCTGGTGTCCATTATGGATTCTCACCTGGACTGTTTTACAGTCCATCCTGGACTCCATCCTGGACGACCCGTGAATCTCGGCTGTCTAATGGGAGAATCGATCCTGGTTTCCATTATGGATTCTCCCCCAGACTGTCTTACAGTCCATCCTGGACTCCATCCTGGACGGTCCGCTAATCTCGGCTGTCCGATGGCAGTATCCATCCTGGTGCCCATTTTGGATTCTCGCCTGGACGGTCTCCCCGTCCATCCCGGACTCCATCCTGGACGGTCCATGGAATCTCAGCTGTCCGACGGAAGAATCCATCCTGGACTCCATCCTGGACGATCCGGGTGTCCACCAGGAGGTTGACACCAGGACCAGACCGCGCCCACCTTGGGCACCTTGGTGTCCAGGTGATCCATTTTGGACCACTCTTACTACGTTAACGGGGAATAGACCCCTCGTGTGTAGTCAAACTCAGGACAGCTTTCTAGTCTTATATACGCTCAGGCTTCAAGTCACTTGCGAGAAACGGTGCGTCCGTTTGCCATCTAGTGGCATCATGCCAAACACCGATACATAATGCTCCGCTAGATGGTGAGCGGTCGAAGCGTTTCTCGCAAGTGACTTGAAGCCTGAGCGTATATAAGACTGGAAAGCTGTTTTGAGTTCGACTACACACGAGAGGCTTACCCTCCGTTGACGTAATGAGAGTGGTCCAACATGGATCGCCTGGACACCAGGGTGCCCAAGGGCGACACCCGGATCGTCCAGGATGGAATCCAGGATGGAGTCCGGGATAGGACTGCGAGACAGTCCAGGCGAAAATCCATAATGCACAACAGGATGGATTCTGCCACCGGACAGCCGAGATTCGCGGACCGTCGAGGATGGAGTCCGGGATGGACTGTAAGACAGTTCAGGTGAGAATCCATTATGGACACCAGGATGGATTCTTCCATAGGACAGCCGAGATTCACGGGTCGTCCAGGATGGAGTCCGGGATGGACTGTAAGACAGTCCAGGTGAGAATCCATAATGGACACCAGGATGGATTCTGCCATAGGACAGCCGAGATTCACGGGTCGTCCAGGATGGAATCCGGGATGGACTGTAAGACAGTCCAGGTGAGAATCCATAATGGACACCATGATGGATTCTGCCGTAGGACAGCCGAGATTCATGGGTCGTCCAGGATGGTGTCCGCCGACTCCGGGATCCGATTAAAAGCCGGAGTCGGCGGACACCATCCTGGACTCCATCCTGTACTCCATCCTGGACTGCCAAGATTCCATCCGGGACTCCATCCTGGACTGCCAAGATTCCATCCTGGACTCCATCCTGGACTCCATCCTGGACTCCATCCTGGACTCCATCCTGGACTCCATCCTGGACTCCATCCGAGACTCCATCCTAGACTCCATCCTAGACTACTTTTTTCTGCGCGGGATGGAAAACTGTAGTCTAGCCACATTTGAAATGTTGTACTTATGCATGATCCGGGCGGGGTTCGGACCTCATGTAGCTAACTGGATCAGGAATGCCTGACCGATGCCTGATCATGGCATGATATGGAAAACTTTAGTCTAACCACATTGGAAATGTAGTACCTATGCACGATCCGGGCGGTGTCGGGATCTCTATAGCTAGCCGGATCAGGAATGGATGATCGCGGCCTGATGGGGAATATCAGGCTAGCCAATTTTGAAATGTTATTTCAATACATGATCCGGGCAGGACCAGGGCCTTATTTGGCTAGCCTGAACGGGCCTCATCCCGACCTGATGGTACTTCAGGCAATTTTAATTCATTTCTGCTCGGGTTGGTTCCAATCGATAAACACAGTCGCAACGACACAGTTCTTAAGTCCGATATTTGATCTTCATTGGACCTCATCAAACCTTTATATCTCAGCGAGTATAGAACTTCTTCAGCTAATATCTTCTTCAATATTTGTTTTCAAAATGAACCATCGCTCGATATACGAGGTCTTGTCCCGAGTAGAAATTCTGATACTGGCGCAGCAAGGGCATTGTCAGGTAGGCCGTATTTCCTTATCAGGCAGTGTCAAGGCAACCGGACCGGGCCCGATGCCAAAAGGTAACGTTGTGGTTGATACGGCCATGATCAGGGAGATTGTTAAGGGCATGATCGGGGAACTGTTCAGGCCATAATCGGGGAAATTGTTCAGGCCGTGATCAGGCTCGAGTAAGGCTGGAACTTTCCAGGCAGGAAATTCATACATAAATTAAAACGCGTGTTATATTTTTGTTTTCTTTATTACTTTAAGCCTTTCAACCTAAACAAACTTTCATAAAACATTTAATGTTAAGCAAATATATATTCTTTTTGTACCTCTGGAAACATAAAAATTATAGGTACTTATCTTATTCTGCGAGAAACACAGAAAGCTGAATTAAAGAGTGCCAAAACTGCCCCGACTTCTAGATTGTAATGTTACTTTAAAAAAACTCGCGAAATGAATAATAAAGAATCGAAACATACATATAGTAAGGGTCGCGTACGGTTCCCCGATCAAAATTGCCCCGCGAGGTGGCGCTGGGATTAATATGGCATGATAATGTATATCTAATCAGGGCCGCGTACGGCTTGCTGACCAAAGTATGCACACCAGATGGCGCTTGGGTATTATCTGGCATCGCTCTCCGTACCACATCAAGTGCCTGTAAGGCATTGCACAGCTAGAACTACGTTCTAGCCAACTAACTCTTCTAGTTTGGTGTAGAAAGAGTCTAGTCTGCACTGAGAGAAAAATCTGGTAATTTAAAAAAAAATATAGTTAGACCGACGATAATCTATCTATAAACTATAATTCCCAGGAGGAACGTCTATGTTTTATGGTTATAGCAAATATAAGAAAATAGTTGGATGAACCATTAATATAATTCCCAGGAGGAACGTCTATATTTTGTGGTTATAGCAAATATAATTATAGTAGCAATCATCAAAATGATAATAGTTTCAAAAATTATTCTAATAGTTTCAAATATAGCGTTTCGTTGCATATACGATTTCAACGTTTGTTTTCAATAATCTTGCAAGTATCGTTTATTGAACCATATTATCATCGCTTCAACCATAAAACATTACAAGCCTTCCTATATTCGTTTTATCATGTGAAATCGTTTAATCAACAATATGCTTTTCTCTCAGTGTGATTTTTATTACTTTCGGGTCCGGTCTTCTTTCACATAATTAAAAAGCAATGTACAAGGTTCATCTCTGCATCTTTGTTTTTTTCGCAATAGTAGAATTTAAGGTTGTTGTGGGGCCAAGTCAAAATGCTACCACTGTCATGAAAATTTTCACGAATGTTCATTATCCCTTTGCAAATAGTCTGGTGAAATTTTAGAACGGTAAACAGCACTGTTTAGGAGAAAAAATCGCAAATTTTACAACCTATTGCACTACTGATATAGCGAGTTTTGGCGATTTCACTGTATTTACGTTATAAAAGCTAAGAAAATGCTACCACGTACATAAAACAACTATGTATAGTTTAAACGATAATCGCTTTAACGTTTGGCACCTTTGGAAGACGATCGACAGCACCATAATTTAATTATTAATTTTTGAAAAATCTTGGTCGTCTTCGCTTGGGAACTGAATAAGCAGCTGTCTCACTCGCACACCAACCGCATCGCACACCGCACGCCCCCTAGTCATCCCGCCATTTCACCCCGTAAACCCAGACCCCACAACAACCTTAAATTGGGCTTTGGTTTTGGTCCTTCGAATCTCGTGATCACTGTCTGAAACCCCGAGATGTGCTTCGCAAGCTCCTGTCATAAAAATGTACTGACAGTAATCACGTACGGTGAAAAATTAATTTGGGCTGCAATGTTTACTATTTTTTTGCGAGGGTATATTGAACCCGAAGATGTTCATCAAAATATTAACTCCATTAAGGGGAAGGGAAGACTTAAGTGGTGGTATCTGACAATCGTATTTCGGAGTTCATTATTACGATAATGTCAATTCCATAATCTACGTGAATTTTGTCACGTACGAAAGTGTTTGATAAGCCAGATAACGAGCATAGCGTAACAGTATGGGCTTAAGCCATCGAATGGGTGTAGGACAAGACTTAATCTACTTCGAATGGCCTCGGAACGCTAGCTCACGGGGATTCGCTATATGGTTCTATGGGTGATGATTATATCTCTGTCTTTCTCTGACACTTCAGTTACGGTAACCAGTTTCAATACTGATTCCAATTTTGAATGTGGCACAAGCGTCAATAATTTTGTGCATTGAGTTATATAAAATTGTATATTTACAAAACGCGAATTGCCATAAAACTTTTTTCGCGTCGTTTTCCTCAATTGATTATCATAAGATTCGTGTTCTGAATCGGAAAATAAGTTTATCGTGATTTCCTTGAGGTATATAAATACTTAATTTAAATGAAACATTACTTAAATTAATAGTGAAAAATAATTATCTTAGTTGTATAAATACTAAATATTACCGGACAAAACCGCATTAGAACATGCACATTATTTTTTATATTATATAGCAAAGACTACTTTACGGTCACAATAAACCTTGCTGATAGTAAAGGGCTAACAACAAAATGGACTTGTGATTGGTGAAAAATATCGAGTGAGTAAAAAAGAGCGATTGTCTTGTCGACGAAATGCAAAGCTTCCTCATAAACTAAGTTATTGTCTCGTAGAACATCGGTACATATCGATATCGATACGAATTCGCTATGCGGGTGATAAATCAATTTTTCCAATGGGAATGGGGGAAAAAAGAATCTCATAAAGATGGGTAAACTGCAGTATGTCATGGGAAAAGCGACATAGAAACTATAATGGGGTATAGATTTTAGCGTAAAGTATATTCTAGTATGGCATAACGGTAAAATGCTGTAGTACCTAGCATTTACGAAGATGTATGCCATTGCAGCTTATGAGCTTCGTTGCTTCGCATAAAGTATGTTTATCTTGAAAGTCGCGATAAAGAGTAGCTATATGTATCAACGGTTTTTGGGGTTGAGAATGCACGGCTATTATAGCGTACTGAGGGTGGTTATACGTTACAGTAAAGTAAGGGTTCTTCTCATCGCACATTACTTATCAAGTATGAAAGGAGGTTATTCAAAACTTTTGAAAATAAAGATTCTTAATATTAATAAGGTGTTCCTCTTTAAACATACGTCATACATTTCCGAACGCTACCCTTATTGCAAGACTATAGCGATTTTCGAACTATCGCCCCTCATAAAATATTACCCGCTAAACTCGTATGCTTTTAGTATAATCATCAAAGAAGATCATGATTACAAAAAATATATATATTTCCATGTCTAAATGCTTAGGCATGTCCAATATGTCGAAAAAATTATGATTTTGACTTAAAAAAAATGAATTTGTTTGGCGTTTTTTCTACTACAAATATACTATACTTACTCGAGACAGTTCCAAAATTTCTCCCCTTTATCTATTCATTGCATATCCTGATTTTCAGTATATACTACAAATAATAAAAATGATTTTTATACGAATGAAATATTGTTTCAAATCTAAAAGGACTTTGCGTGCCCTGAATTGCTCGAAAATTTTCGAAAAATGAACAAATCCATTTTTTGGCCATAGCAGTAAAGTAATATATTTGAATGTTCACCTTCATCCAGCTCTGAAGTTTTGGACATGTCAGAATTCAAAAACACTCATTTACGTGAATAAAATAGAGATCTAAAATTCGTAGAGCTAAAGATTGACTATGATGTGGATGGCGTCAATAAGAATACACTATATATTTTATATCTTTCCATATTATGGGTTTTCTATATTTTTTGCGTTAAATTTTCATTCCATATTAGACATTTTATTTGCGCCCAGGTTTTCGTTATTTAGTATGCGCAACAAGAACAACTAGATAAACTGAAAACAGAACATGTAATCCTGGGCTTTATAGTGGGAAAATTACAAGAGGAAACAGAGGGAACTTTGTGCCCTCGACGAAATACTGGTGAGATTAGTAGCTTCGGACCACGTCTCGGGCATGAACGCGAAAACTTGAGTTTTACGTGATAGTACTTCAAATGTACGAAATCTTTTGAGAGCTCTACGCATACCTTTCTTCAAACCCCTCATATATAATATTTCGGGGGGCAACATTTAAAAGTCTCTAGAAAGAAGCGATAAACATGTCACAAAAGTTCGCGACGTTGACGCGATGAAATGACCTCACCTGTCAATCGAATATTAGATGTAGACAACCTCTAAATATTCGAAGCCTCGTAACTATTTTTAGATATATTACAACGACCGTTTCAACTCGATAAATATTGTTCAAAATCCCCGAAAATATGGGCGAAGTTTTATGTGACTCCGTTCTTCAAATAACTTTTCCCAGGCCAACAATGAATCCCGAATTCTGTAACTTTGCTTGGATCGACATTTTAACGCCCGTTTTTCCTCGCAAAAATATTATTAAACATTTCTGAAGATATGTGCCAAAGTTTATATGTGTCGGTTTTTTGGACAACTTTTCTCAGGTACAAATCAGGAACCTAACCGGGCGATGGAAGGCCCTGACAAGGCCTTAGCAGCACTAAATTAATGCCCGACGTAACGCTTCAAATTTCTACCCGAGATCATAGGAGGACTTCGAATAACCTAATGGTAGGGCTTATATTGGGTACTTGGAGTAATCCGCCATGAACACTCAGACACTGACGGACATTCACACAAACCCGCACATAGTCTTACGGATACTTAAATCCGTTTATTAATTTCGGAAAGAATAAAGTGTTCATTTGTTTCCGGCTAAAACGCCTATACAAATGAGTTACACGTGCAGACATTAAGTGCATATCTCTACGTTACATTTATGTGAGGACAAGACCAACTTATTATAAACCTAATCTCTTAAAAACTAAAACGAGTATTCTTAATCGAGTCAATTGCTTGAGATATGTAAAAAGTTATCACGGCGCTGACATTCAATACGTCGCGTTAACGAAGTCGTGATGTACATGAATATTTTACACTGGGAAAAGAGATTCGTTGGTTCAACAAAGCAAGCGATGACCGGCTGTCAAATAATTATTAAAACAGCTCAACCAAAGTTTTCTCTCCTTAAACATCTGTTGGTCTGCTGAACCTAGAAACTGTTGAAGAAACAAATCATTTTGTTGCTGTAACTAAATGTTTATTTGACAATCGGTGACCGCTGGGTTTGGTTGATCCAAGTTTTTTTTCTGTGTGTATTCAGAGATTTGTTGTTCGGATAAACATAGAACGTTCAGCCAGTAGACTCGCAATCTTATAGTGTTTGTGCACAGAGAGAAATTTCTGTGTTGTGACAACATGAAAAGAAGGCAAAAGAAATCGTTACGTTAGGCTGACAAATCTTTTGTTCGGCTGACAAATCAGTTTTCTATGCTAGCAAATGTTTTGTTCGGCTGGCAAATCGTTTTTCCGGGCTAACCAATCTTTTTATTAGCCTAACAAAACGATTTTTGTTGTCGCCGTTTTATGGTGTTACAAAATAGAAATTACTCTCCGTATGGTGGTTGGTAAAAATCTCTCTCTATCCACCGCGCAGAATGGACATTCTATTAAAAAATGATAAACTCCTTCCTCCGATTCTTGTCGACATAATCCGTAATTTAGCTCTGTATTATAATAAAAAATCTCTTGCTTATAAATAATTCTCTGGGTGAAGGAGCTTGAGAGTCTGATCTGGGCTATAATTATTTGCTTCGCTAGGGGGATTTTAAGATGTAAGTACTTCGGGAAGTAATGAACTTATCGTAATGAGCGTTTAATGATTTTTAATTGTGAGGCCTACTTATTATGACGCGCTAACGTTTATAAACTTCCGTTTTATATCCGTCGATATATGGTTTTTTATTAGATCAAATAACTGGGTTCATTACTTTATAGTACCTTTGCCGTTTGTGCTAATCAATTTGAGTTGAATTTGACTCGTAACTCTATTTCGATAGTTCAGCGAAAATTCAGCCCACCTCATCGTAATCTACCCAGATAACATAAGTTACATGGAAATGACTCTAATGTTACAATTTCTGCAATATGACAGTTCTATAGCAATGGTTTTATATTATAGTTACATTACTGAGTGGAAAATAGTAATACGACAGCAACAAATCCGATTGTTTGTATTTACTGGATATTATCGCTATGACTAAGGAACAGAAGTGATCCAATGATTCAGCCGGGCCGATGACGTCATTTTTTCCCTAATTATTCTGTTAAGTGTCATCAAGATTTCGAATGTATTTTCAAGTGAAAACTTTTCGAATAATTAAAACGCCGGCGTTCGTTAGGCACTAGTTTCGCACAAGGACGTAATTTTTGTACGCAGCAATAATTCTCAGACAGTGTATACTGAGCCACCGCGCTAGAGATTGAAAAGGGAGAAATAATCTAATTTAAGGTGACTCACGAGAGGGTGAACTTTTCGCAAGTGGCGCGGCGAAAACTTGAAGAGGCGTCGAGGACTCGAGGGTCAGCACCAGCACTTCTTGACTATACTATCCTTCGTCTGCTCTCGGCTCTCGCCATCTCATTCCACTTTACCTTGGAAAGCACATGAATTCACATGCCTATAGTAACCCATCGTACCCTATCGTTATTGCTAACTCAAAAATATCGCAGGATTCCCGTAACGTCTTGGCATCTGCTTCGAAAAGCTGCCTAAAAACATTCGCCACAGCTACGCTGTATAATACACGTACACACACACACTACAAATTCTGTATGGGCAAGTTGCGGCGTCCCCGACTTTTTCACCTTCGCTACCCTAACAACCTCCATTAAACGTGTCTATTATCGCCCCATGGCTAAAAGTAGTCCCAACACCACTCTTCCACCCTGTTACTCCTCTCGTCACGTCTATCGTCGTTACATTAAGTTAAGGAGTTGACGTCACTTGCATCATTAACGGAGCATTAAGTGCGTCTGCAACCATCGCTTTTTAGCCGGTGATGAGAAAAGCGTGAAACGAAGAAACGGGTTTTGGGTGTTTTCACAATAGTCTGTTGATCAGGAAAAGCAGACATTAACTCGGAAACCAAATGTTGGATACCTATTGCTGATACTGCACATTTAGTGCGAAATTCAGTTCAGTTGGCTCAAAAGTTAAAAATTTGAAGATAATAGGATGAATGATTGAAGTGAAAACCTATCAGGTATTGACACTATTCGAATATTTATTTAGTCACAAAATAGAAAAGCCTCATGTACCTTAAGGACGGTAAAAAAAGAATAATATTTTGAAATATGAGGAAATAAGACGATGAAAATAAAATTTTATTATATATAGTAATTGACAAGAATCTGTTAGTGAACAAGTGTTGCAAATTCTGCCTACAAAATGTTATGATTCATTGTAATGTAACATTAATTCCTTTAATATTTCGATTTGTGGAAAATAATTGGTTATAGCTACATTTTAAATGTTTTTTATGCTTTACGAATTAATGGTGCTGCAGTGTGTTGGGACATATATTCGTTGGTAATATTAGCCGCCAGGAATTTTGCTAGTATAAGTAATTTGAGGACTTCAAGCTTCGCTCGACGTGAAATAGGGCTCTCTGATCGCTGATGTGCGAATTACGTCACTGGTATTCAATACTAGGTTATTTGGTATCAGCAAAATTCCGGAGTTGCTTCAACATGTTCAAAACATCGAGAAAAGTAGTTTAGAAATTACTGGTCAATCTTTATTTGATATTAATTTTTAAAAAAAGATTAACGAATTACATTTTTATGAGATTTTTAATCTCACGTACGACTAAAAATTCCTACATAAAAATTCACTAACTCTTACTTAGCCCAGATAACTAAGACTCAATCGAACAATATTTTTTCTTCGAATTCTTTTATTTACCACAATATGCTACGTGTTACCTCTCTCACTGCACAAAGGATACTAAACCGACTACGATCCAAAAGGTTCGCACCGGCATTTAGAAGCAGTGATATCGATTCCGCATCTGGAAGCAATAATAGACACCAAAACTAGAGCAAGCTCTCCTTCTGAGAAGCTCTTAAAATTCTTTCAGGCATCGACCTCCCGGATCCTCAGCATCCGCGTAAACGCAGGTGTCACCGCCACTGAAGAGGCATCATAAACTGTATAGATTATTGCCATAAGCCGTGCTAGATAAACGAACTGAGCCCTCCTGCTTACTAAGAAGCGTTACACTTGGAACCTACTAGAATATCTATCTTTTTATGCATAGTATTATAGCCCCGAATTCCAGCGATCAATGTAACCCGTTCTACTCATCCGATGACCAAAATTGTAAACTCAGCCTCCCACCTCGTTCTTTTTCCTGTATAAAAACTCTTGGCCACAAGGCAAGTCAAGCTTAGCTTAGCTTAGTTTTCGTTTAGTCTTACGTCGGATGTACCCGCGCAGAAAAAAATAGTCCGGGACGGAGTCTGGGACGGAGTCCAGGATAATGTCCAGAATGTAGTCCCGGATGGAGTCCGGGCACTCATATGGACTTCGGCTTTTAATCCGATCCCGAAGTCCATCCTGAAGTCCATCACTCCATCCGGGACTCCCGAAAGGACTCAATCTGGATTCCATCTCGGACTCCATGCAGGACTCCATCTGGGATGCCAACTACTCTCCTGGACTCCACCCTGGACGATCAGCGAATCTCGGCGTATCAATCGCAGAGTCCATCCTGGAGTCCATTTTGGATTGTCGCCTGGATTTTTTTGGTCTCCATCCTGGACTCTACCCTGGACTCCATCCTGGACATAGTCCATCCTGGTGGACACCAGGACCAGACGGTATCCACTTTCGACACCTTGATGTCCAGACGACCCCTCGTGTGTAGTCGAACTCAGGACAACTTAACATAGTCTTATATACGCTAGGGCTTCAAAACACTTGCGAGAAATGCTCCGTCCATTCGCCATCTAGTGGCATCATATGAAGATGCACAATGTTCCGCTTGATTGCGAGCGGTCGATGCGTTTCTCGCAAGTGACTTGAAGCCTCAGCGTACATAAGACTGCAAAGCTGCCCTGAGTTCAACTACACACGAGGGGCCTACCCTTCATTGACGATCCAAAATCGACCGTCTGGACACCATCCTGGGGGACACCAGGATGGACTCTGTCCAGGATGGAGTCCAGGGTAGAGTCTGGGATGGAGACCAGAACAGTCCAGGCGAGAATCCAAAATGGACACCAGGATGGACTCTGCGATTGATTTGCCGATCGTCCAGGGTGGAGTCCAGGAGAGTATTTGGCATCCTAGATGGAGTCCCGGATAGAGTCCGGGAAAGGTTTTTGTGTCATGGATGGAATCCAGATTTAGTCCTTTCGGGAGTCCCGGATGGAGTCATGGACTTCAGGATGGACTTCGGGATCGGATTAAAAGCCGAAGTCCATATGAGAGTCTATCTGGACTCCGTCCCGGACTGCTCGGATTCCGTCCGGGACTGCATTCTGGACATCATTCTGGACTCCATGCTGGACTATTTTTTTCTGCGCGGGTAGATACGATGCTGCAGGCCTTCGTTAGAAGGAAGCGAGTAGGACTACCGTAGTAGTCATTCGGTCGAACAGTCTGTTGCTAAGTCTTCGTTTAATTCTACAGATCGCGACACGCGGCTTCTCCGTTAGCTGAGTGCGAGTAGAGTTATCCTACCTTTGTACCGCGTAATAAGTTAATAATTACATGAAAGTGCTAAAGTTGTATTACTGTTGTATTCCGCTAAAAATGCGACGTTACTGAAACTGTGTACTTCCGCGACTACGCAACGTCTTTATTATTTTCCCGCCCCGGCGACGAACCTCCGAGTCGTCCGAGGGCATCAACGCCTCTCCCATAGTCAAGGTATTTACTATTAAGAAACTTGTGTACTTGTATCGAATGCTAATAAACTCTGTTGAAACTAAACAATTTATAGTACTCTGGTTAAGAGAACAGGACTTCTCGAGGTCTCCAGCGTTACCGACGACATTCTACTATTTTTAATTGTAGAACTATAGATTCGGTGTAATCTATAGTTCTACAAACACAGAAAATTTTCGGTGACAGCGGTGGAATAACGTTGAACGTTTTCTGACTAGTAGTTACTTTGAAAATTTAGTTAAAATGGCAGAGGTATTGCGAATTTAACACACGATCAGAACATAACTGACGCCATGCTTACTAGTATGTGCGAATGTATGGCACTTCAACAAGCGTTGCTTCATGTGCCCAATTTTAATGGCAGGAATATGCCTCTTAAAACTGTAATTCAAGACGTAGAAAGTGGATTTACCTTTATTCCCGAAGGTCTACGCGAATCTTATTTTAAAGGAGTGTAGCGGATCGCTTATGCGCCGCGCGATAGCCGGTATGGTAGAGCGCGGAGCGTAATTTGTCCCCTCGCGCTCTCCCGCGAGTGCTCCGATTTTTGTTGCCCAGCGGCGCTCGATGCGCCGGTTGACCGCGCGTCAGCCTTTACACCTATCGCGTGCTACAGGTATGCCCTAAGTAACGGCGAGCCACCGAAAATTCGCCATTGCCTCACCCCAGTCACCGGTTCACCAGAGTCTCGTTTGTACGTGTTTGACAATTCACGAGTTGTGGAAATCTATTTAATCAATTTTTGAGTGTTAAATGAAAGAAATTGTACTTTGTTTGGTCAAAGTCTACAACCTGGATCAAAAACAGGTATTTTTGATTATATATTATTGTTTAATTAATGTTCTTTTCACAATTTTAATATTGGAGCAGTTTGTAGCAGCCACATGGCCGTCGTCTATTCATTTCGTATTTTATTATCACTACAGGACGACCGGTGGCTGGGTTTTTTGGTCTCTACCTCTATTTTAATATTATATATATTTTCTCGAAAAAATAAGAGAAATTAAGAGGATAGGCCCCAAATTGGCCATAAAATTAATTGAAGCTCTACGATTTGCACGCGCGCTGCGCTGCAATTTCCACCTACCCATTCTACGGGAGTTATTATGGGGAAATTGCTCTAATACGGGAATTTTGAGCCTTCTTAAAACAATCCAAGGACTTATCGAGAGAAATACCGTTCGACGGGCGAGATTCAAAAAGGCCGTAGAGTCCGTTGGGGCAGACCCTGATTACTCTCCGCTCGCCGCGCTCCACATGCTGAGCCTATAGGACGCAACGTCTTCACGCCGACTCAATGTCAAACGCTCAGCTAAGTCACCGTTTATTTACCGATTATAAAGTGTGCCTGTTTGTATGGAAATTATTTTGGAGAGTTATTAGTGGAAGTTATTTACGGATGAGAATGATTAATAGAAATTAATCAATAGTGAGTCTATTGATGATAATGAATTATTGAAATGTGATGAAATGATATTTATTTGTGAGTGTGAGGTGGAATTCGAAGTGGCCTGAGCCTCGTGTTACTGAAAGAGAATTGTCGAAAGCTAATTGTTTTACTATTTGCATCCTAAATGGGTTCATGCAATAGATTATGACTGATCGCAACACACTGGCCTCTAGACTTCACTATTTAACGCACCATTACCCTTGAAGGTTCCCCAGATTTATTTGATAGCGAAGAAATAATGGTTCAGGAGAAATTGTGATAGTTATTGATAGTTAAATTATTTACAATTGAGTCCTTTACATTTAAATTATTTCCAGGTAGATTATTTACAACCTTATTATTGACATTGGGACATTTTTCTCCAAATTATTTATAATCACATGGTGAATAATCGAATTAGATCCCATGAATTACATTAATATATTGATAAGTTTAATTTAGCACATCTCAAATAGAGAGAATAAAGACGAGAAACAATACAGGAGTAATTTCAAAATGAAAAGAAACTGCACGCGACGCAGTCGCGGATAAAGAGATAAATTCAATCCAAACACTTATCAACACGGTAAAAGAGTATTTTTCGCCAAAGAACTCTTACCCCCTTTTATTGCGCCGAAATTCAAGCTGTTAGATTGAGGAGAGACGAAACCGTCTTAGATTATTATACTAGAATAAAACAATTGCGTACCAGTGCTTCCGCAGCACTTAAAGATGAATTCACTGAAATTCAAGTTACGCAAATGCAGCCCATGTTAGATGGACTCGCTTTAGAATCGTTTAAAAGAGGCTTATCAGACGATCTGATATACGCTGTTAGCGTCCAGGATCCTAAAAACCTTGAAGAAGCATTTAAAATTGTACAACGTATTGAACGCGATATGCCAGGACCTAAGGCGCGAAATTCGAATACTCTGTGGTTCACTCAATCGGAGTTTACCCCACGAAATTCGCAAGCTACATCTCCTCATCGCGTATCCTTCCAAAGTCCAGAATGTAAAATCTTTAATGAAAATGCGAACTATTCTCGCGAATTTAACAATTCTCGCAAATTTAATTATAGAGACAACACACCTCCGCGTGAAGGTAAAAATTATGATCGGTCCCGCGTCGACAATTCAATCGTAACCAAACGCGTAGGAAGTTTAACCCACCTATTAATTATAATCCACCTTGTAGATATTATCCGTCTATGCATTTTATGCCCCCAATTTAATGCCTCAGTACTATCAAGGCCCACCAGATTTTGATTTTCGACAATACATGTTTGATAATGCATTTAATTATGAAGACAATATCTCTCGATATGATGACTGTTCTGATGAAGTTACAGCTAACGGCTTTGCTTCTTGTCAACCTATAAATATCTCCAGGTATTTAAACTAGTGAGAAGCTCGACGAGTAGACACATCATCGAGTAGCCCTTTAAAAACGCGTCTCATAAACGAAATGTTTTTGAAAATAGCAATAATATTAGATGGATTCGAGGACAATCGGCAGTAATAACATTACATGCTCCCGAACTTCTAAATGGATATGGTCGGTTTCTTATAGATACTAGAGCCGATATCAGCCTGATAAATATTCGGTCAATCAAACAAGATTGCCCACCATGAATTTTCAAATATATCCAGTACTATTTCTGACAATATTTATACTATAGGCTCGATGGAATTAACATTTTTCGACAAACCGAAGAAATTTCAAGTTTTATCAGATGACACAATGATTCCTATGGATGGTATAATTGGAATGGAATTTCTAAGGAATGAGCAACCAACGATATCGTTCAATCGTAATGCATTAATTATTGCCTCATCCAAACAATACTATATTGAGAAAAACATCCCTATGAAGAATATAAAACACTGTAGAGACTTCTGTGATACATCCCATGATTCACTAAAGGGATACGAATCGAAAGTTCGCACATTATTCAAAACATCTAGTAACGCAAAATGTTCTTTGCAAACAGAGAAACGTGCGTCTCAAAATATGATATTATTAAACTAATTGATGTTTATAGAGTTCGACCAGATTCTAAAAAGACAGAAGCTGACAAGAAATTTCCTACTCCACAAAACGCCACACATATAAAGCAATTTCTCCACTTAGCTGGATATTTTTGCAGGTACATAGAAAACTTTGCGCTACATGCCAAACCATTAAGTGATCTATTGAAAGAAGCTGTAGAATTCAAATGGGGAGTAGATCAACAAAAGTCGTTCGATAACTTAAAAAGAACGTTGTCCTCAGCTCCTCCTCTGCAATATCCTAACTTCAGAGAACCCTTTATTATAACAGTTTACTTCTCTAACTCTACAATCGATGCAGTCCTAAGTCAAGAAAAATAGATCAAAATAAACCGGTGGCATACATGTCTAGATTATTGAATACGACACAGAAAAACTACAGAACTATCGAAAAGGAATGTTAAGCTATCGTACACAGCTTACTTCATTTTCACCTTTATTTGAAAGATAGACATTTTACCCTTATAAGCCATCGAGACCCATTAAGATGGATCAATTCAGTTAAATCACCTCTGCAAAGACTTATTCATAGGAATAAAAAATTGCGTGAATACGATTATACATTTATGCTCAAGCCAAGCCGGATTACCATGTCGGTGAAGTTTGAAATTTTTCAAAGTTCAAACGGTATTCAACTATTTCTGCCAGCGCCAGCGCCAGCGATTGCAAAACAGGTTACAGACATGGTTTGACATGGTTGGACATGGTGGTCTTAAAATGAAATAAATAGCTCGTGTGTTTTCACTATTAAAACAATTTAATGATTATTTTACTCTTATATTTCTCAAAGATTGGTCATTTAATTTATTTTTGCTTTCTTTTTAGGCGTTCGAAGAATACTTTCAATATACAAGAAATGATTAGATTATTTTCAACCGAAGGGAGTCAAATATGAAAGCTCAAAGTTATACTAAAAATTTAAAAAATTAAAAAGTTTTGACAAATTAAGAATTTTTTTTTTTTGCAAGTTACGAATTTCTGACAATTATATTCATCTTCATATCACTCTGTATTATAAAAAGATCTCGCCGCCGCCGTATCAAGAATCGAGGGACTTAGAAAAATTCGGGCCGTCAAGAACCTAAAGAACCTAAAAAACCTAAAGACCTAAGGAACCTAAAGAGCCTAAAGAATCCAAAGAACATAACGAACCACCGCCGCCGCTGTGTCAAGAATCGAGGGACTTAGAAAAATTCGTGGGGGGGGGGGGGGGGGGGGGGTCTGTGAGACCCTAAGCCCGTATTTTTGTAAGTCCTTTTCCAAAAACATATTATAAAAAGATCTCGCCGTCTTCGCCGCCGCCGTGTCAAGAATCGAGGGACTTAGAAGGGGGTGGCCTCCAAGCCCCGAGCCCGAATTACTCTAAGTCCCTCGATTCTTGACACGGCGGCGGCGGCGAGATTTTTTTATAATATAAAGAGATATTTTTGGATATATATACTAGGGGGGCTGCGCCCCCCCCCCCGCCGAACTCAGAATCTTCAAACACACAATCACACATACTCCAAAATATTATCGTTTCTACACCACTGTGAAGTAGATAATACGGTGCATTTATTTTTAATATCCGATTTCTAAGACTTTAAATCAAAGTTTTACTTTACGTTCCCATCACAAAGTAACCTCGGATACTTCGCGAACCGCGAAACATCGGTTGAATATTTGGAATCTATTTTTTACAATTCCATCGCCAACTTGATGTGAAATCACTCACTTCAGATTCCATGACCAACTTGTTATCCCTCGGGAATCCCGCCTCTATCTCATGCGAACCCCTCGTCTATGCCACGGGAATCCCCTCTTCAACATTTTTGAAATTGTGAATACTTTGTTTGAAATTTTGAATTTTTCGATTAGGGGCTACTATGGCCTCGCGCTCTCTCATTGCCGTTTATTTATTGGTCTCATAAAGGACTTAGCCTTAAGGCTAGCCTGATCGCCAGGCCCCATAAAAGACTTCGAAAAATTCGGACAAGAATGTTTCGCTTGTCATAGAATGCATGCCTTGCGGAATTCAGAAAAATCCTGGCTTCGCGCGCCAACCCTCCGCTTGAAATGGCTCCGGCAAACTCAGAATACTCACAAACATACACACGCAGACAATACAAAACATTATCGTGTGCACACCACTATGAAGTAGATAGTACAGCGCATTTTCGTTGAACGTCCGATTTTTCATACTTTTAATCAAAGTTTTATCTTGCGTTACCATTACACCATTAACCTCGATTCCTTTGCAAACCGTAAAACCTCGATTATATACTTCGAATCTATTTTTTTACAATTCCATCGCCAAATTGATACCACTTGCACAAAATTCCATGACCAATGCGATACCACTCACTTGAAATTCCATGACCAACGTGATATCCCTCGGGAACCTCTCCCCTATTTCTCGGAAACCCCGCCTCTATCGCACGGGACCTCCTACTCTATTCCACGGGAATCCGCCCTCTATCCCTCGAGATCCCTTCATCTATTCCACGGGAACCCGTCCTCTATCCCTCGGGGACCCTTTCTCTATACCATGGGAATCACTCCTCTATCCCTGGAGAACTTCCCTCTACTCCTCGGGAACCTTCCTCGGTCCCTCGGGAATCTTCTACCCCTTGGGAATCTCCTTCTGCCCCTCGGGAACACCACCCCTATCCTTCGAGAACCTCTCCCCTGCCCCTAGAGATAATTTCTACTCCTATTTGTACATAGAAATCTGAATCGACATAAGAAAGCATCAAGCCTCTGAAATGTCAGTCCTCTGAAACGTCATTTCATGCCTATGAAACGTCAACCTTATGAAACGTCAGCATACCGAAACTTCAGTCCTCCAAAGCGTCAGCCCCCCAAAACATCAGCCCTCCAAACCGTCAGCATCCAAAAACGTCAGCCGACACTTTTTTATAGTATAGAAAGTATAGAAAGGCGGCGAGATCTCTTTATAATATAGATATACTAGGATTTTATTGTGGCTCGCGCGCTGCGCGCGCTCGCAATCGCCCCCTACCCAAGGGTGCCCCCGTAGGGTGCCCCCTCCCCCCCCCCCCCCCCCCCCCCCCCCTCCTCCCCTCCCCCCTTCCGCCAAGCCCTGAGCCCGAATTATTCTAAGTCCCTCGATTCTTGACACGGCGGCGGCGGCGGCGGCGGCGGCGGCGAGATCTTTTTATAATATAGAGAGATATACACTAGGATTTTATTGTGGCTCGCGCGCTGCCCGCGCTCGCAATCTCCCCCCAAGGTTGCCCCCCGCCACATTATCTCTCTCTGGGGACTGCACGACCTTGCCGCTGGTGGGAGAGCTTGCGCGTCTCAGAGACCAAACAAGCTATGCCGGCGGGGGGCAGATCAACTGCCCCCTGACAGGGTTACCCATGCCGGACAGGTTGGATGGTAGAGAACAGACTAACAAGCAGTCCAAACAGCGTAGGGAAAATGGCGCACCCACCGCTCAGAGGAGCAGCATTTGCAATGGCCGACACAAGCTAAAGCGTGAGCTAACGTACTGAGGGCTGAATTGTACTGGGGAATAGTGTCGCAAACGGTGCCTCTGGAAGAACAGGTCGAATTCCGGAGTATATAGACCGTACCCCGGCAATCGGGGCTCTGCCGGGGCGGACTGTTACTTCCCTAGATACTCGTGAGAACACTTATGGATATAACTGGGAACAAAACTACACACACAAATAACACAGAAAACACACAAGATACACAAACACAAAATACATTGGGGCCAAACAG
Source organism: Ephialtes manifestator (assembly GCA_963970395.1). Taxonomy (NCBI): domain Eukaryota; kingdom Metazoa; phylum Arthropoda; class Insecta; order Hymenoptera; family Ichneumonidae; genus Ephialtes; species Ephialtes manifestator. The sequence goes on along the minus strand of OZ019972.1, from coordinate 13,726,437 downwards.
GCACCAGGAAAATAGTGGGGACACTGAGACGACCCATGGAGAAGCTCTCCAATCGGCAAGTGGGATCCTAGAGGATACCATTTCCGATGGGAGAGACAAAAGGAGTGAAAGTCCCGGAGCTCGCGAGGGATGTTGGCCGGACCTCCATTCAAAGACCGTGCTTCAGTGGCGCGGCTAGAAGGAAATACCGGCGCGATAGGCTGCAAAGGAATCCGAAAAACCAGGCTGGGCCCAACAAGGAACCAACTGGGGCTGGAGTCAGCAGCGAAGGCCAAACCCGCTGTTCGGGTTTATTAGGGCATTTGAATTTCGCGCCGTAACGCGCCGAGCGCCGTGGCGCTGTAGGCCAACCGGATTCCGGTTGGCCTACAGCGGAGAGGCGCTCGGCGTAGGGCTACCACTTTCGCGGATGTCCGAATCATCCGAACTATCCAGACTAAGCGAACCCAATACTTAAAGCCCGGACGTCCGGATAGTCCGGGTAAACCGGATCCGAAACGGACCGAACCGAAACGGGCCGGACCGGACCAAGTCAAATAATAAAAAAATAAAATTATGGAACTTCCTAATAACACAAGTTGACAACTTAGGAGAACGCCCCAAGACAGATTAGTTGGCACTTTACATAATTATTTTTCTTTTAACTCTACAAACATGTTTAATAACTGCGATCTGTTAAAAATAAATTGAAAAACAGAATTTTTGTGAAAGGTTAGTTCTCAAGAAATAATTAAAAAATTCCTATTCTTATAAAATTCGAACTCTTCTACCATCCCTGAATAACATATCTAGCATCACTGAATATTATTTTATTTGCGGAGAATATTTTAAGTTTTAAATTTTTTTGTGAAATTCAAAACTCCAGAAAATCCCAACTTTAATGACTTCAGTCAAATTAAATACCAATCGGCTTTACAAAAGTTTACAAAAGTTAGAGCGACCGCGCCTTGTTTAATATGCGGTAATATTTTGCATCCTTGTTTAAAATAAATTTGAAAAACTGATGTTTCGCAAAATTTTATTCATCAAGAAATAATAACGAACCGTTCTACCAATCTGCACTAAATGATATGCCAAGAATCACTGAATATTATTTTGCTTAGGTACTAAATTTCGGCTTAATATATACCATTTTGGAGAAGTAAATGCGATAGCGTATATTTTCAGAAAAATTCAACATTCTATCAAATCTGATCCACTTTACCGATTCGAGCTAAGTTCAATATCAAATAACATCAAGTGCACCTGCTCTCATAGAGAACTATTTAGCAATATAGACTAATTTTTAGGGAAGTTATAGCAATCACGACCTTTTATTTTTTAAAAATCAAAAAGCTATCCAATCTACTGCAAGAATTTGTTTTTCATTTCTAATTTTGTTGCCTTCGACTGCAACATTTTTTATTAATGTCTGATAAAAATATTGTGTCTATATATATATAATATCAATGTTGAACAACATGTACTTGACATGCTGTATATATTTGTAATTTATTTCACGACTTTTTTTACCTATGCACAGCTTACTGCTCAAGTTTCTAAGTTTTTTTTTTAGGCATATCGGATACCGCTCACATAAATGTACTTTCCCAATTTTTTACACATAGTGTTTTTTTTAGGGGATTTTCGTTTTAATGATACAGAGTTTTCTGCTTTCAGCACTGACGTCTGCTAGACTGTTGTGTTTATAGGCAGATCAAACCACCTGAGGGAAAATCTTAATGTTTTTTTTTTATTTTATGAAAGAAAACTGCGTTCATACGCAAAAATGTAAAAGTGTATTTTTCAAAAGTGTCACTTTTCCGGTACTTTTTTTCGGGAAAAGGGACGAAAATTCAAAACTTTATGGGCTTTTCAATCATGAAGGGGCTTCACTAGAATCCAGTAATGATCACAAGGTAAAATTCATAAGACGTAAGAATACATTTCAGAACAAGTTGACTTAATTCGCGAGTCCCAGTTAATTATCAGAATTGAACTTACTAAAGAAGCAATAAAGATGTATGTTGATATTACTTACGTGCCAAGTTACATTAAGTAAAAAAAAAACATGCCGTATGGACTACCATAAAACAGAATTCAAGTACAAATGTAACATAAATCTTTGGATTTTTAGAAAAATGTCTCGAGCTTAAAGAAGCTTGCAAAGTAGAACCTTTCAAATTGCGATCTCATAATTTTTTGTTTTTTTTTTTTTACAAAGCTTCGTCTATGAGGAAGCCACAATCGATCAACATACTTCTTCATAGAGGTAGCTCTGTAAAAAACAAAAAAATGGTGAGGAAGCAATTAACAAGGTACTACTTTGCAAGCTTTTTAAAATAAATAAGGAGAGCAGTACTTATAATAAAAAAGATAACTTTTTTGATGGACTCGTCCGCTTTAAAATAAATTGATTGGTGATGATGCATGATACATACTATATGAGAAGTAAATATGCTCGGATGTCTTAATATGACAGAACATTGCTATGAAAATGATGTTTCCTGGTGTAGTGTGTTCTGGGATGGTACGATCCACTTTAATTGGGTTCAGTCCGTTTGGGTTCGGTCCGTTCCGGTCGATTTCGATCCGGTCCGGTCCATTTCAATCCGTTTCGGTCCGGTACGGTCCGGTACGGTCCAGTACGATCCGGTACGGTGCGGATGTCCGGATCTGAAGAGTCGGGTTCGTTTGATCCGAGTATCCGGGCCACCCGGATATGCGTGAAACCCGGGTTGAAATGGTAGCCCTAAATCGGATACGCGGGCATAATAGAAACGAGAGTTCGCGCGGACTCTTCCCCGGTTCGCGCGGGTCTGTAGGGAATTCCGGGAAGAACCGATTCAGTTCTACGAACGTCTTGCTCGGAATAGGTCGTGGTCTAAGCAGCTCGTGGAAGTAGCATCTTTATTGCGACTTTTGTTACGTCACTTTTGCGTCATTATCGGATCTTGTATGCGATTATTTAGTGTGTTATTTAGTACGTTTAGAGCGTTTAATTCTTTGTTTGGGAAATCCGGCTACGTACGGCCCCCTTCGACGTGCCGGTTTCCATTTTGACAATCGCCTACGCGGCAGCGCCTCCCAAGGGTCTGCTCATGGTCCAGGTTTGTTCCCTTCGAGAAGTCGAGGCGACCTGGGGCCAAAAAGGTGTATTCCATTCCGCTCGAAGCGCGGTCCACACTGCGTCTCGCCGCCATTTTTCTCATTGTTTATTATAAGGTAAGAGAACTCTCTAGCGTGCGTGCGATAACAAGATACCTCGCGGCGGTTCATTTTCGATCTATTTTTGTGATTATTAATTATCTTTTGCTTGACAGTAGAATCTCTTTTCTGTGTATAGTTACCAGTCATAAAATATTTGTTTGAATAAATAATTTGCTTGCCCCGACTTTTCTCTCTGCATCGTGAGTTTTTATGCCGAGGCAAGTTGGCTTTGTCTTCCCGCGAAATACTTGAACTTGATTTATTTACGCAACCTTCCCTCACTCACTCCCGCCATTTAGTTGTGTTTGACTCGCTTGAAATATATATTTAGATTAAGCCTATCTTTCTTCACCCGCCGAGAAAAGTGGAGGAAAAGGCCGAGGGATTCCAAGGACACCCCCCCCCCCCCCAACAACAACAAGAGGGAGCCAAAGAGACCCAGGGAGGGCGGTGGTTCGTTCGCAGCCGTAACAAGCGACCTCCCGAAGCTAAGCATCATACACGATGGCTTCCGGAAGGAGGTCACCAAGGGCCAATCGCTCCTTATACAGGTGAGACTTATGGAGATCGTGGATGGAATCCCGGAAGGGGACTTCATACCGAGATTCAATGAGACCTACCTGTATAAGGGAGCGCTGAGGGTGGTTTGCGCCGACTAGCAGACCGCCATCTGGATCAGGAACCAGGTCAGGAACCAGAAGACATGAGAGGGCGCGGATCTAGTGACGGTAGATCCTAAGAAACTCCCAAAGTACGTCAGATTCATGGCCTGGCTCCCGGGGCCCCCTGTGGACAACGACACGATTCTGACCAGGCTGGCGAGGACAAACCCAGGCCTATTCACGAAGGATGGACTATATACGACCGCCAGGATGGGGACGGGGAGGAAGACACCCGTCTGATGCTCAGCGTGGATGAAGAGTCCATCATCTTCCTGGAAGGCCTGGAGATGAAACCCTACTTCGCAATGGGCAGAGCATCCTTTAAGATGCTCAAAAATAACCCCCCGAAGGAAGGAGAGACAACAACGACAGAGACAGAGGATGCAGCCAGCAATGGTAATTAAACTCAAGTTCATACAAATAAACCTGCATAAAAGTGCAGCGGCAACAAGCGTCCTAGCTAGGAGAGCGACGACGGAACAGATTGAAGTCTCCCTGACACAAGAACCGTGGACATATCGCGGGACAGTCAGGGGACTGAACGCACATCGGGGGCAACTGCATTATTGTACCTCTGTTGACAGACCGAGGGCGTGCGTCACAAAAGGAGTAAAGGCCTCGACCTTAGGCGAGTTCTGCCGAGGGGATCTCGTGGCGGTGAAGCTCGAGATCACATTGGGGGGGGGGGGGCAAAAACAGGGGGCCGGTGTTGGCCTCAGTTTATATGATGCCGGGTGTGACGCAAATTCACACCACATTGTGTGGGGCAGCATGGACGTCAACGCGAGGAGTGAGGCACTGCTCGAATACCTGGCAGGAGTGGAGTTGGAGATCATCAACAAAGCAGGGTACTGACACTCCGCTGCTCTGCTCTATGCTAACAGTGTATTTCTTATTTGGCACGCCAACGCCGACGCTCATTGCCTGAGAGCGAGTCGGGTACGCTATGTTAGCCAACGTTACACGACCAAAACCGCCGTTGCCGGCGTTAACATTTTCGAAGTTGGCTACGGTCTCAGTAGTGGGGGCTGACGAAGATAGATATATCAACTGTCTTTGTTACTCCAACGGTGCATGCGTATAATGTACATTATACGCATAGACTGAAGGGCCGGCTCAGACTAAGTGCAATAATAGAATTTATATTAACAGAAAAATGCGAGCCCTCGTATAAACAGCGAAAAAGAACGGGGTATCAAAACGAAAAAAAATCTATCAAGTGAAACGAAATAAATAAACCAAAATATAACGTTTAACAAGTGACTTCACAACTTAAATATAAAAAATACTATGCCATCACTCAAGTTCAAAATAGAAAATAACGCATTTTTACAGATGTCTTTTCTTAACAATATATTACTGATTTTAACTATTTATTAATTCAAAAGTACAAGGTAAAAACGTATATTTTCGATTGCTTCAAATCGTAAAATTTAAAAGAAATCGTATATTATGGATGATCGGAAAAACGTGGCTGAACAGAGAATATCTCATGAATATACGCAATTCCTTATAACATTGCTAGGAAACTTTGAAATTGTAAATTACGTATTTCTTTGTGAATTCAAGAAACCTGATATATTTAAGACGCATTACAAGTCAATAGACTGATTATATTATTTCAGGGTTGTTTATTAAATAGATCATACATATCGGACGCAGTCATTTATAGAATACAATATCTGCGACAATTTTGAAACTTATTATAGAAGAAAATTATAGAAGAAAAAACTCGGATTTTTAGCATCCAATCAAATATAGAAGGAGCTTTTTGACATGTTATTTGGCAATAATACTACAGTGACCCTCAAATATTGGTTCTGAGGAGAAAAGTGTCACGTGCGACTAAAAATTCCTAAATCAAGATTCACTAACACTTATTTAGCCCAGATAACTAAGACTCACTCGAACAACACTTTTTCTCCGGATTCTTTTATTTACCACAATATGCTACGTGTTACCTCTCTCACTGCACAAACGATACTAAATCGACTTCTATCCAAAAAGTCCGCACCGGCATTTATAAACAGGGACATTGATTCCGCATGTGGAAGCAATAATAGACACCAAAACTAGAGCAAGATCTCCTTCCGAGAAGCTTTTAAAACTCTTTCACGCATCGACCTCCCGGATCCTCAGCATCCGCGTAAACGCAGGTTGTCACCGCCACTGAAGAGGCATCATAAACTGTATAAATTATTACCATCAGCCGCGCTAGATAAAAGAACTGCGCCCTCCTGCTTGCTAAGGAGCGTTAGACTTGGAACCTACTAGAATATCTATCTTTTTATGCGTAGTATTATAGCCCCGAATTCCAGCGATCAATGTATCCCGTTCTACTCATCCGATGACCAAAATTGTAAACTCAGCCTCCCACCACCTTCTCTTTCCTGTATAAAAACCCTTGCCCACAAGGCAAGTCGAGCTTAGTTTAGTTTAGTTTTCGTTTAGTCTTACGTCGGGTGTAGACACGATGCTCCAGGCCTTCGTCAGAAGGGAGCGAGTAGCTACTACCGTAGTAGTCATTCGGTCGAACAGTCTCTTGCTAAGTCTCCGTTTAATTCTACAGATCGCGACGCGCGGCTTCTCCGTTAGCTGAGTGCGAGTAGAATTATCCTATTTGTTTCTCAAAGTAAAAATCATTATAAAAGTGTTTAGAATCAATCCGTAGATTGTATATTCCGCTAAAAACGCGACGATTATTTAAATTGTGAATTCTGCTAAAACGCGACGTTTATTGAAATTGTGTATTCCGCTAAAACGCGACGTTACTTAAAATTGTATATTTCGCTAAAAAAGAGACGTTCTTGAAACTGTATTTCCGCGACAACGCGACGTCTTTATTATTTTCCCGCTGCGGCGACGAACCTCCGAATCGTACGAGAGCATCAACGTCTCTCCCATTGTCAAGGTATTTATTATTAAGAAACTTGTGTACTTGTATTGAATGCTAATAAACTCTGTTGAAACTAAACAATGTCTAGTACTCTGGTTAAGAGAACAGGACTTCTCGAGGTCCTCAGCGTTACCCACGACACTCTACTATTTTTAATCGTAGAACTAGAGATACACTAACCGCTCGGTGTAATCTCGCATTTTCTCAACGTCTCCGGACGTCACAAAAGAAAAGAAATTGTTCGACATAATATGCAAGTAACAATGCGTGACAAGGATGCAAAGTAGAACCTTGCACATTGCTTCCACATTATTTTTCGCGTTTTACAAAGCTACCTCTATGAGGAAGTATGTTATTCAATTTTTGGCTTCCTCATAGAGGAAGCTTTGTAAATCTCGAAAAATAATGAGGAAGCAATGTGCAAGGTTCTACTTTGCATCCTTGTTTTAATCAGATAAATATACATGTTGTGGATACGCTTTTTCTATTTCGTTATTACGTTATTTCTTGATTATTAGAGCGTTTCCGAAAGTGAATGTGATAATGTATATTCTTAAAAATAATTCAACATTTCATAAAATCAAAAATTTCATACCGTTACTAAATTACGTTCGTCACTAAATTATACATATATAATGGCTGAATATTGTTTCATTTATATACAAAATTTGAGCTCGCTATCTTACGTTTTGCAAAAGTTACAATAGAGCGATAATGTCAATTTTTTTAAGTAAATCCGCCGTATTATCTTTTCGATCGTAAATGGCGGTGACGGGTGATGGGGTACCGCGCCACCCTTTGGATTCAGATTATTAAAACCTTGGGTTGTCCAGACAAATTAAAATATTAAAAAAAATAATAAACTGACTTTTATTGAATCCCACGATTTTCAACGATTCATACTAGTTTTTTCATATTTAAAAATCTGTTTTTATAAATATCTTGTCAATTTCTAAATTTCGTTTTTTACGAATTTACAAATATTGTTTTGTTAAATTGAAAGTGACAAATATGAAAATATAAATTTTAAATGGATTGTTTCTGTACTTGTTTTTGTAAAACTGAAAACTTCATCGGTTTTTTATAAAGTTGGTGGACAAAAACCGTTTTATAGAAGTAAAAGAATTTCAATTTACCTTTTATCGAATATAAAGTAAAATATGTAACGAAAATCTTGAGTTATCATATATTTTAACAGTTTCAGTCATGAAAATAAAATATTTTCAGAACAATTGCGAATGTTCATGTTCACAGCAATCTTTTATTTCATCTGAAAACCGTGAAAAAGCACTAAATACGAAGAAACGTTCGAATAAATATTTTCATCAAGATATGAGGATACCGATTCAATGCAGGACATCCTTAACACGAATAATTAATATTATTCTCATCTTAATTTATTGAAACTAAAGTTTCAATAGTTTATTTAATAACGAAAGAGACAGCTCATTTTCTTTAAGATATCCGAGATGTATATTATTTAAAAAATACTAAATCGGGCTCTACGATAAAATAACAATTCAATTGCTATTTCTGCGATTACGAGCTATTAAAAATTACGTAAGGTAAACGTCCCAGTGATCGACACGTTAACCAAATTGCCCGACTTTATAAAAACGTAACTTTCACATTAAGATACAAAAAATGGTCATTCTAGGTAATAATGAATCAGAATAGTCGTATGAAAAAATAACAACCTCAAAAATTTTCGTAACTTATCCTATTGTAGAGAAAACTTATTCTAAAGCTTCAGAAGTGCAAATCTACCAGTCATCGACATACTAAAGTTATAGTTGGTCCAGTAATCGACCGTTATATGTCCTAGTAATCGACACGTTAAGAAAAGTCACAAATTAAGACGTCAATAACTGTCATTATAACTGTCGCTTAACTTTTGGTCTACCTTATCTTCTTGTAATAAAAAATTAACATAAAACTTGAGGTGTGCAAATGTCCCAGTCATGGACATACTAAAGTCACGGTTTGCCCAGTAATCGACCCATGACATGACATGACCCAGTCATGGACATATGCATGGCCCAGTTATCGACATGATTTATTTTGCTGCTTAATTATTTATAGAGAGCCCAATACCCTTGTCCATAACTACTCCTCGTACAGTTCGGTCGATGAATGAATTGTTACATTATTTTTTATCATCTAATTCATAAAAACAATACGCGATTTTCACTAATTTTCTATCCACAATTTTTTTTCTGAACCAGTTATCGACCTCCGCGATTTTTTGCACAATCATTCATTTAGTAATACCAGATTCTTCATATGTAATATCAAATTAAACTTACTCAGCCAAAGTCTTCGTGCATCGCAGAATTTAACTAAATGTCACGAAACGCACCATAACCTCCATATCAAGGATTTCGACGAAATCACGCTCGGCTCGGTCACTGCAAGTTTACGATTTTCTTATTATCACTGTTGTGATTTTACAAGCCTCAAATTTTCATATAATATTGTACATAAATCGGAGGAAGTTTTGTTAATTTATTTAAGCGTCTAAAAGCACTCACATTTTTATTTATCACTCGTTTACCACAGACTAGTCGATTACTGGGACATGGTCGATTACTGGGACACTTACCTTAATAACTAATGTTCCATTATATGAAATAAAAATATATGATCGGAGGCATGAACTGATGACATTGCGTTTCAAGCAGCGCATGAATTCAAGTTCACCGCTGTTCCATCCCCACCAATTTCCACTCCATCGACAGCCGTAGGCATCATTGCTGCCAAGCCAGCAAGCCGAACTTTTCATCGTCATATTTTGTTATTCTTGGGCTGGCACTACGCCGTACCCGATCGGTTCGTGCCAAATAAGAAGTGGCGGGGTACACGGAGTGTCAGTACCCTGCAACAAAGGTAAGGAACCAACTTTTAAAATTAGTGACAGGGCAGAGGTGATAGATCTTACCCTAGGATGGCATGCTCTGTTGGAGAGAATAAAAGGGTGGCGGGTATCTACTGAGCCGTCGTATCGTGTTTCAACTGGTTGCGGAAGCGAGCAATACCTTCAGGGGAACACACAGGAACCTAGATCGACAGACTGGCCATCCTTTAAGGAGGAGCTAGCAGGCAGGATGGCCAGGTTCCCTAGGAGATATGGCAGCGAGGTGGAGGTGGAACATGCGGTGGACATACTCCAAGACGCGCTAATCTCGTCATGTGAGAACTGCCCGACCAAAAATGGGGGCAAAGACAACACATCGTGGTGGAACAGCAATTTGGAAAAGATGCGAGACCACACCAGGCGCCAATACAACAGGGCGAAAAATACAAAAATCTCTACAGACTGGGGCAAGTAAAAAGACGACCAGGGATACTACAAAAATACTATAAAGGACTCGAAGAGGGAGTTATGGCGAAGATACTGCGAAGAGATCGAGAAAACCTCGGAAGCAGCAAGGCTTCAAAGGGTCCTCACCAAGGACCCGGCTCCGATGTGCGGCTCACTCAGAACCCCATCAGGAAGGTTTACCGACTCGTGGCAAGAAGAACTAGAGAGGAATGGACAGAATGGCCACATCTGAACTGCAAAAGAGGAGAAAGATACTGGGCAGCTGCAGCAGAAATCATCGACACGACAAAGGTGGAGTGGGCGAAAAAGGTTTCGAACCGTATAAAGCACCAAGAACCGACGGCATCTTCCCGGCTCTGTTACAAATGGGACTGGAAGAGATCCTAGCTCCAATAACGAAACTCCTTAGGGCCTGCGTGGCTCTGGCGTACATACCGTTATCCTGGAGGATAACAAGAGTGGTCTTCATACCCAAGCCGGGTAAAGACGACTATAACCAGACAGGGGCCTACAGGCCCATAAGCCTCACATCTTTCCTACTAAAAACATTGGAAAGATTGGTAGATAGAAACATCAGGGACGGGGCACTTTTGAAGAACCCGATCCATGAGCTGTAGTTCGCTTACCAGACGGGAAAATCGACGGGAACAGCACTCCATAAACTGTTATACAGACTGGAGGACGCCCGAGAAAAGAACTGTCTGGTGGTAGGACTATTCCTCGACATAAAAGGCGCATTCAATTATACTTCGGTCGACGCAATCCGTAAGGCGATGGAAAGACCAGAGCTCAGTAAGGCAACCACCAGATGGGTCAACAACATGCTGGCCAGCAGACTGCTAATAGTGGACCGAGGAGGAGGAACACTAAAGGTAACGGTAGGGCATGGATGCCCGCAGGAAGGAGTGTTATCACTCCTGCTACGGTGTCTGGTGGTTGATGAGCTCTTAGAAAGACTAAACGGGGAAGGCATCTACCAGAGATGAGTAGGGAGATTGCCAGCGGAGCGATATTTCTGATTTCGCTTTTTTCGGCGTCCGCCGCGCCGCCCCACTGGAGAGTTGCCGAACTAGACTCATCTTTTTATTTGTATATATCGTCGAGTACATACAGATATACTCCACCCGGGATTCGTAAGCTTTCGAAGCTCACAATCGCGCACGATCGTTTGCATCCGCTGCGACGATTCCGGGAACATGTATTTTAATTTCAGCTATTGCACGAACTTTGGCGTACTGTCTTTGACCCTTCCTTCACGATATTTCAACTGTAATATCAAAGAATTTGAAATATTCAAGCAAGCCCGTCAATCGTACGCCAGTTCAAGGGTACGCTCCCGCACCGGACGAATTTCTTGTTTATTTTTTATTTTGGCGTTTATTCGTAATTTAATAAATGTATCTTCGCAGCAACAAATACGTTGCTGCGAAGATATATATATATATATATATATATTTTTAAGATTTCAAGAATTACAGATAAACATGTTTAGGTATTGTATCATATATTTTAAAAGTGCACAGTGATCGTGCGTATAGAGTTGCAGCCTGATAACCAGGAGGTCTGGAGTTCAAGACCTCATATTTACTTTTATTTATTTTTTACGAAATTTTTTTTTTTTTAATACCCGACCTTGCATTGCTCGCATAGGGGTGCGAGCAATGCAGGATCAGGTCACACTAAAATATAATTACGCCTGTAATCATATTTTATTTTATGTTTTTGTTAATTGTTTAGCCAAGTGCACTTATCATCTAGATATTACAACAGTTACAGTAATTTCACAAATAAAGCTTTGCAGTACTGTATTGTGAATGTCTAATAAAGATGATAAGTCCACTTGTTTTCAGGTGGCACCACGAGAAGACAATCAACACCAACCCCCCATGCGCGAGCTCAGTGAGCCTCCGACAAAAGCCGGGTACGCCTGGCGTTTGCATATGTAACAAACATAGAAAAAATCGAAGCAAGCTAAGGCTGAAAGAGCCCTCCGGGCAAGGCCGGGCATGCACTTGAAGATGGAACTCGAATGGCACGCAGCTATAAGATCCTCTGACAGATGTCAGATACGTTTCATTCTTTAAAATTGGGTGAAGAATTACACGAGTCGCTTAGAAAGCCTCCGGGTTTGTGCCCGGGTACGACTTCGTCAATAATGCTTCGTCTGATCGCAAGATCGAGGATTCGATCTCCGACGGAAGTCGATTACGATCATTCAGATTCCTTGAATCTTTTGCATGTTCTGGGCATTTGACTTGTTGTGGTCTCTGGTCGCTGTTCTGTGTATACGGTCAGCACGATTGTTGAACTTGGTTTGGGCGAACAATTTCACTTTAATCATGAAGTGTAATAGTTCCACACGATGCTCTCGGCACTCGTTACGTTTGTTAGAAACCCAGTGCTCCTTCCACAATCGAGCGAAAGCTTCTAGCTGAACTCCCACGATGCTTTCAAACTTTTTCGTCAGCCGGCTAAGCCATGTAACCGCCAGAGTTTCCAAATCTTGGTGTTCGTATTCTCGAAATTCTATATACATCTCCGTTGAAGATCGTTCGTCCATCGAAGTTTTCAATATCTCATTCCGACAATTGTCGTACGGATACTTAAGGTAAATGTCCCCATTCCCGTACCCTATAAGGCCAACCAGACAACTGTATGGCTTTTTCGTTGCGACGAATGTAAATTTGGAGATTTTTTTTGCACCACTGTAAAATTCAGTTAATTCTTTTTCTAAAAATGGTTTATTCAATCGATTCCGCCAATTATTTCGCCAGATAGAGGCTGATTAATTCATGCTTATTAGTGTCCCCTCTGCCGACACAGCTGTGCCCAATCCCGACCAGCGATGACCCCATTTTCGACCACTGGGGAAACGGAGATCCCGAAGAGTAATACAATTTTTTTTAAAATAAATAAACATGATCTGGGATTGTACTATTAATATTTTTATTGCATAATTATAAAAAACTTCGTTTTTCGGAACTTATGTTACATTTCCGTCTCCACATACACTTTTTTGTTGCGATGCTGTAAAAATTGAAACCCATTTTCGACCACTAGGGAAACGGAGATCCCGAGGAGTAATAAAATTTTAAAAAAATAAATAAACATGATCCGGGATTGTACTATTAATATTTTTATTGCATAATTATAAAAAAATTTCGTTTTTCGGAACTTGTGTTAGATTTCCGTCTCCACAAACACTTTTTTTTATCGCTGCGATGCTGTAAAAATTGAATTATTTCAAAATTTTGATCAGTGAGGGAAAAAAGTCCAAGTCCTTCGCAGCGATCCTGTAAGAATTGAATTATATCAATCTTTTTTATCACCGAGAAAGTAAACCTTGTAATAAAGAAATTTTTTTGACTGTCTAAATAACGTTTACGGTAATGGGGGCAGCCAGGCATTTCGTTGTGCCTAACTTCGACCACCGTAAAAAAAATGAAAAATAAATTATTTATAACTTTTTTTTTTGCTGGATCAGTAATTGAACTCATAATCTATCGTTTGCACTAAAAATTATTCGATTTTTACAAATTCTGGATGCAGTACGGACTATTGAAGCGGTCGACGGAATTTAACCTCACTGTTAAGAATACGCTCGGTTCGCGACAGCGTTTGGAAATACGAACAAAACTTGGATTGTGTTATTGTAATTACTCTTTACGTTGCAATACTCTCACACATAGGGTCCTCGGAATATTGTACTATGCTCAATTGTTGTTATTTTTGCGCAGCACTCGTGTAAATAATTATTTCCGTCGAAGTGGTCGGCAGAGGGAGCATGGACGGGAATGGGGACATTTACCTTACGCATTTGGCGCTGAGCAACGTATCCTACGAAATAATGAATGGCGTTCTGTTCGTAAACAGATCGCGCGGTGTTATCGTTCGGCGCCGAGGCCATTGTCGCGTCGATATTCTCGCGTTCGTCCTGCAGCATCTCAGCAGCCTCTTCAATTTCAAACGATTCCTCATCTCTCTCGTGTTAGACAGGAGTGCCGGACATCTCGTCTGAATATTCGAATGCTCTGGCAACCATCGTGCTCGGCTCAATTAAAGAAACAGCGTCGGGACATTCGACGTTTCTTCTGCTGCTGCTCCCAATGTAGCCAGTTGAGAGAATGTGTCTCAGCGATAACCGTACCATCCTGGCCGTTGGATTTGGATTGTGCCCGCCACTTTGTCGGAGTTTCGAAAACAAATGCTCTACCGAATCGTGGTTGCACAAAGCTGCAGCCAACTCGAAATCGGGATACTTACTTTTTACCCTCTTATAAGTTTGTATTATCGCATTCACCGAAAGTGGCAAACCTTTCGGACAAGGCTTTCTTCATCGCATTGGTCTTCGAGTTAATTCGCACAGTCCACTCGGCAGACCACGCGACGAAATCGGCAAGAATTTTCTCAATATCGGGGTTCCTCTCAGCGAGGGGACGCTTCCATGGATTCGCAGAAAGCAACCTGTACGCATTGTATGCGTCTATTATCTTGTTCATACGCTCTGCGAAATAAGCTGAATCTTGCCACGTTTTGCTCTTCAGTTCTTGCGGATCATGTCCTGCGGTTAATATTGCCGCCGCATATGTATGGATCAAGATTTGAAATTCTCGTTTCACATTCATCGCTTCGAACGACGAAGGAAACAAGTGAGCTTTGGTGATGTGGGAGAGCAGATTGGAAGTGTCCCTGCAGTTATCATACTCCCACGTATCTACGAAATCCTGATAATTAACTATTACCTTTCCTTCGCAGTACAGTAATTTATGCGTTCGGAGCGTGCTCAATAGACGGTTAATGAGGTGCGGAAAATCGAACGATGCCAAGTATTATTTTTCACCGACCATAAACGAAGCCTTTTCCACAGATACCTTAAGACTCGGCGTGAACAGACTTTGGTTTGATGGACCCTGGTCGCAGGTAATTAAAAATGGTTCCGCTCCCGCAGCGGACAATCTACACAAACATTCTTTCAATAGGGCATAAATTTCGGGAGCTCTCAGTCCGGATCCTGCAAGGAAGTAGGCTAAAGGTTGACGCCACGGCGTCTTCGCGTTTAAGCTGTCAACGCAAATTAAGAAGACGTATCGCGCACGCTCGTCTTTTCGGCCAAGAGATCCAAGGTCGACGAGACCCTCGATGCAATCAAACTTTTAGCAATATTCTTCAAACACATTTATTGACATTTCGTGAAATTTCACCGTGCATACGAGATCATCAGACGACAGTGTTGAAATTTTGACAGTCAATTTCTTAAAGATGAAATTGCAAAAACCAGGTTTGATATCAACTTCCGATACCCAGTTCCGTACGCTACTTTCCGAGGGAAACGAGCAGCCAACTTTTCGCAAACGTCAGTACGCTGACGCAGAGTAGTAATACAGCTGCTTCGCAAGATCTTTTTCCTCTTCGGAGTAAGACGCCTTCTTGCGATGCAATTGCAATTTTACCATCGTTCACGCTGCGGGTTCCGTGCAATTATGATGATCGAGACACTCGTCAACCGATTTTTTCTTCGCTTCGTTTTCGAGGCGTTTACTTTTAGCAGATACTCTCATGAGTTTCTGGCGGAGCCCCTGAATTATTTTCCGATACTCCAAGATTTTACGTTTCAACGCCGCCTTAGAATTTTTTATATGCCCGGTTTGCTGTAGAAAACGGCCAGTCGATTTTGGTCTAGAATCTACTGCAGGGAGTTTGTGAGAAAAATTCATCGATTGCAATTTCGGTTCGACGATCTTCCACGTGCAGTGTTCGTCGTCCGATTCGGAAAAATCTAGAACTACTTTTCGATATTTTCGTACATACTCCGACACTGAAAAGTACGCTAGTGCATCGGTACTCGTACATGTACCAGTTCCAATGTTTACATGTGACGTTGGTAGCGTACATATCGGACCTCCATAGGGTTTACAGTGAACCAGCGACCCAGGTTCACCTGTTATCATACTCCCACGTATCTACGAAATCCTGATAATTAACTATTACCTTTCCTTCGCAGTACAGTAATTTATGCGTTCGGAGCGTGCTCAATAGACGGTTAATGAGGTGCGGAAAATCGAACGATGCCAAGTATTATTTTTCACCGACCATAAACGAAGCCTTTTCCACAGATACCTTAAGACTCGGCGTGAACAGACTTTGGTTTGATGGACCCTGGTCGCAGGTAATTAAAAATGGTTCCGCTCCCGCAGCGGACAATCTACACAAACATTCTTTCAATAGGGCATAAATTTCGGGAGCTCTCAGTCCGGATCCTGCAAGGAAGTAGGCTAAAGGTTGACGCCACGGCGTCTTCGCGTTTAAGCTGTCAACGCAAATTAAGAAGACGTATCGCGCACGCTCGTCTTTTCGGCCAAGAGATCCAAGGTCGACGAGACCCTCGATGCAATCAAACTTTTAGCAATATTCTTCAAACACATTTATTGACATTTCGTGAAATTTCACCGTGCATACGAGATCATCAGACGACAGTGTTGAAATTTTGACAGTCAATTTCTTAAAGATGAAATTGCAAAAACCAGGTTTGATATCAACTTCCGATACCCAGTTCCGTACGCTACTTTCCGAGGGAAACGAGCAGCCAACTTTTCGCAAACGTCAGTACGCTGACGCAGAGTAGTAATACAGCTGCTTCGCAAGATCTTTTTCCTCTTCGGAGTAAGACGCCTTCTTGCGATGCAATTGCAATTTTACCATCGTTCACGCTGCGGGTTCCGTGCAATTATGATGATCGAGACACTCGTCAACCGATTTTTTCTTCGCTTCGTTTTCGAGGCGTTTACTTTTAGCAGATACTCTCATGAGTTTCTGGCGGAGCCCCTGAATTATTTTCCGATACTCCAAGATTTTACGTTTCAACGCCGCCTTAGAATTTTTTATATGCCCGGTTTGCTGTAGAAAACGGCCAGTCGATTTTGGTCTAGAATCTACTGCAGGGAGTTTGTGAGAAAAATTCATCGATTGCAATTTCGGTTCGACGATCTTCCACGTGCAGTGTTCGTCGTCCGATTCGGAAAAATCTAGAACTACTTTTCGATATTTTCGTACATACTCCGACACTGAAAAGTACGCTAGTGCATCGGTACTCGTACATGTACCAGTTCCAATGTTTACATGTGACGTTGGTAGCGTACATATCGGACCTCCATAGGGTTTACAGTGAACCAGCGACCCAGGTTCACCTGATCGCAATGGTTGCAGAGACAATCTTGTACTTACCGCTGCGTATCCTTCGGAAGATATGAGGGATACTTCCACCTCCTTCATGACCGCTTCAGCGACCATTTCCGAGGCGATCGTGTCTGATGTTTCTGCCGAAACCTCGGTAGCTACGACAAACATCTTTGGAACCGCTATACGAGAAAGGGTGCGTTTCTCACCTACGATGCAGTTAGGTTCAAAATGATCTTCGCATAAACCGCTGCACCGAAGGCTCGATGGTGCCAATTCTTTTAATCGGTTGTTACCTGGAACATGCAATGAAACCACATTGCATTTCTTTCCAGGTTATCCTTGCGTACGATTTAATTATTGCAAATGCTGACTGAATGGATACAACTTAGAATTTAGATTTTGTAGCTTTTTACATTTTTTTTATCAAAGGGCGTGGTCGCTCCAACCTGTGTAGAAATTAGCTTATTATGCTAAATAGTTCATAAGAGCATTTGCACTTAATGTTGTTTGGTATTGAATTTGACTCGAATCGGTCGAGTGGTTCCGATTTTATGGAGTTTCGAAATTTAAAAAAAATTGACATAATGTCATTATATTTTGCAAAATTTTATTTGATAACAGAATAATATTCACCTATGATAAATATACAATTTAGTGACAAACGATATAAAAATGTTTGTTTTTAGTAACGAAACATAAATAATTATGATTTTATGGAATTTCGAATTATTTCAAATATTTATTTTATTGCGTTAACTTTTGAAAAGCTTGATATGAAGCCCAAATTCAATACGTGAACAAAATAATACTCAGTCATGTGGATTTATTACTTAAAACAAAGATACAAAGCAAGCCAAAATCAATCAACATAGTTCCTCATAGTAGCTTTGTATATAGCGAAATATAATGAGGAACCAATGTGCAAGGTTCTACTTTGCACCTTTTTCCGAATAAAGGTAGCATATCAACGACGTCAAGTCGAAACAACTTTATGTCTGTCTCAGTCCATAAATATATCTACTCCAGCATCCCCTTAAAGAGTCGCTAAAAATCATAAAGAAGTACGAAGAAGTTATATGCAAGAATACTTTGTATCCTTTCACCGTACGCTTCCTCACCAACCCCCACCACGGCTTATCGCCACTGGGACTCCGTCACGTGCGACGAACCATCAGAATTCACGCAACTAGCGATCACGATGGTTAGTATTGTTTATTTTTACGAGTGCAGTGGTTAAGTGGATACCATCCCATGTTATCGATTTACATTACATTTTTTTATCTTCTTTGCAGTCTTTCAAAAAATTAGACGGCGAGATGGAGAATGTGGCGGCGCTCCTGGAGCAAAACGAGTTGACGTAAGTTGCTAGAAAAATTTCTTATCCAATTCGCAGCCTAACGATAAGATTGTTATTTATAAATATTTCTTTCTGGTTTCAGAGACGCGGTGACCGAGGTTGGTGCCTCAGCTCCATCGTCGGCGACGGAGCTGTTGCCGCCGCTGGCCGAAATGGCAGATACTAAGAGTCAGCGAAAATGCTATAATCTAATTATTATGATAAAAGATGTTGTGATTTACGTTTTATATTTTATGCTTTTGTTTCATAAAAAATGAAAAAAAGCTGGCGCATAAGCCGGCGCGAGAGGAAGGAGCGGGCAGTGACGGCCGGCCTCCCGCCACCCTCCAGGAACGCCCGGAGATCAGGGGGCCAAAGGGAGTCCGGCCATAATAAGCCGCATGACCGGGACCCGCGAGATCGACGGGAGTCTTCGCGGGATGGTCGTCGGGAGTCCTCGCGGGACCACTCACGTGGGTGGTAGGGCCCATCACCACGCGCTCGGGCCATGGAGCTCACCGCTCCCGAACGAGTGTTGCAAATCGCATTCGCGACGTTGATAGACAAAGTGTTGGAGCAATAATAAATATATATTGAAAAAGTATTTATATAGTTACAAAGTTTTTTCTTAATTTATATTCATTCCTCCTATTACAATCCCGACAGTTGTCAACAACAACTTGCCTGCGTTTTCAATCCATACAGTCAGTCGTGGGTCTAGTTCGGCAACTCTCTAGTGGGGCGGCGCGGCGGACGCCGAAAAAAGCGAAATCAGAAATATCGCTCCCTACTCATCTCTGCATCTACACCCAGGGATACGCAGATGACATAGCGATAGTCGTAAGGGCGAGCGACGCCAATACGGCCGCGGGTCTGGCACAAAACGCACTGAGGAAAGTGGACCATTGGTGCAGGGAAGTTGGGCTGACGGTTAACCCAGAGAAGACAGAGATGGTTATCTTCACGTGCAAACGGATACTGGGCGGGTGGAAAGATCCCAGATTCCAGGGAAAGCAAGTGACAAGAACAAACACAGTGAAGCACCTGGAAGTAATTCTGGATGCAAAGCTGAACTGGGATCCGCAAATGGAGAAGGCCGCCAGAAAGACATGTGCCTTGATATGGGTCACCAGACGGGCGGGCGACTTGCGGAGCAACTTGGGGACTCGCACCAAAAGTTCTACACTGGCTATACACACGGTAGTGACTGTACGGGGCATTAGTGTGGTGGGAAAGAACAAGGCTTAAAATGGCCATGGGCAAACACACACATCCAAAGATTGGCCTGCGGGGCAATCACAGGGGCCATGGAAACCACGCCCAGCATAGCGATGGACGCGCTGCTTAACCTGCCACCGTTGGAGTTGAAGGTTCGAAGCGCGGCTGCAAGAGCCGGACACAGGCTCAGTTGTCCTGGACAGTGGATGGACGGGCTTACGAAGGGGGGACACACAAGAATAATGTCCCTCCTGAAGGATGCGAGCCCATCATGACAACTGAAACAGGAGGAGGTGCGAGTGACGTAACAAGAGTGCCCCCCCCGAAGGGTGCCCCCCGTAGGGTCCCCCCCCAAGGTGCCCGCAGCCTTGGGGGCCTATGTTTTTGGAAAAGGACTTAGAATAATTCAGGCTCGGGGCTTGGCGGAAAGGGGTGGGGCTAGCCTCAGCCCCTGGGCCTATAAGGGACTTTGAATAATCCAGGCTCGGGGGTCCACGAGGGACTTAGAATTATCCAGGCTCGGTGGCCCATGAGGCACTATCCTACACGGCGGCGGTGGCGGCGGCGGCGAGATCTTTTTATAATATAGAGAGATATTGTAACGTGGCATTTCGCGTTATGCGGTGTCCGTTGCATTTTTCCCCCTTGGACGTCGCCCGCGACATAAAACTGGTTCAGCCAGCAAGCCGGGATACGGCTGCACGGCAAAATAGGGCTACAAAATAGGGCAAAACTGCAGCGTCGCGAGAGTATACGAAATATTTATTGATTTTGTTTGGAACCCATTTTACATGACACGGTCACCGCTCCCACTGGCGATCAACGTTCGTTCCCTTCTACGGGTGAGGTTGATACTCGCCAAGAGGTGGGCGAGCGGTCAACAGGGCCGGGGAGGGAGACCGACCGGAGTTATATTCCCCCCCGCGTTTATGTGATGTGTTTTTGGGGTGGCCCTTAAGGGCCACCCCAAAAAGGGCCGTTTGTTCGTTGTTGTTCTTAAAAGAACAGTTGGGGATTTTTTAAGGAGCGGAGGTAGGGGTGTGCCTCGGGAGGGGGTCGCGGTCCGGACCAAAGAGGAGACACAGGCGACCCTTGAGTCGACGAGGATCTGCCTTCTTTGGGGCGAGAGAATACCTCTGTAAGCAGAGTCGCGGAACCGCGATCCGCTTCACGAGGTAACCCCGAGGAAGATGACCGAGGGGTCCGGGTGTACCTAGGGAAGGAGTAGGGGGACGTGGGCCGTCGACGAAGAGTTTTTGTAGACGGGCAGTCTGAGGGACCACCTCGGCTGAAATGATTCGAGGAACCGTGAAGTCGAGTCGCCGAACTACCGTCCTCCTGCGAGGGGACTCCACCGACTTTCTCGCGGGCGAGAGTATCGGTTCGGTCCTCCCGGAGGATGGCGATGGCTCGTCTGTCAACCTCTCGAGACCGGGGCGGACCTCGGTGACGGCCGCAGGAGCCAACGAGGACGGGGGTGGGTCCCCGCGGAGCTCCGCTACCCGTGGAAGCTGGGTTCCCGGGAGCAGGGCTCTGCGGTGGCGCTTTCCCGCACGTTCGGGCATGCGTCAGTCACGGTGGACCAGCCCGGACTTAAGAGGCGAGAGGCGACTCGAAAAAGACAAAAATAAGGGCCGCTGCCGTTCGACGGGGCGAGCTTTCCCGTCGCTACCGGAGGCCGGAGCAAAGGAGAAGCCGCGTCCGAAGACCGGAGCGAATTGAGAGAATGCAAACAACACTAGCCACGTTCAACGGAGCTTGCGGGCTCGTTGCTGCCAACGAGGATTGGAGCAACGTAGAACGCCGCTGCCGAAGACCGGAGCAGGTTGTACCTCAAACGGAAGGTCCAGAGGATTTGGCACAAAATAAAATTCCAAGCCGACAAGTTCTATAAGAAGAGTAAGTTCTTTATTTCGAATCTGTCGCTCGATCCAGAAGGCGATTTTCGCCTGCTTTATATAAGGCTCTGGGGTACAAGATACTTGCGAGAAACGCGAGGGCACATGCGCCGCGTGGCGGTGGAGCTCGAAACTAAAAGTGTGCTATATATATTAAGTATAATATAAGTCAAATGTCGGTAAGGTAGATCCCCACCTTATCGATCGAGCTTGGAGGTCGGTAAAGTCGATTTCTACTTTACCGACTGGTGGTAAAGCAGCTCCCGCTGATGCCGGCGGTAGATAAGGTAGGGAAAACTCCGAATTACGCGTAAAGCGGGTTAGATATGTTTACAAAAAGTTTTTATCTAATATAATATCCTAAGGAGATGGGGGAACGGCCGCGGGTGCGTACAACAAGGTACTGCCTCAGTACCTCCAATCAGCATGGTCTTTGGGATCCAGAAGCTGAGAGGAAGAAGAGACGCCAGCAGCGAGGGCAGCTCCACGCATCAAGAAATCGGCACCGTTGCGGCAGTACATCTGCCTCCCATTTTGGAAACCCATACGCGAGAGTTTGGAACTCTCGCGTCGAACGGTAGTCTGTCTTCGCGACAGACCACTAATGAATGTGTCGCTGCGAAGGGATGCGTACGTCCGCGCACTCCTCTCGTCCTCGAGCGATTTTGGCGAGTCCGTCACGCGCCGCGTCTCGTCACTTGTTGGCTGGACACGCGTGCAAACAGTAGCGCACTACAATATTGTAACGTATCGAAAATCTTGTATCGGAAATTATTGGAATTAATTGGTAACGAAGGAAGGACGTTTTCGGTCCTTATCACGGAGCATCCCGTACTCGAGGTGGGTCAGTGCATTTTGAAATTGTACTGTCAGGTGCCGTGACATTTGAAATAGTTTTGTTGGGTAACTGTTAATTAAAGTAAGTTCAGGCCTTCGTCTCGCCACTAAAGTATCTCGCGGGGTCTGCTCGGTTCGGCTACGGCCAACCGAGAGAAAGAGGTTAACTTTAACAGAAAGTTGTAGTTATTGTATTTAATTTTGAATAGTTTTTTTGCGGAATATTTAATTTATTGGACAATACGAGACGTGCCTCAGCCGTCCCGTAGCGTAAGAGTGAGAGGGAAGAGTCTCTCACTATTTTAGCGTGTCGCGTAGCGTTCACCCCAATTATTTGCGAAATAGTAATTCTTTTTGGTATTTTTGTTTTGGTTTTATTTATAATAATTTATTTTATATAGAATCAGTTGTGCCAGTGAGCATGGGTTCCCCTTCCGGGAACTATCTTTTGTAAAACCGCATTTGGGAATATTGGAGGCTCCGAACCTCCTATTGTACTCGCCAATTATTTTATTATGTTTAATTAAAGCGAGCGATACCTGTTATATTGGTTTTGGGCTTTGCAGTTATTTTAGGGACTCCCCTATCATACCCCCACTACCCAGTCTCTTCGTCTGAGCAGCCAGCGCAAGTAGAATCGCGTCGCAAAAACCACCTCTTGGCCCTTCAGGTGCAAATTGAAAGGGCCTGGTGCCCTAGCGTTTCGTTGGGAAACTGCTGGGTGCCTGATGTCGAGCGATTTTCCGAGATGATTCTCCCGAGTTATCTCGGAGGGAAAAATCGTGTCACAATATATACTAGGATTGTATTGTGGCTCGCGCGCTGCGCGCGCTCACAATCTCCCCCAAAAAAAATAGTCCCCACCCAAGGGTGTTCGTCACCCAAAGGTGCCCCTACCCAAAAATATCTCTACAGTATAAAAAGATCTCGCCGCCGTGCCAAGTATCGAGGGACTTAGAATAATTCGGGCTCGGGGCTTGGTCGAAGGGGGTGGGGCTAGCTTGCGCTAGCCCCACTCTTGACACGGCGGCGGCGGCGGCGAGATCTTTTTATAATATAGAGATATTCACATTATTGAATTTAAGGAATGTACCGCTTCAAAATCATGACAAGAGATTTACAGACAATCATATTTTCCATCAGAAACAGACTTTACAAGATGTGACCTAACTATCCAGAACTAGCGCATCCAAGTTCTTTACAAAATTTTATGAAATTCATATTTGCTCCCATAAATTAGTAGAATGTTGAAAATTCAATTTTGTAAAAGGATAACATATAACGACAATCAGAAATTTATCACTTTTTTGAACCCATCACATCCTTTTTACAAACAAAAATGTCGTCTTTTGAAAATTTCAATATTCCTCAAAATATCAACATACCCACCAGGAATTTGGAGGTTGATCAAAATATCAACCTCCAAATTCCTACACAAACCTCATTCTCATATAAGTTATCCTATACCAAGATGACTACTTACGATCACTATATATATCATCTTCCTTATTCTTTCACTTAGAGAAATACTCAGTTCAACACGTTACATAAAGAATATGGCCAGATTGTGTAACGAGCCTATGAGCTTCGACTGTCACGGATGGAATGACGATTCACTACCCTAATCAATCTACAATCGTTTGAGGACCGACAACCGAATTTTTGCCCAGCTACCACTGGATACCATGGAGGTAGATCACCATCCAATTCTGTTTGAATGCTCAAGATTCCTCATCAATGAAGCAGATATTCGAAGTACTCCAAACGAAATGAAACCAGAATTTTCAGGGTCAAAACCACTAATCGATGGATGTCCAGCAACAACGAAACTCTACGAACTTCTTTAAAATCAAACTATCCTGTTTTTCAATGCCAGTAGCCCAAGGGAAAGTGTCTTCCGAAATATCGGACGCAGACGAAGACGGACACTCATGATCACTGCATTATCTACCAACCAACTGAATCTCCACCTTAACCCTGGAGCGGATTATGCTGTTTCATCTTTCAGACTTCACCCTGAACCAGTGACAATTTACGTTCCGGTGGATAGTGAAACATCATCAAGCTGTACTCTTGTATCTAAACCAGATACTAGGGGCCTACCTGCAACAAGGATCGGATCAACGATGGCCAACAGTAGGGGTCATCGCCAGCCTGACCCCCCTGATGGACCATCACCAGGAGTCCAACCTCTCTGGAGACGAGACCGAAGACGCCGAGGAAGACCTGCAGCAACTTCGTCATCAACACCAACTGCCTGAAGACCGAAGATAACGTACTATTTGTAAGCAAAATTTTCGTGAGTAAAAGTAAGTGTGTTAATTAGGAATTTAAAGAAAATACCTCTTATGGTGAACATTGTATTATAGAAATTTTCGTTAGTCAATACAAATCAATTGTTCATCGTACTCTGTGACAATGAACGTCGAGTAAATTATGTTATAATTTTGTTTTTTATTCTTAAAATTCTTGCACGAAAAAGATCAGATATCACTAATCATATCTTCCCAACTATACCTTTGCCAAGATTTCAAAAATAAAAGTCAACTCAACGGTCACCACTACTGTGGACAGGTCAGATATTCCTTATCGGAATTATGGTATTATACTTGAATATGGTTTATCCCGTGGCATTGAAATCAATTCAGGTTGCAAAAAAGGGGAGGAGAGAAAAAAGCCAATTTATCTGCACACAAGACCTTTACTCTAGAAGGAGTTCACTCTCCTTCTAATTCTTCTTATAAGGCAACTTCCTGTAAAAAAGAAATATCAACCCCTTTCCAAGTACCTTCACGTACTCCTTAACCAATTACCTATTCCACTATTAATTATCTATGAGATATCGAAATCTATTTCAACACGGAATTTTAAGTAAACTAAACTTATTTGAACTTCTTTGCATCCGAAATATCCACAAATTTGAAGTCACCGAGGACGATGAGTAATCTAAGTAAGGAGGTGTCACGTACGACTAGAAATTCCTAAATAAAAATTCATTAACTCTTACTTAGTCCAGATAACTAAGTCTCACTCGAACGACACGTTTTCTCCGGATTCTTTTATTTACCACAATATGCTACGTGTTACCTCTCTCACTGCACAAACGATACTAAACCAACTACTATCCAAAAGGTCCGCACCGGCATTTAGAAGCAGGGACATCGATTCCGCATGTGGAAGCAATAATAGACGCCAAAACTAGAGCAAGCTCTCCTTCTGAGCTTTTATAATTTTTTCAAGCATCGACCTCCCGGGTCCTCAGAATCCGCGTAAACGCAGGTTGTCACCGCCACTGAAGAGGCATCATAAACTTTATAGATTATTGCCATCAGCCGCGCTAGATAAAAGAACTGAGCCCTCCTACTTACTAAGAAGCGTTACACTTGGAACCTACTAGAATATCTATCTTTTTATGCGTAGTATTATAGCCCCGAATTCCAGCGATCAATGTAACCCGTTCTACTCATCCGATGACCAAACTTGTAAACTCAGCCTTCCACCACGTTCTTTTTCTGTATGAAAACCTTTGCCCTCAAAGCAAGTCAAGCTTAGCTTAGCTTAGTTTTCGTTTAGTCTTACGTCGGGTGTAGACACGATGCTTCAGGCCTTCGTTAGAAGGGAGCGAGTAGGACTACCGTAGTAGTCATTCGCTCGCACAGTCGTTGCTAAGTCTTCGTTTAATTCTACAGATCGTGATGCGCGGCTTCTCCGTTAGCTGCGTGCGAGTAGAGTTATCCTACCTTGTACCGCGTAATAAATTAATGATTACATGAATGTGCTAAACTTGAATTACTATTGTATTCCGCTAAAAATGCGACGCCCACACAGAACATATCGACCGTGGTACGTCTTTTGAACATCCATGGTGAATGAATCGATCGTCCCGGGGACATCAATGGACATCCAGCACATAACCACAGAAAGTGTCAATCGGCACCAATTCTATGTAATGTGGCCGGCCTTTGAACGTACCAGTAGGTATATAATATGTGTATATCAAATATCTTATGGACGGCATCGATTACATGAAAACAGCTATCCATAAAACGTTCAACGAACATATATTTTATGACATTTAGACTTTCATATTATACCTTCAGCGGACGTAAAATGTATATTCAGTAAACTTCTACGAGTATTTTCAAGCGACAACCAAATTACATAGAATTGGTGCTGATTACTACTTACTGTAGATGTTTAGGGAATGCATATAGATGTCCCCTGTATGTTTAGCTTTTCATCCAGCTTAGACGTATAATGTAGAGACAATGACCAGCCACACTACGATCTGACTTACGTATATACTATGTCATCTGTACATACACGGAAATAAATATTGGTTGCCCTAACCAAGTAAACCATGGTTAAATACGCTCCAAGCGACAAAATTGTTTGGGAAAATCAACTATTGGGTGTCACAACCAACCAATCGGGCGTCTCAACCAATCCATTGGACGTCACAAACAACCGATTGGATGTGACACCCAATAGTTGGTTCTCCCAACCAATTTTGTTGCTTGAAGCGAATTTAATAATGGCACTTGGTTAGGGCAAGCAATTATTTCTTTCAGTGTATTTTGGCCGCATGGGATGGTATTCATTCAAAATAAAACTGATGTTCTATGGAGGACAACGTCCGTTATGCACATGTCCAGCTGATGCACTAAACGAGCTGCTATTCAATGTGGTTTTTCGGATGTCTGGTGTATGTCCACTCAACAATCTTGCGGGACATTCATTTAGAGTCCTGCCGCGGCCATCCCATAGACATTCCCTTTACGTCCATGAGGTACGTTTCCGCTAAGACAAAGTTTGAACCTACATTAGATGTCCAGATGACGTATTGACGGTGCAGCCATACAATGCGGTCCACTGGACGTTTAGTGTATGTCCCCCTTATGGATCTGAATGACGTTCATTTTTCATCATGCAGAAATGATGCAATGGACGTTCTCATTTCATCTATCAAATACATCTCCTTGTAGATGAATTTTGAACCTCTATTGGATGTCTCGTTAAAGTACTACAGATTCATCTAATCGAGGTGTTCTACTTAATGTTTCATGGACACCCATTTTATATACATTCTGACCGATCAAGGTCGTACGTATTATGTATGTCCAATGGATGTCTCGTTTTTATCCACTGTGATATGTCCAACTACAAGACGACTATAAACGTTAAATAGAGAGACATTCATCGTCCACCGTGGATGTGGACATTTTACGGACCAATGGACCATTCATGGACGTCCAATGGACAGTACGTTCTGTGTGGGCGTTACTGAAACTGTGTATTTCCGCGACTACGCGACGTCTTTATTATTTTCCCGCCGCGACGACGAACCTCCGAATCGTACGAGAGCATCAACGCCTCTCTCATAGTTAAGGTATTTACTATTAAGAAACTTGTGTACTTGTGTTGAATACTAATAAACTCTGTTGAAACTAAACAATTTCTATTACTCTGGTCAAGAGAACAGGACTTCTGGAGGTCCACAGCGTTACCCACGACATCCTACTCTTTTTAATTGTAGAACTAGAGATACACTAACCACTCGGTGTAATTTCGCATTTTCTCACCGTCTCCCAACGTCACATTCAGATTTTGAAAAATATCCGGCAACGCTCTAACACGAATAAATTTTTAGCTATTTTTTATTCGGTTATTTTAGGTTATTGAAATTTTCAAAAAATTTACGTTGTTGCATAAACTTTTGCATAAATATATTTCGTCTTTGTACATATATACTAGGATTGTATTGTAGTTCGCGCGTTGCGCGCGTTCGCAGTCTACCCCGCCGAACTGAGAATATTCACGGTAGCATGATATGCTACTGCTCGGTCGATAACAGACTATAAAGTGTTGTCCTCCACCACAATTGATCTTTTGAAAAATATGAGAACTACTGACTGTGTCTGAAAAACGGAAGGAAGGATTGAATGACTTAGAAAAATCCGGGCTTGGAGTCTCACAGTCCCCCAATCTCTAATCCCCAATAATCCCCACCCCACAAAAACCCCTCTCTCAATACCCGCTAATTCCCCTAATCCGAGCAGAAATTAATTCAAATTGCCTGAAGTACCATCAGGTCCGGATGAGGCATCGGTCAGGCATGCCTGTTCAGGCTAGCCAAATAAGGCCCTGATCCTGCCCGGATCATGTATCTGTATAATATTTAAAAACTGGCTAGCCTGAAATATTCCCCATCAGGCTGGGTTCAGGCACTGATCGGACATTCCTGATCCGGTTAGCTAAATGAGGTCCCGACTCCGCACGGAGAAAAGGGTGTAGTTGTAGGAACTACGGAATTGATACGTGCCAACCAACAGGCATAGTAAAATATGGCATTAGCAAGTTATTGAGTGTCAGAACCGACCGATTGGTAATGCCCACCAATCGGTTGGTTGGCGCTGCCAACCGATAACATACCGTAATACCAACCAAACTACATCTAACGCTCCAAGCATTTAAAGACTGGTTTTTTCAACTAACCCTTTTTCTCCGTGCGCCCCGATTATGCATAGGTACAACATTTCTACTGTGATCAGACTAAAGTTTTCCATAGCATGCTGGGATCAGGTATCGGTCAGGAATTGCTGATCTGGTTAAATAAATGAGGTCTCGACCCCGTCTGGATGATGACCGGACGATACAACATTTCAAATGTGGTTAGACTACAGTTTTCCATATCGTGTCGGGGTCAGGAATCGGTCCGGCACTCCTGGTCGCGCTAGCCAGATGCGGCCCTGCTTTTGGCCAGAATATTCAAACTGGTTGACTTAAAATATACACCATTTTAGATGAAATTATCAGAGTATTGAAAGAGCATATCTGGTATTACCGGTGTACAATAAATAAATGAGAGAGTCTTCTGTATAATATCGCTTATTATTGTAATACTATCGATTAGAAATAGTTGTATTTTTATGTATGTGTCTTACACAATTATTCATGTATAAGGGAAACAGCATATATTTTCTCGGCGATTGCGTCACTTATATCCAAAATCATCATTTTGCGGTCGATTGATTCTATCGTAACCATTTTTCAATGTTGCGTTTGTTTTACGCGCCATTTTCAAAATTAATGAGTCGCATGGATATATGTACATGAATTTGGTAACACCCCGCACTGTTCCTTTTATTTTTATTATGTTTTCGTCTTGAGTTTTGTATATATCTTGGATCTGCAAGATAGTTTCACAAATATTTTAAATAATAAACAGTAATACAGTGATAGTTTAACAAATAAAACAGCAATCCTTCATTTTTAAAGTTTCCAAGACCATGTATGGTACCAGAATAAACTTCCAATAATTAAACTGGAGTTATTCGTTTTATGTATATTGGACCTTCTCATTTATTTTTACTAAGGATCGGATCTGGAGCCTGATCATGGCCGGTTTAGTAGCCTGATCGTGGCCGGATTGAGATCCTGTTATTGGCCGAATTAGCAGCCTGATAACGCCCGGATTTGTAGCCTGATCACGGCCCGATCAGAAATGGCGTTACGTGCCATATCAGGAGCGGATAGAACCGCCTTATCTGGGCCCGATTACTAATTAAGGAAAACCCGATGAGGCCCGGACCTCAGCCAGAACAAATTTCTGCTCGGGAATCCCCACAATTGCCCTTACTCCACTGATCCCCTAATCGCCACAACCCCACTAATTCCCTATCCCCCTAATGCCCTCCTAACCCCCCTCACCTAATCCCCCCCCCCCCCCCCGCCCCAATCCTGGGGCCTCACAGAACCCTACATTTTTCTAATTCCCTCAATTCTTGACACGGCGGCGGCGGTGAAATCTTTTTATAATATAGAGAGATATATAATTTAGTGACGAACGGTATAAAATATGGATTTTATGGTACTTAAATTAAAATAGAAATTGACATTATCGGTCTAACTTTTGCAAAACTTGAGATAGCGAGACCAAATTTTGTATGATAACGAAATAATATTCAGCCATGATATTTATTTAAGACAAGGATTATTTTTGCTTTTCGCAAATAAAAAAAACATACTTCCTCATAGACGTAGCTTTGTATTTTATCAGTAATTACTATTTTTATAATCATTTAAATCGTCACTTGCCGGAAAATGTATATAGTTCATGCTCTGCAATATTAACGTAATCGGATGAACGTCGCCCAATGTTATTAATCTGATAACCCCTGCCGCAGGTTCAACGTTCGTTTCGAACTTGATAGAATCATGAGGTAATGGGTTAGGGCATTAAGTGATAAAAAGGACAGGAAAAGGGTTTGTGAAAATTGAATTTGCAAAGTGTTGGGTAATGAATAAATGAGCAACTGTGTCTGAACTGTGACTCACTCCGTTGAATTAAACTATGGATGATAAACTTTTTGCGCGATAATGTAGCACGCTTGAGGTCACGATGTCTACCACCAGTGAAGAGCCTTAACTACGGTACACGTTTTCGGTCTCCACGACCACTCCACTTTTCCTTTGGCTTCCATTCCTTCTTCGTCCTCTCAGCTTTCTCACGACATTTTTTTTCATATTACAAAACGGTACCAGCAGTGCCTCGCACTTGGCCAAAGGCTTTGCTGTGTAGAATGAACCTAGTAGGAAAAAACTGCGAAGAAGCGCTACTGGCGGTGACGGCGGACACTCGCCATAGGAACTAGGAAACTCAGCGAAAATAAAATTAGCTCGTTGCTTAGTTAGTTCATTCGTTCGTATTTTCTTCGGGCGACAAGCATACATGAATCAGTGTGATAAGGGTTGCAAGGTGTACAAACGGTGCTGCAAAAAATGCTTTGTATTATATCGCGGTGTAGCTGAGGCATTGTTAATGATAATATTTATTTGTGGTACATTATTTAATTATCTGGTAAAACGGTCATTGTAGATTATTGCGAAGTCAAAAAGTACATGATTATATATGTTCAACTAAAACAAACATAAATAATTTACGAGGATAAGATTGAAGACTAACTTATTTGAAATAAAATATACAAATTAAACACTAAAAACTTATTTGAAATAAAATATACAAATTAAACACTAAAAAATTATTTGGAATAAAATATACAAATTAAACACTTAAAATTTGCTGGGTATTAATTGTTTGAGACTTGATGAGAGATATTAATTCTGGTGATAAGTAGAGTCAAGAAGACTTGGATGAGTAAAGAGAGGGAACATTATTGGTTATGGAAGAATCAAGAAGTCGCTGATTGTGTAATTTACACGCGGACATTCAACTTATGAAAAATTGGTAATATTGCCGATCTAAGATCTTGCAAATAGTTGCAAGTAAGTTTTAGTGTGTCGACGAAACATTTTTTTACAAAGAGCGTTATACCGAAATAGGAATTTGGCAAAAGAGTTGGCCGTCTTTTGGGGTGTAATTTTGAGAGACAGATCAAATGGCCAAGACGTGACAGCTTGAATAGAAGTCTGACTCTCGTGAGAAAGACCTGTTTTTCTCGGGTTACCTTCTATCGTATAGCTTGGGCTTCGAGGGACGCAAACCCCGAA
The DNA here is from genome assembly GCA_963970395.1 of Ephialtes manifestator. Lineage (NCBI taxonomy): Eukaryota > Metazoa > Arthropoda > Insecta > Hymenoptera > Ichneumonidae > Ephialtes > Ephialtes manifestator. The sequence continues at coordinate 13,694,393 of OZ019972.1, read as the reverse complement.
TCCTCCATCCGTGAGGATGTGCCTCGACTTTCCACTCACTCGAGAACTTTTCATTGTCTTGACTGCCGCGTAGAAAAGCGGACGGTAATGTCGGCATTTTCTCGAAGCCTTTTTTTTCAACTTGTGTTCAAATAAAAAGTTTCTCCGATCTATACAGCTATTTATTGATGTACTGAAATACTGATTACAAGCCTTTTTACGATAATTTTATAAAAAGTGACATTTTTCCGTTTCCGATTCCAGAATTCACAGATGCGATTTCCGCTCGGAAAATCCAACCTAAATTTTTACTTTTTCATCATATACGAAATATGTAAAAGAGAAAGTATTGCAATTCAAAAAAATTCGACTCTTGAATTTTTTTGGAAATACATGTTTTGAGTGTCCTAGATTCCAAAAAACACATTCACTAATTTCTGTCTGTCTGTCCATCTGTCTGTCTCTCTATCTATTACTCTGTCTGTCGGTCTGTCGGACTGTCTGTCTGTCGGTATGTCGGTCTGTTGGTCTGTCTGTCTGTCGGTCTGTCGGTCTGTCGGTCTGTCGGTCTGTCTGTCTGTCTGGCTGGCTGTCTGTCTGGCAACTGTGCCCGAAAGTACAATAACTTCTGAAAACATCTATGGACCGCAATGAAATTTGGTGTGTGCCTTTTGCATATAAACTGTAGTTTTGGTATTGAAATCCAATCCAAAATCTTCACTGCTTCTGATACTTTACCTGAAATTATCAAAAAAATTAATAAATTTATTTATTTATTTTTGGACCCCAAGCTAATATAAAAGTTATTGTTATTTGGTATGATACATACAGACAGAATTACGAGCAAATAAGCGATGAACAACAAGAGATTTAGTACAGAGAAGATTTTGTGGACTTTTCAATCACTCACTTAAGACTTCCGCAACTGTATGTTGTGAAAAAGGCAATTTATATTGCCTGAAATATGGATTGTGTTACACATTCACTAAACAAAAGAACTACTATCAATGATCTTGAGCGGTTTTCAATGAAAAATATAATATGAATATTTACATTATATGTTAGATTAAAAGGAAAGTAAAAATTGCACGGACAGAAGTTTCTGTGTCGTGACAACATAAACGGTGACAACAAACATCGTTTTGTTGGGCTAACAAAAAGATTGGTCAGTCCAGCAAAAAGATAACGATTTTTGTTGTCACGACACAGAAATTTTTCACCATGTGCAAGAAAAAAAATATTTGAGGTTATTCACAGTCATGATGTTAGACTATAAACACACATACACTCATAGTATCATAGTTTTTATCACTCGCATAGCATTTTATATGAATTTAAAGTCCTGCGGAGGCCTCATACACGCCATAAGATTTGAAACTTTTGGAATATGAATAATTGAAATATAAATCCAACTTGTCAAACTATCGCAGTGCCGACAATAATACCACCAAACGGAAGAGAGATGTGAAGTGAGGCGCGAACATCGCACGCGCCGCCTCGCGAGTGCGACTCGTAGCTTGAACTCAAATTTAAAAGCGCGTTCTTGACAAATTATAGCGAGAAATATAATAGTGTAACGAATGGTGCGCGCCAAGTTCACTTCACATTGGGGTTCAGACCGAACACGGCACACTAGACGAAGCACTTGACAACCGACTAACTTGACAACCGTCTAACTTGACAACGGAGACAGATAAACAAGACAGTTTCGGTTGACACCGCGACTAATCCAGACGTGCCAACGGATCGTGTTGCAGAATAAAAGCTACGTGACCTTTGATAATAATCTGGGCGTATTATTTCAATCACGCGCGTAACAATAGATTACAATAAATGTGCGAAATTCACAAATTTCTATTCGTGTAGTTAGTCACTATACCCTAATAAATTCACGATAAAAACTTCACGCCGGTAACAAATGTGATGAGAAAGTCACGTGTTGCGAATACACCAGTAGCAACTTTTTTTTTAACATATCGAATTTTGGCCTTAACTATCGATCTCAAGCCCCATAGTCTACCACAGAAAATACCGGTTACAAGCCTTTTTACGATGATTTTTTTCGTTACTGATTCCAGAATGCACAGATCCGACTTTCGGTCGAAAAGTCCAACCTAAAATTTTTTCTTCAAGATATCGCATTTTGACCTTCACTATCGTTCTTAAGTCGCATATTCTACCACATAAAATACCGGTTACAACCCTTTTTCCCCCGTATTCTCCGTCCGTGAGGATGTGCCTCGAATTTCGACTTTCGACTCACAGAACTTTTCCTTGATTGTCGCGTAGAAAAGCGGGCGGTAATGTCGGCATTTTCTCGAAGCGTTTTTTTCAGCTTGTGTACAAAACAAAAGTTTCTCCGGTATCTACAGCTATTTACTGATGTCAGTATGCTGTTCAAAGGCGGAAGATATTCTCGAACGACCGAACGGTCGGCTCCGGCTTCAAACTTTTACCAACAAGGTTTCCTAGTTAAATGACGAAGCCAGATGCCGATTGGTCAAAGAGCGCTAAATAATATTTTTAATTATCCGGATGCAGAACTAATAAGCATCAGCTTTTGCACTGCATATATACGAACTAGTTCAAAGCAAGAACTTTAAATTGCTCATCAGAATGTTGAGGTGCAAATACAACGATTGAGTTTTATTTTTCCGTACGGGCATTTAATGTTTCTGTGAATTAAGTTTTTGAAGAATCTTAGTCTCGGAATTATCTACAGAAATAATTCGAACATTAAAATAGAATTTCTATGTTAGAAGCTCATTTCGCGCAAATATTTAATCGGCCATATATCACGAGGCGTTATTTACTATATGAAGAAAATAACGCGTCATCCCGTTTTTCTAAAAAATATGTAATGAAAATAATTATATAAAAAGTTGATAACTTTCGGCTGAAAAAAAGTTTAATGAACAAATTGCATACATAAAAAAATGTGAAATAATCATTCGCATATTACAGTCGGAATATTTCCACACTCAATGACAACCAATCTCCCAATTGTAACATGCGAATGATTAATATTTCACATTTTGTAGGTTATGCAATTTGTTTATTAAAATCTTCATGTAGTCGGGAGATAAAATTTGTTTATAATCATACGTGAAGTAGTTTGTTTGATCGATGTTTTATTCATTTAAAGCTGAAAAAAATCCAGCTATTTCAAATCAGCTTCATATTTGATTATATACTCAATGTAACCATTAAAAGTTCGAAATACAGATTCGAAGCATTTCTGGTTTTGTTGAAATAAATTAACATGAAATCGTGGAGCTGGTCCATTTTTATTATACAATTCTTCATCATTCTTCTGCAGACACCTTCAAGTGTGGTTGTAAATTCGGCAGAAATTTTACACGATCCACCAACTTTCCTACGCATTTATTTATAAACCACTTCAATTTCAACTATTGTTTATTTTTCATTTTTTTTACAATTCTCAAAACAAAAAACTTCCTCTGCGAAGAAACCAAAGTTTATCAACATACTTTCTGAAAGAAGTGACTTCGAAAAGGCAGACAATACACTCAGAGAAATCATAGTAGTACAGTCAACTATAAAATGACAACTATTAATTTTTAGTCCATGCAACTATGAAAATAGTTATGGTAACTATTTGGTAGTTATAGGAACTATTTGGTAGTTATAGTAACTATTTGATAGTTGTGGCAACTACTAAAAAATTGCTCGGACGAACAAAAAATAAACAGTTGTCACTTTATAGTTGCTAGTACCGTAATTTTCTCTCAGTGTAGTGAGGGGTCGATCTTCTTTGTAATGTTTTTTTCCAGCCAATATTACAAAGAATGGTTAGGCCTCATATGAATTCAGCATATTTTAAGTTTTATAATTTCACCCTCTCTATCAGCTTTCTCTCGTGTTCGCTGACTATGATGATAAATTGTCCACGTTGCACATAGTGAGTGTACAGTATATATATATATATATATATATATATATATATACTGGATAAAGAGAGAGAGAGATAGAGGAGACGAAAAAAATTGCGACGTAACAAATTCCGGCTGGGCCACGCGAGCGAGTTTCACTCGACGAACTTGGGAAGCTCGCGTTCACCGTAGAGGAAACTGCTTCGTTTGCTCTTCGTGCTGACGGCAGCGTTGTTAACGGTACGGAAAGGAGTAATATGTCTCTCGGTTACTTCCCGACCCCCGAAACCCCTTCCTGCATCCTCTTCTTCCACCTCGTTCGTCTTCGATCCGTGCTGCGAGTTTAAACCTTGCATCCAACAGCAAGAGCAGCATAAACCGACCGAGTATTATTCAAAAATTACTTGAGCTGAATGTGCAAACATGCCTAATCATCAATAGCTTCATGTTAATTTATTAAGTACTGGCAATAAAAAAGATTAAGGTAGCTATGTCAGTACGCCAGAATCATGGACAACAGCATCTATATGACATGGAAAATTTATTATATATTGCATTTTGACTTTGACAATGATAATACCGAAAATAATCGAGGATTTGTAGACATTTTTGCAATGAGGTTGACACAATTGTTTGCAGGTAAATTATTTTTTCAGTGCTAATTTGACCTCGTTTTTCACGCGGCTTCTTAACAATCGGATGATAGCTAGGTTAGGTAACGTCATCTGGCCCGAAACCGTGCATTTTAATATTAGCTTACTTTAACATCTGTTCGGTGACTTAATTTTTTTATGATACGCAAAAATCTATCTTTGATCTAACTATGTTAATTCTCGATTGAAAGATTAACTTCACTAACACTCCCGTAAGCGCTGTGTAAAAAGATCGATTTTCAAGTATTCATTATTTATTCAAATTATCGGTAAGAGCCATCCAAATTTTGGAGAAGTAAAGCTTAATAGCTCAATTACAATAGGCTAAGAGTTCATGAACATCAATTTGATTTGCCTTCCTGACATAACTACATTAATCCTTTTTAGCATACCGTAATTGACCCAGCAAAAATCAATCCTGGGAAAATACAATCGCTTAAAAATTGACGAAACTAAATGTAACGTTTTGCCTTCAAGGAATTCTAACTTGACATTTCTGCAAAACGAAACATCTTTTGCATAATAGCTTTGGTATTATAATTGCGAAAATATACATTTTTCCAAATTGAGCATAAGTAACCAGAGTGTAACATATTGTTGGAACAGGATGGCGAGGCGACTTGATATCCACCTTAAAATAACAGGATGTTCCGAACGCCGAGTAAAACGAGCTACCTCATAAGACAGAGTTCATCACAGCTTATTACGTGTTCCAGATGGTGTTCACAGTGATTCATGCTACCAGCTCATCGTTTCGTCTCGACATCTTAAGGAAAAATAAATAAACCCCGCAAGCTACATATTCACAAATTATACACCGACGTACATGCGAGTGTCAAAATTGCGTGAATAAATAGTCGATATGCTTATACCATCTGCTTGTATTACCGCGAGGCAGGAAAAAAAATCCAGGCTGCAGCTCGATGTTGTTTGCCTTTATTTTCTTATTCAAGATGAGAGCAACGGGGAAACATTTTTCCAGAGGCTGTGTACATACCAGTAAATAGTCACGTGTATAATCAATTATATCTGCCTGGATGTGCACTGTTAAAAAAATTTACTACAATATGACAGTATCGGACTGGAAGGTTTTATTCGCAACCTGAACCATATATTTATAGTCCGTCTGTATTATATATTTATAGTAACAATACTTAAATAGATTTGCGAAATTTGTAAATTTACAGTTACAAAATACTAGAAATTTACGTTCTGTATTTTTTTTTTTCATATATCGTTTGTAAATTTCGCACGCGTTTATTATAAAATCTACAGCCACCTACAATGAATACACTGAGAGAAAAATCTGGTAATTAAAAAAAAAAGATATTATTAGACCGATGATAATCTAACTATAAACTATAATTCCCAGGAGGAACGTCTATATTTTATGGTTATAGCAAATATAAGGAAATAGATGGATGAACCATTAATATAATTCCGAGGAGGAACGACTCTATTTTATAGTTATTGCAAATATAATTATAGTAGCAATCATCGAAATGATAATAGTTTAAAAAACTATTCCAATAGTTTTAAATATGCCGTTTCATTGCATATACGATTTCAGCGTTTGTTTCCAATAACCTTGCAAATATCGTTTATTGAACCATATTATCATCACTTCAACCATAAAACATTGCAAGCCTTCCTATATTCGTTTTATCATGTGAAATCGTTAAATCAACGATATGCTTTTCTGTCAATGTATTTTCGTATTTCTGAAATCCCAGTCATGGTTGACGGAAAATTTACTGTCGGCATTCTATATAATTTGTTCCCAAGACGCATGAAAATTAACGTTTTGGAAAATTCCATGACGATGAATTTTTTATTTTTATGCAGATATAAAAGTCCTGCATATGAATTTACAAATTGGTCAACTAATATAAAGAACTTAACTGAAATTTTATAATTTTGGTCATGTAATAAATAGATTATTACAGACGTTCTGTAATTTTATTTAAATATTTGTAAATTTAATCCTTATTTATATAAAATTAATTTAATATTGTCATTTTTACAGTGATTATTATACCAATAATTATTTCACACACCGGTTTTATAAATTTCATATTGCTTGTCACAGTAAATTTACAATTTTTTTCAATAGTGTGTGTTTTGTCAACATCCCCTTTTGTCAAATGTTATTAGCTTATTACGTATACATGTGCAGCCGAGTAAACGCAACTAGGTCACCCAATTCGACGCTTCATTTTTCAGTTTATTTCCACAAACTTTATCAACGACTGGAGTGGAGATTCTGGTCGGTCGTCCGTGATATGAACTGAGGCAGTATGCAGTTCCTCTCTGAATTTCTGATCAAGACAGTGTGTCGCACAACCCACGAGGGTACTACAGTGGAATGTCTCACAATCAGACGAAGTTCTGATATATATGGGGTATTCCTGGCCAACTCATTAAGCGTTCAACCCTTCCAATTCGCTCAGTTATTTTGTATACGATTTTATGTACTCGAACATAGAAAATTAAAAAGACTTTTAATTTTTTTTAGATTCCTTTTACTGATACTTTTTATTTCATGAATTTTTTAAATAAAAATTTTGCGCCCCGATTTAAAATATCAATAAAAAAAATGTCAGCAGAATTAAAAAATAATCTTGCGTTATGTATATAATGTTTACGCAACAATCGACCATAAACTGCCATCTTGCTCCATTGTTTTCCATTTCAAACGAATTTTTTTTTCGATAAAATGGCTTAAAACCGACTGGGTCATAGCTAAAAAATTTTGATAACTAATATAGAATTTTTTAACATAATTTCAAATTTTTTTATTCGGGCACAAAATTTTCATTTAAAATATTCATGAAAAACAAAGTTTCAGGGAAAAAAATCTAAAAAAATTAAAAGTCTTTTTTCGAGCATACAGAATAGTATAAAAAATTATGAAGCGAATTGGAAGGGGTCAGGGCTGAACGCTTACTGGGTCGGCCAAGAATACCCCATATATATATGTATATATATATATATATAGTATGTATGTATGTATATATATGTATATATATAGTATGTATGTATGAAGCTAGTTACGTGAGATCGCGCCTTCGAATAGGACACTCGCTTCCTGTAGGATTGGGTTGGCTCTCGTACCTGGTTTTTCTCAGAAACCCTACGACAGACCCTCTGAAGATCGTGCTTGTGCTCTGATATGCAAATAGGTGCAGTTATCCTCAAATGAATTCGTTTATCCAGGACGCAGTTCTATCCACCGGGAGAGCAACTCCTTTTCATTATAAGATAGGGATCTTTGATATCGAAATGAGGTGCTGATAAGGCAAGGAGTAAGATAGATGAAGAACGATAACATCACTCTCTTTGCTCCTGGTCTTCCAACACGTAGTCATGCTACTCATGTGGATTAGTTCAGGTCCGTTTATCTGAAAATAATAAGACAGTATTATTCTTTTACCTCACTTGGTGCGGTACTGGACGTTTTATGCACGGTTTACGTGCACAAAGACCCCATATTCACATCGTGGGAAGTATAATTTTGTACAATGCTTGTTGGAAATATATATATATTTTTTAATTCTTGTAATTGCAACACTGATAAAATAGTAGTAGTAGTAGTAGTAATCGTATATTTATTGACAATACATGACAGGTTACAGCTTTACATATATGGAAATTACAATTTTATAACAAACTGGTATTGACAATAGGCCATCGACCGTGGTCCTTCAGCCCCTGATTTTTATACATAGTTTCGACTTTCCATTTTTTAATTAGTAAAGAAATAAATAATTAATTTAGTATCGTAGTTTTTTTTTTTTTTTTTTTTTTTTTCCCTTAGTTACCTTCATTGCTGAATATTTCTAGTTTTTGATATGTGGTATGAGTAGGGTGTTTGAATTTCTGATAAAATATTTTATCATACTTGTATCGCAAGCTGTGTGTGAAGTAAGCAGCGTTCGATGTAGACCTTGACTATTCTAACAATTGCTTTGGTATCGTTAAATAAGACTGTAGAATCATGATTTACAGAATATTTTAAGTTACTTTAAGATTGCAGTTATATTAGCATTAACCCTTGATGCGTTAAACCACATATCAACATATAGGGTGGAAGTACCGGTTGTGTCCACTTCAAGAATTTTTCCATTTTCAAGTACGTGTGATTGGGACCAAATATCATAAAACTGTTTTGAACCTATACTTTTCATATCTGAGAAGAATATAATTTCAGATTTCTAGCATTAAAATCTTCACATGTGTAGTGAAAACACTGGAAAATAGAAAAAAGTAGGAGCATAGCCATTTCACCAGTTCTGGCCACAGATGCACCGGTTTTGGCCACAGTACTGTACCGGTTTTGGCCATACTTAAAATGAGAATAACTCAATATTCATTGCACTTGAAACATTTTTTAAAGCGTGTTTAATCAATCAAAATCGTATTCTTATGAAAGCATCCAATTCCTCTACACGAAAATGTTTTTAAAGCACAGATGCCATCTGTAAACCTAACTGACCTTTTTCTTTACTCGTGCTTGCAAAATCCTCGTTTGCCCACCATTCACAGACATGCAAAATGGTCGGTTGACGCACTAGTGCGCAAAACATTTTGCGCACTGGCTCCCTCATTTTGCACACCGTTCCCTGGATTTTACTCACTGCTTGAAGTTGCAGCTCATTTTGCATGTCTGTAAACATTGGACAAACTCGGATTTTGCATTGCACTCGTAAAGAAAAATATGGTTGGATACACGAGGCCAGTTCTGCGTACTTCTCGTGTGAAGACGGTATGAAGCCTCGGCGAAGCCGAGCAGTGCGCATAACGCTTCTTTGGCCTCTTGTATCGAAATATACTATTTTGACATTCATCTCCTTCGTTTTGTACTTTTTCGTAGCAGCTTTCTTTGTCACAAATAGTCATACATTAATGTTTTACTCTTTACACTTTTATTTTTACCAGAGTTTTTACGGAAAGTAGATTTTCGCATTGCATAATGATGGGAATCTTCAATATGAAAGGTGTTCCACCGCTTTACCTTCTTTTTTACTATACATTTTTAAGGATATATTTTTCTTAGCGTTTTTTGGTATTTTCGTTTCTTCTTTATGAATATATGTACTGATTGTGTAATAATTGACGAAAAATTAATGATTATAGTATCATGGTCATATCCGGGGCAACATGCCCGCGCAGAAAAAAGTAGTCCAGGATGGAGTCTCGGATGGAGTCCAGGATGGAATCTTGGCAGTCCAGGATGGAGTCTCGGATGGAATCGTCGCAGTCCAGGATGAAGTACAGAATGGAGTCCAGGATGGTGTCCGCCGACTCCGGCTTTTAATCGGATCCCGGAGTCGGCGGACACCATCCTGGACGACCCGTGAATCTCGGCTGTCCTACGGCAGAATCTATCCTTTTGTCCATTATGGATTCTCACCTGGACTGTCTTACAGTCCATCCCGGACTCCATCCTGGACGACCCGTGAATCTCGGCTGTCCTATGGAAGAATCCATCCTGGTGTCTATTATGGATAGCAATTTGAATGTTACAGCAATTTGAAACATTCAAATTGCTGTAACCTCACAGCATTGGGCTATGCCATGAAAAAAAAAAAATACTCAAAATTCGGCGATCACTCAAAGATTCCGAGGCAATTTGTCCGGTGAAAAAATCTGAAGTCCAACCATAAAAAAAAAAATAATTTTGTTGTTTTTTCCATAAAATGTGACCTGAAATTAAGCAATTAATTTTGAATATATTTTTTTCTTGTTGGCCATAAAAAAATGCACATTTTCGTCTTTTAATGATTTCGATACGATCAATAGTTTCTGAGATATTACAGATTAAATGAAAAACGATAAAAAACGAAAAAATTTGCATATTCCGGTCAACTATTTTTTTAGAATTTTGAAATTTGGTCCATCAATAGACACCGCTGAACCTGATTTTTAGATAAAATTTGAGATTTTTTTTTTTTGGGGGTGGCGAAAGTCCCGTGGAATCCCTCATATACCACCTACATATATGCATCACATACTGCAGGAACAGGATGCGTGTCTACAATTTGAAACGTACGTGCCCATTAGAAAGGCAGATAATAGAAGTAGCAGACCGGTATAGCGGGGGAGTGGAAGGCGTAGCCTGCACCAGCAGCATATAGCTCGAAGCGCATCCGCGTTTGGTCGGTCGGACGCGCTAAAGCTCATTAGCACGCCCGTGGCTTACGACTGATCGAGGGAGCCGGCACTAAGGGCAGTAGCTAGCAAACTCGATGCAAAGCAGTGTTACACTTTGAAGGAACCTGCTGTAGATGGAGCCCATTTTGCCAGAGACCGGATATTGTGGAGGGGGGAGGTTAGGCACACCTTAAGCACGGTGGTATAGCTTATTATAAGCTACACAACGACCTTACTTCCGGATTGCCCAGACCCACTTTGTCTCTGTTCGCACATTACCTACATGAGTATTCCTAGGCAAAACTAGGCTTATTAGATCAATGCAAGTTAGATAGAAATCAATGTTTAATGTAAGTTTGTAGACTTTTCGGCAAATATAATTGTAACTCTACCATTAATTTCTCTACCAAACAACTCTATCACTACATTCAATTCTGGTAAAAATTTCCATATACCTACGAAAAACAGCTATGTAACATTTACACTTCTGTCAACTTGACATTATATGTCAATAATTATATGTTATATATAATTAATATTCATGTTATTTTGAGTGTGAAAAACGTCGTGTTGTCTTTGGACAGGTGAATCTGCAAATAAAATTAAAAGCTAGATCAACAATAATTAAAAATAATGTATTCTACTTAAAACTAAAAAAAATCTCCTGGGGAGAAATATGATGGTGAACATTCCTTTTCTACTGTCTTAAATTATCTCAGCCGGTGGAACGCTGTGTTAAGAAAAACGTCATGCTGCAGTGAATATACGAAAACTGTTTGTTGTTTTTTTGTAAAAAGATTGGTTCAAAAACACCGTTCAACACAGATCTTACCTATTACAATTCTTAATCAGTAAATCTCCGACAAGTTAGGTAAGGGTCAGTACGGTATCCCCGTAAATACATAATTGAACAGCAATGTAACCTGGAAGTTACATGTGATTGGAACAATCTAACGCTTGCGTTATGTTGCGGCTATATAACGTAGGAGTAACATGTGATGTTTCATTTGTCATATGCAGGTAATGTTACTGTTATGTGACATATTCTCGTTACAGTTGCATAACAAAAGCTATGAAACCGCAACGCAACGTGCAAGTAATAATTGGGACGTCACTTGTGTGACAGGAAGGCAATGTTACAGTTATGTAACGTGGCAACGTTGTAAGAACGTCACATATTCATACAGAATGTTATGTCTGCTAGATGGCTAACGACTCAAAAGTTTCTCTCAAGCTATTCGTGACCCTAGCGTGTATAAGACTGAGCGACTTCATAGTTCAAAAGAAACAGTGGGATACCCTTCGCAGGTGCCCTAACTGGTTGGCATTATCCGCCAATAGCTTATTCTACTTTTAATTGTAGCACCTATTTTTTTTACCTTCTAAGGGTAGCGATTTCGCAACCCGTGGACTTTTGTGGACTTTCAGTCGACAAAAGAACCTCACGTGAACTTACCTTTCGAAGTTGCGGTTTCGTAACTTTTACGTTACTTTGCATCAGTAACATTACGCAACGTACAGGCAACATAACTGGATTGTAACGGTTATGTAACGCGTGTTACATAACTATTCTCCTTGCAGGAGTCCAAAAATTTCGACCGTGGCACGGTTACTCATCCAAGTACTGTATTTTTTTGGACTTTTTTCTTCAAATAAATAACAATTCTTCGCGACTACTGAAGAATGCAGACAATTATTTTGTAATTAATTTTTCCGTTTTTTTTTTAGACAGGACATATGTATACATACGGTGCACATAATATTATATCCTCATGGATATCCAGTGTATGTTCGATGTACATGAATAAGTGTCTCCTTTACAGATACATTTCATATACATAGGACATTGTATATCCGCAAATGTTTATACGATGTACATGCAATGTATGTGAAAATGCTATATGGGAACATGGTACCATTGTTGAGTGAGAAATAATAACTTACATGTAAGTTACAAGTGATGTTACTTGTTACATTGGGTTACATTGCTGTAACATTGCTGTGACATTACCGTGTTTACTGGGAAGCTATCTTATCGCCGACAAGCGTATAACCGAAAGTTATAACCCCGAAAAAAGAAAACACGGCGTTGGCTAGTTTGAGTCCAGATCAAATGGATAGTCCGAACTTCGAATGCAAGTTTAAACTCAAGTTCGAATTTAAGTTAGAACTATATTTTCTGATGAGATCGAACTCAAGATCAAACTCAAGTTGGAACTTCAGAAATTTTAGTTCGATCGTAAGTAGATACTTAAGTTTGTAACTCCACCCTATAAAAAGTGTTCATTCCAGGAATCCGAAGTTCGCGCTGGCTTTTTGTAAGAGCAAAGGTATAATTATTTTGGATTATATATGCACGTTACAGGCACGTTTCGCGAATTATGAATACTTTTAGTCATACACCTAGCCCTTTTCAAAACCTCACGCGTTAGCAATGTATGTCGTCCTTTGTTTCCCCTTGGAATCAAAGTGACTGAAACAAAAAACATCAGATGTAAACGTCAACTACGGTAGTGACAAGCGGGTCTACTATCCGATTGCATTTTTAAGGACGTTTCCGATATCATTCGACATTGTATGTTTTTCTCTTAACTTTCTTCCCTGTTCTTCACTGTATTTCTGTATCTCTCTCTGCTTTATTCTGTAAATCGTTCACGTTTCGCACGACATAACGAATAATTATGGTTGACGGTTGAAATTAACAACAAATAGTTTAAATGTGTAGTCTGTTTTTGTTTTGAAAACTTGAGTTGATACTTGAGTTAAAACTTCAGTTCAAACTGAATTTGGAATTCAAGTTCCAACTCGAGGTGGTCTTGAGTTCGATCTTGAGTCCCAACTTGAGTCGATCTCATAAAAAAACAGAGTTCTAACTTAAATTCGAACTTGAGTTTAAACTTGAGTTCGAAGTTCGGACCTTCCATTCGATCAAGAGTCGCGGTAGCGGCTCGAGACAAGTACATTTACCTACCTACCATACCGACTGAGCTAACAAGATGCTTCAAGACTCTCTTACTCGAGTTTTCGATTTTGACCACTTGTTTTCGAGGTTAATACATGATATAAATAAAATTATACGTTTTTCGAGCTATTTTTAGTTGTGATAAGATAGTTTCCATTAAAATACTTTTTTAAAGACCAAAACGAGTATTTTAGTTTCAGTCGTTTGTCCACAATGGTTATTTGAACTTTGAAACTCTCTTGAAATATTTTGTTTTATTTTCGTTGTCTCGGATTTTGGCACACAGGTTTTCGCACACCGGATTTTCGCACGGGCCAATCACTGGTGGCAAACTTCGTTTAGTGGATAACGACAGACAGTGATGAGCCAGATCAAACCGTGAATGTGTATAAATGTTATAATAGTACATTACGATACGAGTGCGAAAAAACTTTTTTTGACGAGTGTGAATTTGCAGCACGAGCCGAAGGCGAGTGTTGCAATCACACGAGTTAACAAAACGGTTTTCGCATGAGTATCGTACAAAATTTTATTTCACGAGGTGTGGAAACGATGTTTGACGCACGCGAAGCGTGCGTAAAACCGCGTTCTACGCACTGAGTGAAATAATAGTACTTTGCAATACAAGAGCGAGAAAGCGATCATTATACGGAGGTTGGGAAGTTGATCGCATGAGCTCCACGCGTATCACTCGCCTTCGGCTCGTGCTGTCTGTGGTACGAGTGCGGCGAGTGCGATCAACTTCACAACCGTCGTATGATGATCGCTCTCTCGCTCTGTATCGCATAATACTTTTTGTAACAAATGCATGAGAAGTGCCACCGAGTGTAATGTCGCGCGCGTGCGAGAAGTGCGTGCGAGAAGTGATTTCCGTGCAAGAAGTGATTTCCGTGCGAGAAGTAAAATAGCATCGATGGCCGTAAAGCGCCACTTACGCCACGCGCGGCAGGCACGAGAAGTAGCACTTCTCACCCATGCTTTACAAAAAAGCTATTTCGTAGTGTTTTTTCCGTAAATATGGAATGCTTATCGTGAACGTGTATTAGTGAATAGTAATAGTGATTACCAAGAACGTATCTTCAATTATGTATTTAAATAATGTGTTTGGTTTTTGTGAACATATTATAAATAAAGCTACGGCATATTAGGCGATAAATAAAAAATGAGTGGGAAGTTTGATTTTATGATGAAGAATTATAACCTCTGCTTCACTAGGATTCTCGAAGATTTGTTTCAATCAAAAGGCAATTGACAATACAAGAATAATTCATGACTAAATGGTCAAAACATAACCATGCAGATTGATAAGTTAAACATAAATAAAAGTTATGGATTCATACGAAACATTATTAAAAATTCATGCGAAGATTTCTATATGAATTTTTATATATTTTTCTTTGCCGACCCATAAATCAATATCAGTTAATAAGAACTTAATCTCTTATTAATTGACATAAGAGCTTAAGCTCTTATTAATTCAAGTTGGTTTGCCTTACATTCATTGAACTATTCTTTTATAGTCTTTTATAATAGTGAAACAGTTTTCGACATATAGTAAATAATGATTACAGGCAAATCATTAAAATCGATAACTGAAGTCTGGTTTGAACTAAGAACACTGTTCCATGCCGCTTTCAACAGTCGACCTACACAATTTCAGTGAATTTAGTTTCTCAAAATCTATTTGGCGCTCGGCGCTAAGGGGGTACTGTGGATCAAACCAATCAGGGAGATTAAGGCACTTCAAAGAGATGAAGTGAAAAAAGGCTTATTCTAAGACATGAGTGTATGTGACTTTTATTTTTCAGCTTTTAATCGTACATAAAAAAGTAATATAACAGTTTTTGAGTTTCACACAAGTTTCAGGATTTTGGTTTATCGCAGTCTCAATATTTTAACAGCTCGCACATGAAAACGGCACTTCGGATGTCGTTTCTTGATAGGACCTTTATTGTTCAGCTTGTTGATCTGCATGAAAAAGGTCCTATAACTTTTGGTCCTAACTCAAACCGTTTTCGAGTTCATCAGAATTTTTAGGATTCTCGTTTATCGCAGTCTCAATTTTCTCAATTTTGTTCAACCCGTTTTTTATGAAAATGGTACGTCAATTGTCATTTCTTGATAGGAACTTTATTATTCAGCTTGTAAGCCTGCATAAAACAGGCCCTATAAGGTATGGTCTCAACTGGCACTGTTCTTAATTTTCAAAATTATTGAAATTCATTTTTATCACAATCTTAATAACAGTTTCAATTTTGTTTCACCATTGTACAGGTTCTCACTTCATAACAGGTCATCAAATGTAATTTCTTGACAGAAGTATTATTATTTATTTGTAATAGTTCATAAAAAAGACCCTACAACTGGAAAAAATGAAAAAAAAAATTAATTCACAGTACTTGACGAGTTTGCGAAGTGTCCCACATCGTCCATCATCATTGAGTGTTCATATGAGCATATAAACTCGCCAAGTACTGTGAATTAATTTATTTTTTTTCATGATGAGAATTCTTTAACTATTTTACGAATTTTCTTTTTTCGATTTTTATAATTTCATTTTCTTAATTTCAACTGTAAGAATTTGTTTTTCATTTAATTTTTTTTACCTTCGACAGCAAGATTTTGTATTAGTCTCTAATAAAAATACTGTGCCTATATATATCAATGTTGAACAAGATGTACTTGACATGCTGTAGGTATTTTTAATTTATTTCATGACTTTTTGTACCTATCACAGCTTACTGCTCAAATTTCTGACGCTGATTTTTTAAGGCAGATCTGATAGCACTCACGTAGATAAATATACTTGTCACAATTTTCTACACGTAGTGTTTTTTGGGGGATATGAACTGAAACTAGCCGACGCCGTGCTTTGTTTTTTCGGGGTTATAATGTTCGGTTATACGCTTTGCGGCGATAAGATAGCTTACCTCCAGTGCGAGTATATTGGGAGGGAGTCGAAGAATGTGTTCAGGAGTTTGGTGTACAGTCTGCCAAACGGTTGTACTTATATAGCGTCTTTAGTCGGTGCACTGAGAGACTAAAGTGCTATTTTCTATCGGGAAAATCCAATCAGTACTTGGATATCGCGAACGAGTAAACCATAGACAATCGCAACGCGGGACGACCGCTTGCACAGTATTCCTTCTCATTCTCTAGCTTCGAATCGTTGTTGCTCTCGCCCCGAAAACGATGTATCTTGCTTCGTTTTCAATTACTGCCCATCCATTTCGAGCAGGGAGCGATCTACCGACAGGTTGCCAGTCGATAAATTGTCCACATCTTCTGATCCTCACATTCCATGCTGCTTACGGTTCATCCCATTGCTCTCACATTCAAGACAACGGACTCAGTGCGCATTGGACTCCTGTCCTCTTGTTAACGTACAATTGCTAATAAATCTGTATATATAGGACAAAACATATTATGGAATGCCTAAAATTTAGGAAATGCATCGATCCCTAGAAAATTTGTAAACGGAGTTTTGAAATCTGATGATTTTGGAATCATAATACTGGTTACATTCGTTATCAACAATCCTAAAAACAACTGACACCGTATCGCTGGCCGGAAAGGCTTCGTTATTAATGGGTTCATTCAAACCTACTTTTTTCGGCATAATCATTAAAAACTATTTTTTTATAGATTAAGTGGCTGTTCAATATTCATGAACTGTAATTATGCTAGTTATAAGTTTTCCCAGTTCTTGGGTAGATCAGAATGTAGTAAATAATACTTGTTCCGATCCTACTATAGATCCAGCTTAGAGGACCAGAAAACACAGTAATAATAAAAAAGTAGTTGGTAGGGATACCACTTTCGCGGATGTCCGAATCATCCGGACTATCCGGACTAAGCGAACCCAACACTTAAAGCCCGGACGTCCGGATAGTCCGGTAAACCGGATCCGAAACGGACCGAACCGGACTGTGACGGACCGGAATGAAACGGACCGAAACGGACCGGATCGAGTCAAGTAATAAAATAATAAAATTATGGCACTTCCTAATAACACAAGTTGACAACTTAGGAAAACGGCCCAAGACAGATTAGTTGGTACTTTATATAATTATTTTTCTTTTAACTCTACAAACATGTTTAATAACTGCAATCTGTTAAAAATAAATTGAATAACAGAATTTTTGTGAAAGGTTAGTTCTCAATAAATAATTAAAAAATTCCTATTCTTATAAAATTCGAACTCTTCTAGCATCACTGAATATTATTTTATTCGCGGAGAATATTTTAAGTTTTAAATTTTTTGTGAAATTCGAAACTCCAGAAAATCCTAACTTTAGTGACTTCAGCCAAATCAAATACCAATCGACTTTGAATGTATCTAAACTTCTATGAAAATATTCAGCAGAATGGCTAAAAGTTTACAAAAGTTAGAGCGACCGCGCCTTGTTTAATATGCGGTAATACTGTGCATCCTTGTTTAAAATAAATTTGAAAAACTGATGTTTCGCAAAATTTTATTCATCAAGAAATAATAACGAACCGTTCTGCTAATCTTCACTAAATGATATGCCAAGAATCACTGAATATTATTTTGCTTAGGTACTAAATTTCGGCTTAATATATACAGTTTTGGAGAAGTAAATGCGATAGCGTATATTTTCAGAAAAATTCAACATTCTATCCAATCTAATCCACTTTACCGATTCGAGCTAAGTTCAATATCAAATAACATCAAGTGCACCTGCTCTCATAGAGAACTATTTAGCAATATAGACTAATTTTTAGGGAAGTTATAGCAATCACGACCTTTTATTTTTAAAAAATCAAAAAGCTATCCAATCTACTGCAAGAATTTGTTTTTCATTTCTAATTTTGTTGCCTTCGACTGCAAGATTTTTTATTAGTGTCTGATAAAAATACTGTGTCTATATATATAATATCAATGTTGAACAACATGTACTTGACATGCTGTAGATAGTTGTAATTTTTTTCATGACTTTTTTTACCCATGCACAGTTTACTGCTCAAGTTTCTAAGGTTTTTTTACGCATATCGGATAACACTCACGTAAATGTACTTTCCCAATTTTTTACACATAGTGTTTTTTTGGGGGATTTTCTTTTTAATGATACAGAGTTTTCTGCATTCAGCACTGACGTCTGCTAGACTGTTGTGTTTATAGGCAGATTACACCACATGAGGGAAAATCTTAATGTTTATTGTAAAGTGAAATGTCGATAAAAAATCACGGCTTGAAAAAACTTTTGGGTAGTGACTAGTAAATTAAACTTGGCAAATAGTGGATTCCGAATAAGAATGCGTATTACATTTTAATTGTATGAAAGAAAATTGCGTTCATACGCAAAAATGTAAAAATGTATTTTCCAAAAGTTGGAAAATACAGTTGGAAAGGGGGAAAAGGGACCAAAATTGAAAACTTTATGGGCTTTTCAATCATAAAGGGGCTTCACTAAAATCCAGTAATTACAACAAGGTAAATTTCATAAGATGTAAGAATACATTTCAGAACAAGTTGACTTAATTCGCGAGTCCCAGTTAATTATCAGAATTGAACTTACTAAAGGAGCAATAAAGATGTATGTTGATATTACTTACGTGCCAAGTTACATTAAGTAAAAAAAACACATGCCGTATGGACTACCACAAAACAGAATTCAAGTACAAATGTAACATAAATCTTTGGATTTTTAGAAAAATGTCTCGAGCTTAAAGAAGCTTGCAAAGTAGAACCTTGCAAATTGCGATCTCATAATTTTTTGTTTTTTTTTACAAAGCTTCCTCTATGAGGAAGCCACAATCGATCAACATACTTCTTCATAGAGGTAGCTCTGTAAAAAACAAAAAAATTGTGAGGAAGAAATTAACAAGGTACTACTTTGCAAGCTTTTTAAAATAAATAAGGAGAGCAGTACTTATAATAAAAAAGATAACTTTTTTGATGGACTCGTCCGCTTTAAAATAAATTGATTGGTGATGATGCATGATACATACTATATGAGAAGTACATACGCTCGGATGTCTTAATATGACAGAACATTGCTATGAAAATGATGTTTCCTGGTGTAGTGTGTTCTAGAATGGTCCGATCCACTTTAATTGGGTTCAGTCCGTTTGGGTTCGGTCCGGTCTGGTCCATTTCGATCCGGTACGGTCCGGATGTCCGGATCTGAAGAGTCAAGTTCGTTTGATCCGAGTATCCGGGCCACCCGGATATCCGCGAAACCCGACTTTAAATGGTAGTCCTAGTAGTTGGACCCAACCAAGTGTCTTAGTGCTCTGAGGGACAGACGATTAATTGGTTGCATCAACTATTTTCACTTGGTTGGGACTGTATCGTTGCTTGAACATAATCCCACTTTGACAAGAGTTTGCTGACAGCACTACTTGTTGTCTTCACTCCGTCGAATGATACCGACATTGTTTATTAAACCTCACTAATGTTTTTTCACGTCATAATCTTCGAAGTTTATTTTTGCAGTCTCGTATAACTTCGTCAGTTTATATGCCTTCACGCGATTTCACGATCTTCTATGATAGAACAATGGCGGCTAACACGCAAATATATAACTGCTACCGTTAGTTGGCCCTAATTATCTGACTTAGTTGGAATACGAATCAAATTCGTTGTGTGATCTATCCAAGTCAACTAACTCTACTATCCAAGTCAACTATTCTAGTCTAACTAACAACCTGAGGGTTGTGACAAGAACCCATGCAAAAATTTCGGCAGGTATTCAGCTGGATCCTGCCTGGTACTCCCATCTTCCGGTCGAATTCCAATCGGTCATCGGATCGGATTCCAGACATGCGATATAACACGCGGAACTGAATTCCGATCGGGATCTCGAACTGGGATTCGATCCGATGGCTGACTGGATTCCAGCCGTTACCCGTGCAGAAATATAGTTGGGGCTCCAAATTGGCCCTTTCCAGATGGCCCTATTTGTAGTAGGGGCCCTACTAGAGGCTAGTCACGCTTGAAAGTACGGGCCTTTAGAGGCTCAATATGTGCGACCCTAGTGAGGGTTCCCCATTTAAGCCTGATTAGGCCCTGAAGTTTGTCGTGGCCGCCGCTGTTGAGCCTAGTAGGGTTCTAAAGTGGATTCACTATTGTGGATGCCACGTTTATACCTAAAAAGGCCCCTTATTTAATCGCGGCTGCCCGAACTAATTTCTGCATGGGTATATGGGCATACTAGGCTGGATCCACCTGGATCCTTGTCGAAAGATGGGAATACCAAGCTGATTCCAGCTGGATCGCTGTCGAAATTTCTGCATGGGGCTGGTTAGAATTAATTTAAATAAATGAATGCATAAATTATATAAGAATCTGTAACTTTATTCTGAATTTCAAATAATAACATAAACTGTAATAAAATCTGCAATAAGAACGGCTTCAACAAAAGATCACTGTTTCTGTATTGGACGTCGACCATCCCAGTCGTGAAAGACGATGAAATATATAAACTCGTGTACCTCTATTTAATATGTTATCTACAAGTCCGCACTACACCAAACTTATATAAATGTGTTTGTAAACTTGACAATTTGTAGTACTTATCCGATGGATTTCATTATGGAAAATAAATAATAAGCGAAGTGTCCGTGATACAACGATGACTTTATTACTTCCGTCCTGACTCATTTTCAGTGATAGTTTTACTATTTTTCGTTTAATAAAATTTATGGGACACGTTAGTTGAAGAACAATTTTGACGAAGTTCCCACATGTCATTTTGTCAGACGCAGTAGGATAGGTAAAATATTTCCCCTCAATTTCCATAATGATCCCTTCTCTTTCATTTTTTCCGCGGAATCCTCAAAATAATAGTATATTACGATATAAGTGCAGTAAAACTTTTTATGACGGATGTTGCAATCACACGAGATGCACGGTAATACTGGTCGCCGTTTAGAACTGGGACACGATCTAGAATCCATTCCGATTTCAAACGGGTCGTCCCTTTTAGGGTTACCCTGTCAAAGCCTGATCCATGATAAACTGTCATTCAGTGAGGAAGTCAAGGAGGAAGTCAAGGAATCAATTTGGGAGCTATTCGGATTCCAAGTTGGATAACCCATTTAAGGAAACCCGAGCCAATCCCGATCAGGATCGAGTCTCAAACTGGGACGCCCAGACTAATTTCTACATGGAAAATATTCACTCAACTAACAAATAATTAGTAGGCTGAGCGAAGCCATTTTTTTCGTGAGTATGAAAAGGGTGCATTGTCTGTATGTATGTGTGCAGATGTTTACATGAATTGAGAGATTCGGTAGCTTCGTGATATGGAAATAACGGTCACATTTAAATGCTACGGGTACAGATAATTGACGCTTTGCCGGAACAGATGCAAGCATTTTGAATACGCGCGAGGTAAAACAAATTTCTAAAGTCTTTCTACGTTCTCCTTTTCTTTTTACTGGTTCTCACCCATAAATATTTGAGTTTATTCCCGCGTTCTGGGAATATGGTTCGGTGATTTTTCAAGAATTCGCAGATAGCCCGGTTCCTACACGAAGTTACTCGAGCGAGGACGATTTGCATATGCAGTCGTACTCTCTAGGTCACTTTGCTCGTCCCCTTGCACGCTCGACGCCTTCGAATCACAGGAATTCTGAGAAAGTCTGCTCGGATGATCGTTAGGATCTTGCACTCGAATGCCAACGACCATTAAGCACTCGTTTACAAAGACAAGAAAATTCATTGGAATGCTCCATTAAAAAAAACTTTACCAGAAATACCAATGGTGCATGAATGGAAGCTCAAAACGTTGATTGATAGGATGATCATGCTATCTTGCCTTATCTTCTTGT
Source organism: Ephialtes manifestator (assembly GCA_963970395.1). Classification (NCBI taxonomy): domain Eukaryota; kingdom Metazoa; phylum Arthropoda; class Insecta; order Hymenoptera; family Ichneumonidae; genus Ephialtes; species Ephialtes manifestator. The sequence goes on along the minus strand of OZ019972.1, from coordinate 13,671,954 downwards.
CTATAATTCTGCATTGATGACTAACAAGTCGATAATTTCAAATTGCTCCCGATAATACATGTGTCAAAAGTTTAAATTACAAACAAAGTTACAATACTTAGATTTAGTTGAGATGATGGGGACCAAAGAGATTCAGGGATTCATAATCTATTCTACCAAATTGAAATAACTCTAAGATTAAAAAAAAAGTAGTCGTAGCGATTGGTATTGATTATATTTGTATTTTTTTATGTTACGTTTTGGAAAATAAATCTATGTACTCCGAAATGAAAATTCCGAAATTATTTTGTTCGCGCAAACAAAGACTTTTCTCTGAGGAAGCAAAAATAAGGAAATAGTAATGTGGTATCGAGAGTGGAGTATTTTAAGCAATGGTTGAGACGCAATATATCAGGGAGAATATCTGTGTATCTGTAGAAAAAGGTTCCGATCGTAAAGCCAAGTAAAGCTAGAAAGTTCGTAGGGATCGCGAGGTCTAACTAGCTTTTTCTCGTTTTTCTCTTTGCCCCAGAAAAAGGAATGGACAAATGCAGTCAGGAGTAGACAATGGATCGAGGGGAATCCTCGTAAGTGCTCGTGAGTTTAGCGATACTGGGGTTGATGCCGGTATTGCTTGTTCATGCGCTTTTCGTGGAAATCATCAACATGCTCTTTTACTCAACATTCATTAAAAAATAAATAAAACAAAATAAATAAACTGTATATTCTACCGCTATTCCGAGAATTTCTTGTGATTGTGAAGCCGATATTAATGCACAAATGTGGCAAAAAATGTGGCAGAATCGAAATTCTACGTTAACTGGGTCCCAGTGTCTAAACGAAATACGATCAATCAAAAATATATTTTTTTTATCAAACCATCACTATTGTAGCTTTTCCAGTCGGACTGATTCAACCCTTGCTTCAATCGCAATGCAATTCTGAACCTCTCGAAATTCCGTAACTGTAGTATTTGTACCTTACTCCGAGTGGAACGCACTCTCGACTACAGACAATTTAACCTTCTCGCTGAGGGTGAATTCACTGGAAGGAATGAGAAGGAGGTGTAGGAGGCTCTGCGTGTCTATTCACATCTACCACGTTAGTGGGGGGGATGAATCTCTGATGTTCGCCTCGTATTTGAGCTTCCGGAGTAACTCGGATTCGAAGCAACGTCCGAGCTATACACTGTGGCATCTACGGAACTGGTTTGTATATGGAGTACCGTTGAAAACGTGGTATAGCATATACCTCGAGTATGCAATGGCAATTGCTATGGCAAGCTGGCAGGCAGCCAGTTCAACCCACCACGTCGTGAACTGAAGAGTCGTGAACGATTTTCGCGCAGAGACCATCGGGCGACTCGACGTGATCGTGTTGATAGGATTTCGTAAAAACACGACTTTCGTGGGTCCGCAATGGTTACCTGCTAATTACTACTGATATTTTAGTAGATACCAGTACAGCCCAGAGATAATATTACGTAGACGGAAAAAAGCAGTTTAGTTGGGATAACCAAGTTACTGGTTAAATATGTGCAGATGATTAATTAATTCGATCAACCAAGATACTCACACAGAACGTACTGTCCATTAGACGTCCATGAATGGCCCATTGGTCCGTAAAACATCCACATCCACGGTGGACGATATATGCATTTCTATTTAACGTTTGTAGCAGTCTTGTAGTTAACGGGACATCCATTGGACATACATAATACGTACCACCTTGATCGGTCGGAATGGATATAAAATGGATGTCCATTGAAATTTATGTAGAATACCTCGATTAGATGAATCTGTAGTACTTTAAGGAGACATCCAATATACGTTCAAAACTCATCTACAAGGAGATGTATTTGATAGATGAAATGAGAACGTCCATTGCATAATTTCTGCATGATGAAAAATGAATGTCATTCAGGGCCATAAGGTGGACATACACTAAATGTCCAGAGGACCGCATTGTATGGCTGCACCGTCAATACGTCAACTGGACATGTAATGTATGTTCAAACTTTGTTTTCGCGGAAACATACCTAATGGACGTAAAGGGAATGTCTATTGGATGGCCGCGGCAGGATTCTGAATGAATGTCCCTCAAGATCGTTGAGTGGACATACACCAGACATCCGAAAAACCACATTGAATAGCTGCCCGTTTAGTGCATTAGCTGGACATGTGCATAACGGACGTTGTCCTCCATATCCATAGAACATCAGTTGCATTTCGAATGAACATCACCCCATGCGGCCAAAATATGGGCATGACATAGTATATACGTAAGTCAGATCGTAGTATGACTGGTCATTGTCTCTACATTATACGTCTAATCTGCATGAAAAGCTAAACCTCTATATGCATTCACTAAACATCCACAGTAAGTAGTAATCAGCACCAATTGAATGTAATATGTTTGTCCCTTGAACATACTCGTAGATGTTTATTGGACATACATTTCACGTCCACTGAACGTATAATATGAACGTCTAAATATCATAAAATATATGTTCGTTGAACATCTTAGGGATACCTATTTTCACGTAATTGATGACATCTATAAGATATTTATTATACGTCTATTACATACCTACTGGTACGTTCAAAGACCGGCTACATTACTTAGAATTAGTGCCCGTTGACACTTTCTGTGGTTATGTGCTGGATGTCCAATGATGTCCTCAGGACGATCGATTCATCCACCATGCATATTCAACAGACGTACCATGGTCGATATGTTCTGTGTGGGGATTGAGTAACCAAATCATCGACTGACACATATTTAACCAGGAACTTGATTATCTCAGCTTAGTGATGCGATGAGTGAGACGAGAGAAGAAAACGTCAAGTTCAAAACGCACATTTCGAGATTGTCAGAAATTTTCACCTACTCCGTCGATGAAAACAATTTAAAATTTGCGAAATGCAATCTATGTACCGGAGTTACAAAGATAATCAAGATAACGAGTCGAAACACGACCGGATTTAAAAGGCACCTTAATTGAGAATATTTCGCCTTGAACTATGTTGATGTAAACTGTAACGAATTGAAATAAAGTTAGCTTAAAAATTAATCACAATTGCCGCAAATGCGTTTTTACTTTAGCTTTGTTGATTCCAAAAGTACACCATTTCTCGGAGTTCTACTTCGTGTAATACACCAGTATGTAGTCGTAGGATTAACATTGTGAAATGATACATATTGTTACGTGCGTGATTGAAATAATACTCTCAGGTTATTATAAAGAGGTCACGTAGCTTTTATTATGGAACACGATCCGTTCTCACGTCTGGTTTAGTCGCGGTGTCAACCGAAACTGTCTTGTTGATCTGTCTCCGTTGTCAAGTTAGTCGGTTGTCAAGTGCTTCGTCTAGTGTGCCGTGAATCCTCTGAATCCTGAAGACATTCCTTAAGGATGGTGGGAAGGAAGGAGGGATTCACAGGAGTCCAAGGAAACCTGTGACATAAAAAAATAACTCTGCGAAGAAATCTGCACCACAAAAAAATAAATCATTTCGCGGAATTGTCAACCCGAAATATCCGTCATCAATGTGCTACTAAGGAAAGATTTTTCAAATAATATCGGTCACTGCTGCGCGAGTAATAAAGTGTGCACCCTTATATTACCCCAGTGTTGCCGATCCGACGAAAATATTCAGGTATTCATCCCGGGATGTTCTAAAGTAACCAATAACCGAGATTATGATCAGTAACCAAGATTATTTTGAGGTCACCCTAGCCCCTAGCCAGCGAAACCTGATCCGGAAGTCCCAAACTCTAACTAAGCCCAGTTAGAAATTCAGCTACAACCCTGTAGATTCTCCGGAAACCCTTAACAGGACGCCTTTCTACACTTTACCGGGTGAAACGAAGAAGCGTCCAAGGCTCCAGCCAAGCAATCAAAATACACTTTCCCCCATTGACGCTCTATAATCTGTCACCTCTAATAGACCTAATCTTCGAAAGGGGCTAGACGGTCAATATGAACAATTTTCAATTTTCCTCGCGAGGGTTTTCGAATTCTGTAAACTACGTCGTTAATTTTCGTTTTTACTATAAATGGTCCTACCCGATCTCTTTGTAACTTAGGGCACTTTCCTTTGACTTTATGGGGGTAATAAAACTAAACCTGTTGTCCGGGTTTAAAGGAAAGCATATGTGACTTAACGTTGAATCTGGATTTCATCTTGTCGCTTTTAATAAGGAATCGTTTTCGGATTTGGTCATGAATCGTATTCAATTTAATTTTAAGTTCGTCAACGAATTCAGGAAGATCGCTCGTTTTCGTAGAATCGTTATTATTCGGGTTTCCTCGTAAGAGTTCTAAGGGAAGTTTCATTTCCCTACCAAGCAAGGTCATAGCCAGTGAACATTAGGTGGTTTCGTGTTTTGAAGATCGATAAGCCAAAGGGGAACCCACTTGTCCCAATCTTTTTGATTTTCCGAAATAAATTTGGAGAAATACTGCAAAATGGTTCTATTTAACCTTTCTACTAAACCGTTAGATTGAGGATGTAAAGGTATTGTTCTAGTTTTCTTGATTCCCAAAAGAGTCATAGTTTCTTTTAAAAGATTTGATTCGAAATTTCTACCGTGATCAGAATGGATTTCGAGGGGAATACCAAAAGGAGAATTTTCTCTTCTATTGAATAATTATTAAACGTCGAAATCATCTCGAATTGTTTATAAAATTGTCCCCAAGATCCGAGACCGTCGATAGTGTCAACTTCTAAATTGGATCGGTTGGTGTGGACGAACGTATGCGATGGAGCAACGTTTGAGTTTATAGAATTATTATTTACACTGTGGTCGTGCGAAAGTGGTTCTGGGTTACGCGGAACCTCGTGAATTTGAGATAAATTTGATAGAGGAATAGATTAGAGGCAGAAGAAAAAGGGATAGTAATGGAAGGGGGAACATTATCTGGTGTATTCTGGCGAAATTCGGCCATCAGGATCCTCGCCGTCTCCCGAACGGTGATCGAGGCTGTCTCCTGGGCGATCAGCTGGGCGACTTCCCCTGCCGATGTCACGGCGGCCTCCTTTGCGGCTGCTACGGTTGCGGCCTGAATCTTGTCCAGAGCGTCCTCGATTTGTCGTTGGGTCCGCTGTCTCTCCCTCTCCATTTCCTCCCTCAAAAGGCTAATCCGGTCGGGTTCGCCGTGCGCGTCTCGTATTCATCACTTTTATTTTATTTTTATTTTAATTTTTTTTTAATCACTAAAAAAACATTATTTACCACGAACGCGTTTTTTTTTTTTTTTTGTTTATCACTGCAGAAAAATCCGCACTTCTGACACCAATGTTACGTGCGTGATTGAAATAATACTCTCAGGTTATTATAAAAAGGTCACGTAGCTTTTATTATGGAACACGATCCGTTCTCACGTCTGGTTTAGTCGCGGTGTCAACCGAAACTGTCTTGTTGATCTGTCTCCGTTGTCAAGTTAAATGGTTGTCAAGTGCTTCGTCTAGTGTGCCGTGTTCGGTCTGAACCCCAATTTGAAGTGAACTTGGCGCGCACCATTCGTTACAATATTTATGATTGCATATTTATCGACCGTTCGAGCTAAACCAAGATAAGACATTGATTCAATTTCACGGCAAACGATCGAAATGAGAGTCCAAAATAAATTACGGTTGCGAGAAAAAATGAGTGAGACACTCGAGACTCTCGTCTCATGTTGCACAACTAATCCCAACTAACCTGTTTTTTCCGTGTAGAAGAAGAACATTTTTTACTGTTTGAAAAATTCTGGTACACGGTCACAGCAATCAACCGCACAATTGATGTCCTGGTACTTCTCGCAGTTCGTGGAACTATAGTCTGCAACTGCTACCTACGAATTATCGCTAATCCTTCTGTACCAGCGTAATCTAGAAACAATATAACGTAGGGGATGACTATTTTTGGACAATTTTGGAAAAATTCTTTTTTTCGGGCACAGCAATCAACCGGACGATTGATAACCTGTTTCTTCTCGGACTACGCGAAAGCCACGTGTGGTTTTTTTCATTTTTTATTTCGTTTAATTTTCGATCGTAACAACGAGATGGAGGTTGGAGAGCAAGTGGAGCGAACTGGAGTAGACTGAGCGGTGGGCAATATGTAGTCGGTGAAAAAGCAAGGTCGTTGAATGGTTTATATCCGCGACGGGTAGTTAAAACGATTCGGTAGTTAAATCGCGAGCACGGTTTCGCGAATCTGTGTGTATACTATACCTGCGGGGCTTTGACTCTCTTGCATATAGTATACACAGCAACAACAAATAGTAGCGTGAAAACAATTACTTTGACCTTTGATCGAATCTCGCCTACTATTTATATGTATTTTGTTTAATTTTATTGCATGCAAATACATACGTATTAAGCAGGTATAGATTCTGTATATAAACGGCTTATAGTATATAAGACCTATTTTTTTCTTCCTTATAGAGGAAACTATATTGCCGTGAAAAAAAAAAAATCGAGATTTTCCTGCCACTAATTCAGAATTGTCTAAAGCGTCGAGTTAATGGGAGAGAGACTGATTAAAATTGCTGATTTTCATTATGAGATGTCTCAGTTGTTTATGAACTGCTGAGTTGGGCAAAATTGTAATGGAAAATTACAAAATACAAATTACTGGAAGTAATTGTATTTAATTTGAAATCCAATACAATTACAAAATGTAATTGTATTTAATTTGAAATCCAATACAATTACAAAATGTAATTGTATTTATTTTGAAATCCAATACAATTACAAAATGTAATTGTATTTATTTTGAAATCTAATACAATTACAAAATGTAATTGTATTTATTTTGAAATCCAATACAATTACGAAATGTAATTGTATTTAATTTGAAATCCAATACAATTACTAAAAGTAATTGTATTTAATTTGAAGTCCAATACAATTACTGAAAGTAATTGTAATTAAAGCAGTAATTTCTGAACTAAGTAATTTTTGCTGCCCAACTCTGATGAACTGATGTTATGTAAAAAAAATATATTCTTTTGACTACTGAATCAAAGATTTTTGATGGTATATGATAAATGTTCTGACTATTGCAGATGTGCTATAGGAAATCTAAGGGTTTTTACAAATTTAGCGGATTTCCAAGATAACCGATCATCTAAATATTCGCAATAAAATGTTCAATTCAGCCTGAAATGAGTTCGTGAGGCGTCACTGCAGCTTTTTTTCCTTAAAATTAGTGAAGCTACAATTATTTAATGAAATTGATTTTTTTAATTACCACTAGAGTTTATGGCTTTTCACTAATTCTGTCCGTATCTAAAATTGCAATACCTACTCACGCAGGGAATAAACTTTCTTCTGTACAACTGAGCAATTAAAAAAAATATATAACCTACCGGTTATCACAAGAAAGTGTGACAAAGTTTAAAAATCTAGTTTTCAGTAAACACTATTTGAAGTTTATTGTTAATTTTTCTAAATTTCTTCGCTGCAGAAATTACTTTGAATTACAACTTTCAACATATCCACAACAAAAATGTAATACATTTTTTTTGTGCAACTGTACATCAAATATTTATTTGTCATTATTTTATTTCTGCAATTCATGCTCGCAGTACCGTCAATTTCACCATACACCCGAGTAGAAATTCAGCTACGGGGAATATCAGGCCCTAGTGTGGTAGCCGGATTTAAATCTAAGGCCCCTGCCTGGCAAGGTTATACGGGCCTTGCAGGAAAGTAACGCGGCGCATGATCAGGGCCAGATTAAGTTTTCCAGATAAGGGCCTGATAGTGGCTGCCCTATAAGCCCCTACTTATAAAAACGACAAATAAATTACAAAATAATTATCTGCGCTCATCGTATTCGATTTATTTTGCACTTTCTATTGGATGTTCGAGCTTATTTAGTTTTCAGTATATATTAATTTCTGAAAAAAAACACATGTAAATTTAATTGCCGTTGGTGGGAATCGAACCTTGATCCTCTGGGTGATAGTTCTGCCCCTTAGCCCACTCGGCCATTGACATCTTAGAAAGTTTATATATTTATTGTCTATTTGAAGTATACTTAAAATGAAGACACGTCAAGGCTGTACATCCATTTATTGTGACTACGACCGAAATATTCAAAATTCAAACATAATGGGGCGGTCACCCATGCAGGTACTGGCGTTTGACGGTCAATACCTGGATAGATTTCAAAGTAATTCTAGCGGTACAGTCCCGTAAAACGTGAGTATCAGCGAAAGTTTCGAATATTTCTCGATGGGATAAAGATGTGAAAAAATCCAGCACACACAAGGTGCTGAAATGATTGATTTTGCATAACAATAATTTTTTAATGTTTTTAACGAATGCCGTATCTAGCCCTTGCACGAACCTGATAATGTAAATTTACGGCATGTTTAAAAAAAACTATGCCATACGAAGATCGTATGCATATCTGACCAGGGAAAGTAAAGGTAAATTGGACAAAATCTTGGTCCAAATGCCACAGGAAGACCTTATGCGAAACGGATAAGGTCGATGAAAGGCATATCTATATGAGGTTACCGTATGTAAAGCCTGACATGGGCCTGATCCGGTGGAAAGACGGCATTTTCAAGGTAGAATGCCATATCTCGGCCTTACATGGACCAGATCAGATGAACTTACGACGACCTCTAAATAAGGTTACCATATCTAGCCTGACATAAGCCTGATCCGGTGGAAAGACGGCATTATTAAGTACAAATGCCATATCTCAGCCTCACATGGACCTGAGCAGGTGAATTTGCGGCGACCCCAAATAAGGTTACCGTACCTAAAACTGATCTGGACCTCGTGTGACAGCAGGCCTGTCTGATGAAATTTCTACTCGAGCACTGTACAATTTGTACAATTTCCAATCAATTGTCATCACAGAACGCTTTGATATATAAACAGACAAATGATTTTGATTATACGCGTTATTTTCAGTTGAGAGTTTATTGATGTTTTTCATTGCCATTTTATGCTTTTCCATCTTGTACATTATAAAATGTTGTTCTGAACGGTCTACGGCTTTCAGTACATACGCAATAAACAATCTCAAACTGCTAAATGGTAGTTCGCCGGCAACATTTTGTAATATTGTTAAAAATAAAAAATATTAAAAAAAAAATATTTCGATTCTACTCCCTCCTCTTAAGAGGTTTAGAAAAAAATGTTTGCAAGCTTCGAAAATTCAATCACCTATAAAACTCAAGAACTATTATATAGCTGCGATCGTTTTGGCCCTGCAAAACAGGGCCATAAGTAAAAATAATTGACTCTCAAGGGGCGAAACTAAAACTATTGTGAACTGAAATAACTTTATTCCTTTCGTGAAACGCGAAAGTGAAATGACCGATTTTTCCCAATGGCAAATACGCATACATAGTACAGTTCCTTTACTACGTTAGTAATATAGCTCCCGACGGGAGCAATTACGGGATCTGAACTTAGAGAGTATAGTATTTTTTTTAACTAATCGCGAAGTTTCCGCTTATGCATGCATACGAATGTTTACTTCAACGGTCAAGTCAGAAAAAAGTATAGTATGCTACATGGGAAGAATGCAATTTTCACCGCGTGCTATCCTATCCGTCTATTTTGTATGTAAACGAAATAATATTCAGTGATGCTAGATACATAATATAGTGAAGATCGGTAGAAGGGTACTTATTAAATAAGAAGTTTATTTTTCTGTATTGTTTTTTGATGATTAAAATTTTGTTAAATTTCAATTTTTCCAATTTATTTAAAACAAAGATTCAAAGTAGAACGTAACATATTGCTGCCGCATTATTATTATACAGTTTACAACGTTTCCTCTATGAGGAAGCCAACATCGATAAATATCATACAGGTAGATTCACGAAAAGTGAAAAATAATGAGTAAGGAATGTTCAACTTGCATTATTTTTTATATAAAACTAGGATTGTATTGTGGCTAGCGCGATGCGCGCATTCGCAATCTCCCCCGCCGATCTCAGAATATTCACGGTAGCATGATATGCTACTGCTCGGTCGGTAATCCCCCCTCCCCCCCTGGTCATTGAGGAACTTAGAAAAATTCGGGCTTAGGGAAATCGCCCCCTTCTCTACCCCCCCCCCCCCCCCCCCCCCAACAGGTGGTTTGCTCGGAATTTTTCTAAGTCCCTCGATTCTTAACACATCGACGGCGGCGGCGGCGAAATTTTTTTATAATATGGTATGAAATAATTTGCTGTGAGATTATAGTGGCAGAGATGGTAATGAAATCATTAAGAGGTACCCGATATTAAAAGCGTTGATAGTGAAATAAAAATTATTGGTAATGAAACAATGAACAGTGGTTCGATATTGAAAGCGCTGAGTATTGGTTTCGAATCCTATAGTCCACAAACCACAGTCCAAGCGCTCTATGCATATAGTACAATTCCTAACCGTGTCAGATTAGAGGTGGATTGGCAATAACGGAAAAGAATGAACGAAAATTTCGAGGAGGGCATCGTTCATACGACTCCATGTGTTTGAGCAAATTGCCGAGGCGGTTAGGTGAACGGCACTGCCGAGTATTCGGATTTGCTATAGCGCTTGCTACTCGTCGCACACTGCGATCGAACTCACGCATGGCACCAGCGAACTGTCTGTCAATGAACGTTCTTCCGTCCGGAAAAACAATCACCGTTTGACAATGAATCAAACGCGATTAAACCGGTAATGGAGATAACAAAAAAAAAAATTACACCCGCCAAAATACTAACCAAAAAAGGAAACGTGGCCCGGAGAACGAACGACCGGACGTCTACCTTTCTAATAGTTCGTTGCTTGGTCAGTAAAAAGTATTCAATTTTTTTTCTGGTGATTTTTATGGTAAAATAATCAACACTGTTGACATCTTATAATTTCGAAAAAGAAAAAGAAGACAGTGATCCTGAGATAACGTCTATTTCGTTCTAGCATCAATATTTAGCAAGAAAAACACGAAAAACTATTTGGCCTTGGTCTCAGACTGGTCCCATAGTTTATTTCATATATTTAACCGTGCTAAATAAGAATCTAACGCTATTTGGGCGATAGGACAAACGGGGAAAGAGAAAAACGCAAAAAATCACATGCAAAACACGTTTTTCGGTGAATTTATATTTTACGTTATATCTTTTTGAGAAATAATAATCCCGGCCTGTGCCATGGCTCATTCGATGTATTTTTCATCACCGATTACGAATAAATCCGCAGTTTTACGATAGGACCAACAAGAGCCGAGAAAATCGAAAAAGAAAACAGTGATCCTGAGATATCGTCTTCGCTAAGGATAATCTTTCTCGTAGAATTTTATAGTTAAGGCTCGGCTATTTATTTGATAGTCTAGTCTAGCCTTTATTAGTACTGTTAAATTTATTTAGTTCCGACAAATTTGACAGACTCTTTCCGAGATCTAGCAGACTCCCTCCGAGACAATTATTTTCTACGTGGTTCCAACGTTCCAACTATAATAAAGTTAACCGTGATTACAGTTTCATCGGACTTAAGTACCATTCTATTAAGATAACTCCGCCGGGCAATTCCACAAACCATCTCTATACCACTTGACCCAAAGAGACTTTGAAGGGGATCTGAATGCATTTGTGTCTTTTAAAAAGGCCTTTTGAAGATAAGTGAGCATATCCGTACTCACTGGACACTTCACAGTGGATTTGACTTCGGGATTGAGGTGCTCAGAATCTACAGCGAGTATCTTGGTAGACGTTGCGTCAGGGCGGTCGGCGGTTGCCGATGGAAGAGAAGCGGAGTATAATCATCCACTTGATTGCAATCAGCACAGTTGGGCGAGCGCCAGTCTACACGATAACTACAAGATAATTATAGGCCCGTTCGATTAACTAAACCCCACGTTAGTTACACGAGGAGGAAGGGCCTAATACCCCGGGAATAGGATAGACATCAGCAGGATCAAGCGTATCAGTAACGATCACGTGAGCAAAGTTAAACGTTTCTAGTTCTTCGAAATGCTTGACTGGATTCAACATATCTATTCGCAACAGCATGCTACAGTCTTCACTGCTTAAGAGAACCCAGTCACCTATAAAAAAAATTATAAGAAAAACATTTTTATAGACGATACTGTTCTTCTAAAAAAAAGCTTATATTAAAACCCCATCAACTACATATCAAGCACCATAATTCTGCAATTTTATAAAGAAATGCAATGCCTGGTGCATTGCATTTGTTAATTATTTTATTTTATGTATAAATGGTGTTAGGTGAAAAGTATAAATTTTCACTTGTAGTTTTCATACCCAACCGCTGAACAGATTTTAGTCTTCAATTTCTTACTTTATCTTCGACAGATAAAACAAGAGATTTGTGATGATGAAGTCACTTCCAAGAAACGCTTCGACCGCTTGCCATTTAGCAGAACATTGTGCATCAGTGTTTCATGTGATGCCGCTAGATGGCGATCGGACGGGGCATTTCTCGTAAGAGACTTGAAGCCTCAGCGTATATAAGCTGTCCTGAGTTCGACTACACACAAGGGGTCTTCCCTTCGTTGACGGTCCAAAATGCACACCAGGATGGACTCTGCGATTGAACCGACGACATTCGCGGATGGTCCAGCATAGAGTCCGGGATAGCATCTAAGACAGTCACCGGCGAGATTCGCGGATGATCTAGGCTACAGTGTGGGATGGAGTCTAAAATAGTTGAGGCGAGAATCCAAAATGGACACCAGGATGTCCATTTTCGACACGCGTGCAGAAATATAGTTGGGGCTCCATCTAGGCCCTTCCTAGTTTGCATCAGTTCTATTAGGGGCGCTACTAGGCTAGTCACGCTTGAAGTACGGAGCCTTTAGAGGCTCAATATGGGTGACCCTAGTGAGGGTTCCACATTTAAGCCAGATTAGGCCCCGAAATTTGTCATTGCCGCCTCTGTTGAGCCTGTGTTGTGGATGCCACGTTTATACCTAAAAAGGCCCCTTATTTAATCGCGGCTGCCCGAACTAATTTCTGCACGGACATACTTGAATAATTCGAATTTGAGCGTCAGGTATGGACATATTCGTAAGATATTTCATGTATATGCAATCCATGAATATAGGAAGAAAATCAAACGTCCACGAATTAATTACCTAAGGATATACCTATATAGCATTTTCACATACATTGCATATACATCGCATAAATATTTGCGGATATACAATGTCCTGTGTATATGAAATGTATCTGTAAAGGAGACACTTATTCATGTACATCAAACATACACTGGATATCCATGATGATATACATATTATGTGCACCATATGTACACATATGTCCTGTCCAAAAAAAAACGGAAAAATTAATTACAAAATAATTATCTGCATTTTTTTAAATCTTAGTGCCTCACAAGGATTTTAAAAAAATTGGGTTCTTCGCGACTACTGAAGAATTGTCTTTTATTTGGAAAAAAAGTCCAAAAAAATAACAAGAAATTTTTCTAAGTGCCTCGTAGATCAGTACTTGATGGGTACCCAGATGGGTGACCGCGCCGCGATTGAAATTTTTGAACACCCGCAAGGATCGGTACTTGCATTCGTGATCGCTTCGCATCCGAGTTTTTCCAAGTTCACCTGACGGCCGAATTTTTCGATGTCCCTTAAGGGTCAGTACATTAATAAGTGATCGCCCCACTGTGTTAATATTTTATATATTTCGGTCGCAACCCTCTAAATGAATGTAGTGTTGACGCGTTTTTATTTTTAGTATACTTCCAATGGACATTAAAAATAAAAATCTTCTAAGATGTCAATGGCCGAATGGGCTAAGACACCCGGCAGTCATCCAGAGGATCCAGGTTTGATTCCCACCAACAGCAAATAAATTTACATGTGTTTTTTCAGTAATAAATATGTACCGATCAATGCAATAACTCCGAATATCCAACTAAAAGTGCAAGATAAACCGAATTTAATGAATGCAGATAATTATTTTGTAATTAATTTTTCCGTTTTTTTTAGACAGGGCATATGTGTACATACGGAGCACATAATATGTATATCCTCATGGATATTCAGTGTATGTTCGATGTACATGAATAGGTGTCTCCTTTACAGATACATTTCATATACATATGATGTGATACGTGCATACGTATATACTGTGACACGATTTTTCCCTCCGAGATAACTGCTCGACATCAGGCACCCAGCAATTTCCAAACGAAACGCTAGGGCGCCAGGCTCTTTCAATTTGCACCTGAAGGGCCAAGAGGTGGTTTTTGCGACGCGATTTTGCTCGCGTCGGCTGCTCAGACGAAGAGACTAGGTAGTGGGGGGTATGAGAGGGGAGTCTCTAAAATAACTGCAAATCCCAAAACCGATATAACATGTTGTACTCGCTTTAATTGAACAAAATACAATAATTTGCGAGTACAATAGGAGGCTCGGAGCCTCCAATATTCCCAAATTATGTTTTACAAAAAATGGTTCCCGGGAGGGGAACCCATGCTCACTGGCACAACTGATTTTATATAAAATAAAGTATTATAAATAAATCCAAAACAAAAATACCAAAAAGAATTACAATTTCACAAATAATTGGCGTGAACGCTACGCGACACGCCGCAAAATAGTGAGAGAGTCTTCCCTCTCACTCTTACGCTACGGGACGGCTGAGGCACGACTCGTATTTTCCAATAAATTAAATATTCCTAAAAAAAACTATTCAAAATTAAATACAATAACTACAATTTTCGGTTAAAGTTAGACTCCTTCTCTCAGCAGACCCCGCGAGATACTTTAGTGGCGAGACGAAAATCGACTTGCCTCGTGGCGGCTGAAGGCCTGAATTTAGTTCAATTAACAGTTACCCAAAAAAAACTATTTTTAATATCACGGCACCTGACAGTACAATATTAAAATGCACTGACCCACCTCGAGTACGCGATGCTCCGTGATAAGGACTGAAAACGTCCTTCCTTCATTTCCAATTAATTCCAATTTATACAATATTTCCGATACGGTTTCCAATATATTACAATAGTTCAGTGCGCTACTGTTCGCACGCGTGTCCAGCCAACAAGTGACGACCACGGCGCGTGCCGGACTCGCCAAATCGCAACAGGGCCAGGGGGCCCGCGGAGCGGAGTGGTACGCATCCCTTCGCGCGACGATAGATGACGATCGGTCTATCGCAACATCGAGCTCCGGTCATGACGCGGGAGTTCCAAACTCGCGCGTTCTTCCGTCGGGCGGCAGATCTTCTGCTGCCCTGCTGATCATTTGCTTTGGAGGATGTCGTTGCCTCGCTGCTCCGACTTCCCTCCGTCCGAGTTGCTGCTTTTCCGAAAATACAATATCGATCTGAGGTACTGATGCTCACTCGTCGGTTGAAGGAACGCTGAGTGTCCGTGGGATCTGTGGCCGTTACATGTACAGGGTTTTCTAACAAAAAAAATCAATAAACAGTTCCTATAATCTCGCGTAGGTCTGGTCGATTTAAGGCGACACCGCAGTTTTGCCCTAATTTTTGGCCCTATTTTGCCTCGTAGCCGTATCTCGGCTTGCTGGCTGGACCAGTTCTATGTTGCGGGTGACGTCGAAGGGAGGAGAGACGCAACGAACACCGCGTGACGCGAAATGCCGCGTTACAATACATAGGACATTATATATCCGCAAATGTTTATACAGTGTATATGCTATATGGATGATAGACTTCGGAATCGGCTTAAAATCCACAGTCCATATGAGAGTCCATCCGGTACTCCCGCCCGGACTGCCCAGATTGCATCTTGAACTTCATCCTGGACATAATCCGGAACTCCATTCGGGACCCCATTGCGAACTATTTTTTTCTGCGCAGGATATTAAAAAAAAATGTAATACATTGAACCGTACTAATTATAGATTCGTGAAGTATTCTATTTAAAAGTTATAGTAGAATTGTCATAGCTAACAAATAAGGACTAGCGCGTCATATAGCAAAGTAGTAACCTTCCTAAATGGTCAGAACAGTATGATGCGATGCTGTGCTTTTGATGCAATTAAATTTCCTTTTATACTTCGTATCGAAATGCTACCGCTCTTGATAACATGGAACCAATCGAGAACAAGTTATCATGCGGTTCGCGTTCGAATATCGAGTATTTCAAATTGCTGTGAGCCCTGGTGACACTATCTATCTATATTGTACTATGTACTGGTTATTTGTTACATAGTGTGGAGCAGCAACAGCAGGACGAAATGGGTGAGCAGTTTGCCCTCGAACCCGTTGATTTACAGACGTCCCCCAAACGGATCGTTAACACCGAATGGGAATCAGCAAAGTGCTCAACGATAACAACATCGCGTTGTTGCCTGGCTGGTTGGTTTGCCGACCGGACGATTCAGTTCGACGTGATGAAAGTACGGACACCAGCGATGTACCCCTGAACCGCTGTGGCTGCCATTCCCGAAGCCGCCGTGCGACTCGCAAAATCTGGGTATTACGAACACCCCGGCCAATTAGCCAATTGGATCGATTTCATGCCAGTAGTATACGGTATCGTTGTCCGGACAGTATGGAACGTACCTACATAGGCCTCCAATGCATTTCGACTGACGGTGATGCGTGCTACCACATTTTAACAATTCTGTCTTGAAATCCAAATACTCTATTTGGGCTGCTCTGATGGCCATTTTCTACAAAAACGTTTGATGATTATTACAAAGTCGGTTATTAGCATTTCTTCCCGACATCAATCTGGCGTTTGTTAAATGTACAGTTGGATTTCAGAGCATGTACCAGAAGCTGATGAAGTAATCAACGGCAGGGTGAAAAAATTCCGTAAATTAATATGTACGATAAAAATACAATATTTATAATTCATGCATGCCTGCTGTCACACGAGGTCCAGATCAGTTTTAGGTACGGTAACCTTATTTGGGGCCGCCGCAAATTCACCCATGTAAGGCTCAAATATGGCATTCGTACTTAATAATACCGTCTTTCCACCGGATCAGGCTGATGTCAGGGTAGATATGGTAACCTTATTTAGGGGTCGTCGTAAGTTCACCTGATCAGGTCCATGTAAGGCCGAGATATGGCATTCTATCTTAAAAATGCCGTCTTTCCACCAGATCATGCCCATGTCAGGCTTTACATACGGTAATCTCATATAGATATGCCATTCATCGACCTTATCCGTTTCCCATAAGGTCTTCCTGTGGCATTTGGACCAAGATTTTGTCCAATTTACCTTTACTTTCCCTGGTCAGATCCGCATACGATCTTCGTATGGCATAGTTTTTTTTAAACATGCCGTAAATTTATATTATCAGGGTCATGTAAGGGCTAGATACGGCATTCGTTAAAAACATTAAAAAATTATTGTTATGCAAAATCAATCTTTTCAGCACCTTGCATGTGCTGGATTTTTTCACATCTTTATCCCATCGAGAAGTATTCGAAATTTTCGCTGAAACTCACGTTTTACGGGACTGTACCGCTAGAATTACTTTGAAATCTATCCAGGTACTGATCGTCAAACGGCAGAACCTGGATGGGTGACCGCCCCATTATGTTTGAATTTTGAATATTTCGGTCGTAGTCACAATAAATAGATATACAGTCTTGACGTGTTTTCATTTTAAGTATACTTCAAATAGACAATAAATATATAAACTTTGTAAGATGTCAATGGCCGAGTGGGCTAAGGCGCAGAACTGTCACCCAGAGGATCAAGGTTCGATTCCCACCAACGGCAAATAAATTTCCATTTGTTTTTTTTCAGCAATTAATATGTACTGAAAACTAAATAAGCTCGAATATCCAATAGAAAGTGTAAAATAAATCGAATTCGATGAGCGCAGATAAATATTTTGTAATTTATTTGCCGTTTTTATAAGTAGAGGCTTAGTAGGGCAGCCTCTATCCGGCCCTTATCTGGAAAACTTAATCTGGCCCTGACCATGCGCTGCGTTACTTTCTTGCAAGGCCCGTATAAGCTTGCCAGGCAAGAGCCTTAGATTTAAATCCGGCTACCACGCTAGGGCCTGATATTCCCCGTAGCTGAATTCCTACTCGGGTATTCTCGTTCTTTCGGAATTCTCAAAGACAGGCAGACAGATAAATAAAGACCAAGTGATGGAATGTCTTTTTTTTGGAATTGCAAGACACTCGAAATATGTATATTTATACCACAATCTGACAGGGAATTTTTTTTAGGTTGCATACTTTCTGATTTAATATACTCCAAATAAGATGATAATGGAAAAACATGTACTTGCCAATATATGCTGCGGATATTTTTTTCTCCAGTTTACAGTCTTTTTTTGGAGCCATTGATGTTACGTCCTGACGCAACTTCATCTTATTTCTCTCTCTAATAATTAAAATAAATAAATGCAAGATCAATTTTTACAATATCGGTCGAGAATAGAATAAATTCTCGCGGCTAATAATATTCGGTACGAATAGTTGATATGAACGGAGCGAAATTTTGCTGCATGACTTAAAGTTCTCATATGCGAGGGATACCTGTAGCTGGGATGCGGTCCCGCGGCCGCGCGAGCCTCGCTTCGCGCCGAGCGTTGGTTGTCTGCCGCAAGCACTCGGCCACGATCGGAGAAGACGGGCGTTCGGGAGGTCTCGCGGGGTGCGGTGGGCCCGCATCGTCATAGAGGCGCTCGCCTGGCTACGCCATTTTTTTCTTCTCCCAATATAAGAAATAGTTGAAGAAAGGGAACACTGCGCCTACGTGACTGAAGACGCAAGAGGGCGACAAAAGGAGAACGGACAGGCATAAATACTGTCTTACCGG
Source organism: Ephialtes manifestator (assembly GCA_963970395.1). Taxonomy (NCBI): domain Eukaryota; kingdom Metazoa; phylum Arthropoda; class Insecta; order Hymenoptera; family Ichneumonidae; genus Ephialtes; species Ephialtes manifestator. The sequence goes on along the minus strand of OZ019972.1, from coordinate 13,653,244 downwards.
CTAGATAAAGAGGGGACCCGGAGTTGGCAGGACAGATTCCCCACTCAAATGGGTACCCCTGGAGTAACTATGTTGCTTTAAGAAATCTTCCTCCACGCCCTCTTAAAATTAAAGAACGGTTTCTCATTACTAATCAAGAGAAATTACCGACTGCCGTTAGGGATCAAAGATCCATTGTGGGAAATACTTGCGACCTTGTATCGAGATCGAAATGAAATCCCAATAAATGCTGATGTCACGTAGATGTCTAAATCAAATTATTAAAGGTCGCAGATTCCGTTCCTTTCATTAATGCTGTTATAAATCGAGACTCGGAAGAAAATACAAACCAAAGAAACACTAGAGAGAGAGAAATATTTTGACATAATGAAAAAGGATTAAAAACACGAAATATATGCTAAGTAAAATTTGACAAGAAATACATTTATAACGAAATAATAAAAGTTAACTATGCAGAAACGAGGTAATTAAACATTGGAATTTGTAAATCACGAGACCGAATATTATAAAGGAGTGATGCGGATTTAGGTCACCACGTTAAAGACTTAGGAAAATTATATTAACAACAGTTATTCTACATAAACCATAATGGTTCATAATGATAAAATAATAATACATAAGTACGACAAAATAACAACAAGAATTACGACCATTCTTAATTCAAAATTACTTCCAATAATTATATTGGGATCGTTATCAGAAAACTTCGTATTGGATTATATTAACGAAAATCTTATATTTATTGGTTTTGTCGTAATACATGCAGAGAATTTTAGTAATTATAAAAATAAGGTAGTTGATTAACGCGATACGTAATAAACGTAACGAATATTTTCATGTAAAGTACTAAGCTGCAGGGATATTGGTAACCAAAGCGTGTTTTATATCAGCAACAGGCTGTTCAATTCGTTGGTTGGTATAGAGACGCTCGAGACTCCAGAAATCTATATTAAGTATTCCAGGAAACGATAGCTTCGGCGATGCAAAGAGCGAGTTAGAATTAAGGAGTTCGCGAAGATGCTAGTTGCCGACCAAGCAATCGAAATAAGAGGTAACGGCCTTGAGACGACATCTTCTTGGAAGTACGGGTGTACGAACGGGAGCTCGGTCGCTAGGCGAAATAATGAACACCGCGGATAGCAACCGAAAAATCATGCCATTTATTCTCCGCCCCCCCCCCCCCCCCCCCCCAAATATAAAGCATCATCGCGCGATCCACTCTTGCGATCCCTTATAAGGAGATTTAGTCTAATACCTAAAAAGAAGGAGTGAGCGAAAGAAAGGGGGGTGGGCACTCCTATAAAAGGCGGTGATTTTGCCGGAGTAAGGGCGACGGGTGAAGCTACGTGTGAAGCTAGGAGGCACGACGAAAAGCACGACGGACAACGCACGACGGACGTACGCACGACGCGGACAGTGAATACGGTGTATCGAATTTTTAGCGAACTTTTTGCGGGCGTACGACAGGCAATTAGCCACCGAATTGAGTAGAATTAGAAGCACCGCGTATAAAGAAAAAGTAACGACGGAAGTATATCTTGCAGAATCAGTTAATAAAAGACTTTACTAAATTTAAATTCTCGTTTTAAAGAAACATAATTTTGTCGGACCGAATAGTGATTCAGCATTCCTTGGTGGAGTTAATAATTCTTTCATTGTTCAACGAGTTAAATTCAGGATACGGGCGTGGCTTTCGAGTCAGTCCTTCGTCTGAACAGTTTAATTCGGAATTAACAATTTATTTGAGAATTCGTCCGACATCTGGAATCGTATTACGTAACGTATTGACTTTCCATTTTACAAATTTAAATTCCCAGTTTAAATAAACGTATTTTTGTCGAACCGAATAGTGATTCAGCGTTCCTTGGTGGAGTTAATAATTCTTTCATTGTTCAACGAGTTAAATTCAGGATACGGGCGTGGCTTTCGAGTCAGTCCTTCATCTGAACAGTTTAATTCGGAATTAACAATTTATTTGAGAATTCGTCCGACATTAGAAAACTTATTCTGCAACATATTGACATTTTATTCAAAGAACAATTTTAAAACCCGATAACTACAATTTTTATAGAATAACAGAATTTACATTTAATTAAACGTTGCGATTATTACTTTTAATTTTCCATGTAAGGGGATATTGAACGCAATTATATTGAAAGTTTACGCGGTTTTGAATCACCTGATTTCAGTTGATTAAACTTTATTTTTGAATAAACATCTGGACCCGTATTCCGACGAGAACTTGTGTGATAATTATTTCAACGTATTAACCACCATCTTACCCTCCACCAGAAGTTCCACGCAGAAGCTAATCTTCTATCTACAACATTTTGGATTTTCATTATTTCCGATTGGAATTCGGACGAGCTTCATATTACGGACAATCGGGAATCTTATTTTCGATTTATTACATCTGGAATCTTATTCTGTAACAAGTTCCACGCAGAAGCTAATCTTCTATCTACAACATTGTGGATTTTCATTATTTCCGATTGGAATTCGGAGGAGCTTCATATTACGGACAATCGAGAATCTTATTTTCGATTTATTACATATGGGATATTAATCGTTTCGATTGAAACTTGAAAGAACATTTCAAGTACGGAAAACATTTAAAACGCAGTGAGTACGATACTTTTTCTTTATACACGTAAAATATTTTAAATCAGTGTTTAACCACTGTTTTTCTTAAATGAAATTCCCCTTTTGATGAAATCCGTTTTTGTCCCTCTTTCAATTATAAAGAGCCATCAAACCCCTCCTTTCCCCCTAATTTTTCCCTCTCTCGCGCAAGGACCGCATTCTTAGCTCTGTCCTGAGTAATTTTCCGCAAGGTTAGACTCGAAAAGGAGCTTGCGTATTCAGTGTTGACCGGCAGGTGTGGTAATAGGGAGAATTTATTCTTCTTGACCAGAGCACGGGAGACCTGAAGCTGAATCGCACACAAAGCGTGTAAATCATCGGTTGATCAAAAAACTGCATGGTTTGACGTAACATTGATACCACTCATTCCGGTATCACGTCTAAATGTCACATATCTGTGATATTTCAGTAAATAATACCACATAAAAATATCTCAGTCAATAATGTCACACGTTAGAACACCACAGCCCGAAAATATCTTAGTTAATAATATCACACGTCGACATTTATCTTTAGGTTCTATAGGGGTTTCTCGTTAGGTTTCGTTCGTTAGGTCTCAGTTAGGTTCAACTTTCTCTTTATTTCTTTCTTTAGGTTATTTAGGTGTTCTTTAGATTTCTGTGACGGATGTCACGGGCGCGGTGGGGTACCCAGTATTTGTCAAAAATGATTTGCCCTTCTGGCTAAGAACGAAATGTAGCAGCATTACGATCCGTTCCGTTTGCTCGATTTTTAGATACCGATTTGACAATAATATTGGTAATGCGGGATTCGAGTAGGTTACGGTTCGGATCGTTCTGTGTAAGGTGTACGCCTCAGTTTTTATATTTCTATAGCGTCTGGTTATATCTCTTATGCCATTACTATGGTTATTTACATGTATGATCACATGTATGGATTAATGCTGTGTGTAGTTAGCAATTTCGTAAATTTGTGTGTGTGTGGGTTTGCGTGAAAATACATCGATGAATTAAATGGAACAACAATTGTGTATGTTAATGTGGACGGATATGGTTAGTTTTATTTATGTACATAAATAAATGTTATATGGTATATAACACGTATGATATTTTTATCTTCGTTTTTGTTATTCGTGCAATTTTCACACGTGATACTTTAACCTGTGGTATATTTGATCTCTGGTTTTTATGGGTGTGATATTGTCACGTGATATTTTAATTTGTGATATGTAGATATGTAACCACTATTCCTGATATCTCTTTGAAGAATGGTTCTGCAATAAAAAATATATATTTCTTGTGACCATGATGGCTAAAGCACACCGAATGAAAAATATAATTGAAACATCTAAAATAGTTTGGTAAAAAAACGCAGACACCATAGTAAATGGGATCGATCTTGGAAATTTGGAAATGTTTACTTGTACCGTGAATAGAAACGCGATGCACGCAGAGGGGCGCTCGCGTTACGTCTGGGGTGGAACTCCGAGTTTTTCACTACTGTGTCGACAACGGAACGGACGGACACATGAGTGAAACTGATGCTGTTGTGTCGAGAATTCGAGATTGCGCAGCCAACTTCAAATCAGTTCAAGAAACATAACCTTATTCGTTATATTATAAAAGGTTATTAAATATAATAATAATCTATTTTTCGCCTCGTCTTTCTCCATTTTCAGTTTATTTTCCACGTTTTAAACTATCACTGCACAATTTATTATATTTCATAACACTTTATAATATTGTGAATAAGGTTATGTTTCGCTCACGCACTGTCATCGCATTGGGCGTTGGCTGCGGAATCTCGAATTCTCGACACAACAACGTCAGTTTCACTCGTGCATCCGTCCATTCCGTTGTCGACACAGTAGTGAAAAACTCGGAGTCCCACCCCTGGGCATTTTCGGGCAACGCTGAGGTTATGCCGACGAACGTTGACCGATCGACACTACACGGGAGCTGTATATTTCGTAAATCTCATGTCGTATGAAACTACAGACGTTTTGCAGGCTGTCAATAGACTTTCCGTTATTTTTCGTAACGTGAATTGCTTTACCCTGTATGCGTATGAAGATTATTCCGAACATTTGTGGGCGCAATATATAGAGAAGTATGAGATGCGTTGTATAGCGTTGTACAGCAGCATAAATAGTACAGCGGGCGACGCCTAGTAAATCTTTGTATGTGTCTGGAAAAAAATGGCTTTTTTCCACTTTTAATCCCGATTACTATACGAATCTGGCAATGAGTACTATATTTTTCTCTCGGTGCAGTAAGTAAGCGTATTGTACATTATCTTATAAAAGGGCTCTTTGAAGTCGAAACAAAGGCACGACTCTTCAATGCTCGTTGCTTGCAGCCCTTACGTTACATAATACCCAATAATAAAATATTTAGTATAAGCTCCTATTACAGGTAAAGGAAGCTCCATTACATGAACTGGTATATTATATTTTACATACAAGTGAGATGTAAAATTACACTGCTTTCTCCTAAGACTTATGAGAATTAGGGAGTATAATATTAAAATTTGTAATTTTACAACACTCGTGTATTGCATTTAATATATTCGCTGATGAATCATATTTCCAGTAATTTATATAAATATTTTTAACAGCGCAGGTATTACCATAATGAAGTCGGAGGTCCGCATCGCATCAAGTCGCATGGTCTGTTCACATAGAATACCTCTCGTCACTACTACCCGTGCTCAGCTGCTTAAGTCATGTTCAGTTCGTCGAGGGAGCCAGAGCGTTAGTCACGGCTCGGTGAGTAACTTGAGGCGCCGCGCCACGACCAGATTCCCAAGACGGGTTAATTTTTTAATTTGAATTAAATCTCTACGACAGTAATTCAGCATTCAACAGTCTAACGCAACTTCGTCGATTTAATAATTTTAGTTTAATAATTTCTAAACTGAGAATAAATTGATTAATAACTTATTAAATTTTTAGTTGGTATTATATTTGCGATACACATTTCGGTACTATTAAGATTATCCCGGGTAGAAATTATCCGCCCTAGTCAGGATGTTATCAGGCCGCCTGACTGCCCTGGTAGGGCGCTTTTATGGCAGCCTGGTAGCGCCCTGAATCGAACTGTAACGCTGTGTCATATATGGCCCTGATCAGGCTACCCGACCAGGCTATTATAAGGCTGCGCTGAGAATGCCTAATAACTTCCAAAGGCTGTATTCACGTTCATTATAAATAATATTACGATTAATTATTAATTCCAGGGCATTATGTAGTAATGTGAACAATAAAATTCTATTAATATAGAAAAAACAAAAAAAAGGGTATCGTCTTCGGAGACGGTTTTTCCTAACACTATTCGAGAAGTCGCGGGATTTGAACCCAAGACCTACGGGACCTACCTATTTACCTACCTACCTAACCGAGCACGCTAACAACTAGACCAAACCGACTATGTGGATATGTCATACTGTAATTCCATAATAGTTCATTTTACGATAGCAGTACAGGGAGGGTGATATATGGAACGAATATTTAAAGGTGATTCTATCAAAAACTTTGGATTGAAATTCGCCGACCTTACAAGACATCTCTCTAGCACAGAAGTGACTTTAACTCAAAATTCGTAAAATCAAAATGGCGGATTTAATATGCCGGTCGAAAAAGCAAAAACTGACTTTATTTGCATAAAATTTATTTACTGCAAAAAGCATCGTTGTCCGCCACCTTGAGTGCGATATTTCGATTTTATAAATAATATTTTTAATTCAACGATTGCGAATTTGAATTTTTCATTCGTAAAGTTAATATGGGGGTTCAATAACGTCGGGCGAAAATGAACAATCTTAGTTTTATTATAAATTTAAACTTCAAACTTAAAACATCAAGATGGCGGACAAACAATATTTGGGAAGAGTAAAATTTAAACAGTTGATTTGACTGACCTGACAGTAGTATTCCAAGAATGCGAAAGTAAGGTTATGTTTTTACACCGGCGTATCCGTGGCAGCGAACGCTGCGAGCATTGTCAATTCGACTGTCGACGAACAATTTCGATTTAAAAGATTATTTGGAACCAGACATCATCATTTATTTCTACGGTAACAATCCATAAGTATAATAGGTATGGAGTATGATACCTGCCTGAATTCTACTTTGAGTCGCACGGGACAAAATAGGAAATGAGGCACTCGTAAGGCAAGCGCAATCAGCGCAATTTCATCGTTGCCTGATCTTACACCTAATACAGCGGGTCCGGATTGTGCCGGATCACGCCCTGGTCAGTCTTCCCATAATAGGGCTAGCCGTGGATCCCCCGATCGGGGCCTGATCCCGATAAGGCAAGCCCTGACAGATTTCTACCCGGCATGTGGCATACCACACTTAGTCTCTAGAGCAGCTTATTTATTTTTTCAAGGGAACCGAGTTTTTACGGATCAAAGCGAATTAGGTATTTGTTCATCCATCCGTTAATTAAGGTAAACGTACCAATGGCGGGACGTTTAAGGCGGTGTCTGTTTTGTATGCCAATTTCCGCATGCATATATTAATTATTTTGCAAATGGTGGTAACGAATTGCAAGATTAGAGTTTCTAGTTTCCAAAAACTATACAATAAAAATATTTCTGATTGTTTGATAAATAGTTATTGATTAAAACGCTGAAAAATGCAGATGTACCAGCGCCGGGATGGGGTATTTTTGTGCATGTCCCGCTGCCGGGACACCAAATGTGCGTATCGGTGGACATCTACAAATTTTAATGCATCTGCTTGAAAAGAAATGCCAAACAATGTGCGGTTCACATATTTACACCTATGATGCAATAAATAAAACATATATGTTTATAAAATACATATATATATTTTAGTAAATTATCAATGAAGTTTTTGCTACCGCATAACCCAACATCCGCGTCAAAATGTCAATCGTGCGATTGTGTCCCGGCTCTGGGTCGCAGCGAGATTGCTTACTACTTGCCCCAGTCGCGGAACATACGTTGGACAGTGGTGCCAACGTATATTCGGTCAGCTCCAATAACGGGACACAAAAATTACGAGTTTTAAGATATTGTACGTAACATTTGACAGTGTAATCTTAAACTTTAAGAATTTCTGAATTTGAAATACCTATGGAAAGCCTCGAACGAACTATAATCTCCGGGGTATCATATTAATGATTATTCGGCTCTCCTTAGCTAATTGGTTTAGGGATTTGCTGAAAAAGCTCGAACACCATAGATCCGCTAATATACTTATTATTTACATTTTCAATTTACGATGAAAAACATGAAATCTTTTCACGTATGTTAATTAAATATAACAGATACAATTGGAAGAGTTATTTTTTAATATTTTATCCATTAAACTCTTAGTATCTACAAATATCCCTTTAGTGTCCCTCAATTGGGACCTGTCCCACCATTGGTACGTTTACCTTATATTGATCAAAATTGTGTTTGTTCTGAATTATTCGGTACCTTTGAAAAAATAGGTCAATCATTTATAATACTGAGTGGACACCGATAATTTTGCGGCAGATTATGCAAAGGTTCCCCGCGTGGAAAAAAAGTGGTATAGTTGAGAATCTCGAGAATGTCACAAAGAATCTCGCAGAGAATTTGAATACAGTAAAGCATAGTTCCCTGAGCGTACTTCTTTCTGCGATTCTATAGAATTTATCCCAGATTCTTTACGATATGACTAAGATCTGCACCAGTTTCTCAAAAAAAAAAAAAAAAAAAAAAAAAAAAAAAAAAAAAAAAAAAGGAAACAGGTATTTCGCACAATCTGTCCTAGATTCTACAGGACATTTCAGAGAAGCTATCCTAGATTTTTCAAGAGATTACAGAGTATCTATCACAGATTCTGTTCAAGATGTCAGAAGGTCTATGCCAGATTCTATCTGGCATATATGTGTTTGCTGCTTCTTAACCAATACACTTGTCAAGAATGTTCAACTTTTGGCCCTCGTGGCGCAATATACCATTTTTGATATATGGTCGTACCCGAGCCGTTTAAATAATTCGAGCAGCTCGGACATTGGACATATCTTCGAGACTGACCCGAACTGGATCAATCAGTGATGAGTAGAGTAAAACGTCGAACTGCTCGAACAAGTTCGAGTTTCTGCACATCTCTAGGTGCAACTGGTGCAATTATCTCCATTATTATTATTATACAAAGACAACTGGATTTTGTTTACTCAGTCATTATTTAAAAATATTTATAGATAAGCGGCAAATAAACGGCAATGAGACCCTTCTCATAGGTGACTGCAACGCAAATACGCACGATACAGAATTATACAAACTATGAATGCGGCGGAAAACATTACTTGGTGTAAACGACGGATGATCAGCTTCATGCCCCGCTATACATATGCTGGGAATATATATTGAGTTGAGAATTTATACACGGTAGTATGGCAGAACAGTGTAAACGTGGACCATTCATACGATAATATAGATAGTAGGTGTATATACTTCACGGCATAGTTATAGAGCCGTTGGACTGTAGGAGTTCTGTTGACGGAGTATGACATAATCACAGTGCGCGATTGCGTGCACGTTTAACTCTCGATATAACATGACATGCGTAGAACGTTATAGAGGCTGAGAGGTATAACAGCACTTCCGAAACGCGCACAAATTATTCTAATCGTCGTTCACCACCCGGTCCGGCACGACATCCAACGCCCAGGGATAAATCAATCTCGGGATAAATCCGCCACTCGACGGGTCCACCAATCTGGAACAATAAACGCAGGCCACAGGCACTCACACCCGCACGCATACTATCACCACTATCACATGCCTACAATTAATTAGAACATAATTAAAGGACGTTGGTCGAAGTTTTCACCAAATTCAGTTGATACTGTGGACACGCTGTTCTTCCGATCATCAATCTCATCCTTCTAATTTGGCGCATCAATCAGTAGCTGGAAACGAAATTTTATCGTGCATTCCCGCATAAAATGAAAATTGTGGGCAATCTCAATTTTCCGTATATTTAAATTTATACTCAATTCTTTATCTACTGAAGCTGACAAAAGTGCATTAAGGTGTTCTTATGGACGATGCACTTTAAATGCCATCGTTCTGAAATTCTTATAGAATATTCGCCAATAATTTAAAAAATGTTCTGCAGAATTTGAATCTGATTGCCTACCGTACTTCGGAAATATTCAATGTCAAAGTTGTTCATACAGTATATGCCATAGGATAAACTCGCTTAGAAAGAATAGATGTTGAATAAAAAAAAGCCAAAATTCTCTTCTGTATCGAGAAGAGTTATTGCGCTCTCTCGCACCAAGACGTTGATGGTTTGTCTTGCACGGAAAGCAATTGATATCTGCCCCTCTGGCATCCGTGTAGCGGGCGTCCATAGGAACACCTTAACACAAATTTTATATTAAAGCGCATTCATCGATAATCAATAATTTTAGTTAGTAAATTGTAAATTGTAAATTTACTGTAGAAAATAAATTTACCTTAGTGAGAAAATTGTAATTTTACTCACTAAAGTAAACTTACTTGATGATAATAAATAAATAATAATATGAAGAATTTACCTTCGTGGTAAATTCTAAATACTAAGGTAAATTCTTCATATTATTATTTATTTAGTATCATCGTATACCTTTCTGCACGTTATATTGTGATTTTTAAATTTTTATCTTTTGCTATTCCACTTTTCAGAAACAAACCCCATATCGTTTGCGTATGAGATATGTCAACATGAAGGAATGATCAAGCTTCGGTCCAGCCTTAGTGTAACGATTGTTTACTTCCTACAAAAAAAAGTAATCCGCAATGGAGTACCAAATGGTGTCCCGGATGATGCTCAGATCAGTTTAGGCTTTGTACGAGCTGTGAGCATATTAATTTCATGTTCTCGAGTCGTCTCGATGAAAATCATCTGATGGGTTAAATAATGATTCTGTAGCTTGTCAAATATAGAGATACTTGAATATCTTTTCGTAGACTCAATTGATACTTAATACTCGAATATGAGTATAATTGGAGTATGAATTCGGCCATTACGACTTATTACTCATAATTTCCATTTTAATATTATTTTAATACTTTTTCATACTATTTTTTTGCGCGGGAATACTCTGAAGGCGGGATAGAATTATAAATTTAATTTATCGATCATTACAAACCATTCCACACATAGCAAATTCACCAATTGCTGTCATCAGCCATCAGGTTCGCACAAATCATATACCAGCTATGCACTCCCCATCACTGACGTATGAACAAATTGAACCCCTGGGTTCGCCATTGAAAAATAACGAAGAATTCGAGGCTCTATGCACAGGGCTCTCCGAAAACTACATATCCATCTAACCACTCATCGAGTGTCCGGAAAAAAAACTCATCACCTATACCAGTCTCCAATGTCATTCGACCACCACAAACTCCATCAAATTGAAGGACGAGGAAATAATTGTATTGCCATCTCAGACCAAACCAAGGCATTCTATGTATTAAACAAAAAGTTTTGTTTTACATTAATAATTTTCTTTAATAAATCTTGACGTTATAAATAACATGCCAAGTTTGTTTACCCATAAAAATACAATTTCTTTTTTATCAGTATTGCATTTGAACAAATACTTGGCGTTCTTTCCAACGACCTAGAATTCCGAAAGCCGAAAACATTTTTCTAGAATCTCGTTAATACGCGATTAAAAACTTGCCAGAATTGAATTCACGAGCTAATGGAAAGAAACACTCAGTGGGTCGTAACTGAGTGAGGAATTCCGGATGGGTATACTTATCTCGAGGGCGTGCGGCACCACAGTTTCAAAAGTGGCGTAGCAGCAGCGACAGCAGCAAATTGTAATTCATCCAGTGGACTTTATTCACGCTACTTCGGGACTTGGAGCCAACTTAAATTAAAATATCCGCGTCACATTGCTGGCAGTTCCGCCAGATCCTCGCGTCGGGTTTTTCAAGATTCATGGAAATATTGTTGGAGGCTAGCATCAGCAGCAAAAACAGAAACAAAAGAAGTTTCCGCCAGCACCGGCTGTTCATTCCACATGCACCGGGGCTTATAAAAACTAGACAGATGAGGTCAATGTGTTGAATTCAGGAAGAAACAATGTTTTCCCATTGACAAAAGTTCACAGACATACGAGGGCCCACAGTTTGCTATGCAGTAAAAGGTCAACTGACGCAATGGTTCATAAAAAATTATACTTAAATAAAAATTATAATAATTACTTCAAAACCGCGGCCATTAGTTGAGCTACGTAATAAAAGTAGGTATTTCCCGCGCAGAAAAAAGTAGTCCGGGATGGATTCCAGGATGAAGTCCCGGATGGAATCTTCGCAGTCCAGGCGGGAATACCGGATGGACTCTCAGATCACTTCCGCTTTTAATCCAATCCGGAAGTCGGCGGACTCCATCCTGGACGGTCCGCCAATCTCGGCTATCCAATAGCAGAATCCATCCTGGTGTCCATTATGGATTCTCGCCTGGACTGTCTCGCTTTCCATACCGGACTCCATCCTGGACGGTCCGCGAATCTCGGCTGTCCGACGGAAAAATCCGTCCTGGATTATTTTAGACTCCATCCTGGACGATCCGGGTGTCCACCAGGAGGTTGACACCAGGACCAGACCCCGTGCACCTTGGAAACCTTGGTGTCCAGACGATCCATTTTGGACCACTCTTACTTCGTCAACGGAGGGTAGACCCCTTGTGTGTAGTCGAACTTAGGACAGCTTTCCAGTCTTATATACGCAGAGGCTTCAAGTCACTTGCGAGAAACGGTGCGTCCGTTTGACATCTAGTGGCATCATGCGAAACACGGGTACACAATGCTCCGCTAGATGGCGAGCGGCCGAAGCGTTTCTCGCAAGTGACGTGAAGCCTGAGCGTATATAAGACCCCGCGCAGAAAGAAGTAGTCCAGGATGGAGTCCCGGATGGAGTTCAGGATGGAGTCCCAGATGGAATCTTGACAGTTCAGGATGGAGTACCAGATGCAGTCTCAGATGGTGTCCGCCAACTCCGGCTTTTAATCGGATCCCGGAGTCGGCGGACTCCATCCTGGACGATTCGTGAATCTCGGCTGTCCATTGGCAGAATCCATCCTGGTGTCCATTATGGATTCTCACCTGGACTGACTTACAGTCCATCTCGGACTCCATCCTGGACGATCCGCGAATCTCGGCTGTCCAATGGGAGAATCCATCCTGATGTCCATTATGGATTCTCACCTGGACTGTTTTACAGTCTATCCTGGAATCCATCCTGGACGGTCCGCGAGTCTCGACTGTCCGATTACAGTATCCATCCTGGTGCCCATTTTGGATTCTCGCCTGGGCGGTCTCGCCGTCCATCCCGGACTCCATCCTGGACGGTCCATGAAATCTCAGCTGTCCGCCGGAAGAATCCATCCTGGACTCCATCCTGGACGATCCGGGTGTCCACCAGGAGGTCAAGACTCGGACCAGACCGCGCCAACCTTGGGCACCTTGGTGTCCAGACGATCCATTTTGGACCACTCTTACTACGTTAACGGAGGGTAGAACCCTTGTGTGTAGTCAAACTGAGGACAGCTTTCTAGTCTTATATACGCTCAGGCTTCAAGTCACTTGCGAGAAACGGTGCGTTCGTTTGCCATCTAGTGGCATCATGCGAAACACGGATACACAATGGAAAACCATCTGAGATTCCATCCTGTACTCCATCCTGGACTGCCAAGATTCCATCCGGAACTCCATCCTGGAATCCATCCGGAATTCCATCCTGGAATCCATCCGGGACTCCATCCCGGACTCCGTCCTGGACTACTTCTTTCTGCGCGGGTTGGCAACCATTGATGAGAACACAAGTTGATGTTTTTGAATCGTGAACCGCGACATTTTTTGCAGATGATCGATTTGTAACCGCTCACAGTTGATCAAAATCAACTTATCTTAAGCTACGAATTCAGCTTAATTTTAGTAGCCTTGTCAACTATTGAAATTGTTGCATGTGGTTATATCAACCCATAAATAGTTTGAGCCTAGTACATTTATCTACCATTCATACCGACCAACTCCAACAGACCAGCGGTCCAAGTTGGACGGAAGGTTCAACCGTCCAAGTTGGACGAAAGGACCAACGGTCCAAGTTGGATGGAAAGACCAACGGTCCAACTTGGACGGAAGGACCATCCGTTCAAGTTGGACGGAAGGACCGACGGTTCAAGTTGGACGGAAGGACTAACGGTCCAAGTTGGATCGTTCCGTCTTGAACGGGTTGAGAATTGGAATCAACGAAAGTTGGGATTAACAATAGTCGGATACAGAGAAACACGACCATCGCTGGTAGAGGGTGTCCATAGGATTTAAAAGAGACGAGAGTTGAACGCGACGGGAGTGGGGATCAACGGAAGTTAAGGTGGGTCTTAAACGCGATAGAAGCTGCGCAATGTAACGTTTTTCGAAAAGGGTGTTTACTTCGTTCGGTTCCCGTTTAGGTGGAAACGGCGAAAGTTGGAGAAACGAAGTGCGATAAGCTGATTACAAATAAACCGAAAAGGGGGACGGCGAAACACGAACGCCACGGTTCTTGAATACGATGGGCTTTGAACGAATGTCTCCCACGTTTCGGTTTGCATTGACGAGAGTTGCATTCGACGGGAATTGGACGTGGCGGTACTTGGGATTGTCGAGAGTTCAACACGGGAGTTAGTACTGACGGAGGTTGGAATGACAGGACTCGCTAATAGAATTCCCACGTAAAGGAGTGTGATTTTCAGCTCGTGTAATTGGTCCTCGCTCTTCACTCAGGCAACAATCTTCTCCCTCGTCAAAAAGCATGTACTTTCCTCCCTGGTAGCATAATTTACGATTACTAATTTATTTACAAACGCTTTTCTAGTTTTACCCTATTTTCGGCTGTTAAGGGGAGGCCACCAGGTAAAAGAAATTGATTTTGGAAATTCAATATCATCCAAATCCTATTGCATATAAAAATGCCCAACGCACTATATTGTTGGTATTCGATGAAAGGATTTTTTACTGTCGTCTGACTTGCATATGCTTTTCAATATTATCTTAAGCAAAGTTCTTAAATTTTCCATTCTGCTCATGATTCAGATCAAACTACTAGGCCGATTGGAATGGTTGACGTCTCATTTTCTTCTTCATGAAAAGATACACCGGCTAAATGGAGTAAACTATTTTTTTTTTTAATTCTGAAAGCAAAGTTAATCAGTGATTTAGAAAATTGCATAAAACTTATTTGTGAATAGTGATGTCACTTAAAAAAATATAACCTAATATTAATATTTGCTCCATTCAGCCTGTGTATCTTTTCATGAAGAAAAAAATGAGACATCAACTATTCCAATTTGCCTAGTAGTTTGATCTGAATCATGCGCAGAATGGAAAACCGAAGAACTTTGCTTAAGATAATATTGAAAAGCATATGCAAGTCAGACGACGGTAAAAAATCCTTTCATCGAGTACCAACAATATAGTGCATTGGGCATTTTCATATGCAATAGGATTTGGATGATATTAAATTTCCAAAATTATTTTTTTTTACCTGGCTCCCTCCCCTTAAGAGCTTGACACGTTCCTTAAAGAAAGAATCTTATGTCGATCAGGTATTCATCATTGCGTGTTATTCTGTGTAAACAATTTCCCTGCAAATAAACATTAATCTGCCATATACATATACATATGCTTCAGTGTAAGCACACGTGAAATCTGTCCCAGCAAGTTTGCTCGTGTTTTGCATCGTAGCCGCTAGCACTCCGTATTATGTAGTGCCTTAATTGGCACGAAGTTGCAAGACAAAGCAGTGAACCAATGCCTGCTAAATTGTAGTGGCTCACTGCAATGCTCCTGAATGTGTGCATATCGGCGGGGGTCTAGTTATCTCTCAAGCACCGGTTGGATAATACGGTGTGTACGCCAGTTCGTATGCTATATAGTGTATAACATGGTGCTACGTACTATACAACCTGGAAGTTGCCACAAACACGCTTAACTCCGGAGATGATACATGCCAGGAATCTTACAATACCCTAAATAAACATAATATAGCTGTAAACTATTTAGTGACAGCTACGTTATCTTATTGTAATTGTAACTAACTTTTATGTACCCATTTATTAACTAATGTAACTATAAAATCAGTATCAAAGACTACACTATGAAAAATGCGATGTTGAATTGACACCAGTTGTAAGAAAAAACTTTTCAGCATTTGCAACGCTCTACGTTCTACGGGTTTTTCTTTTCTATCTGCAGGCCTATATATTGTAGGCCAATATTTTAAATTGTCTTCTCTTGATTTTTTGGTTTGGAAGTAAACATAAACAGACTACGAAGAATATTGTTCTTGATTTTTGATCATTGATACTGTAGTATTGAGATATATATATATATATATATATATATATATATATATATATATATATATACTGTAGATTTATATATATATCTCGGCCTACGGGTTTCCTGCGTAAGATAACATAATTTTACACTACGTCGTAATAGGATCACACACATACTGAAGTTCATACGTACATACGATGCGATTTAGTGGTGCGGCATCAGCCACTCGGAATGCGGAATGCAATTACTTTCCTAAAAGCTTTTATCCAATTTGGTTCGGGTGTAACGTCATCCTACCACGAATTTAGAACTTGGATGAATTGACCCCGGCCGCCCCGATCGATCGAGCTTCGGAGTGTTCCAAAATTCTATTACAGTTTCCACGAAACGTCGTGAAAATTCCATGCACTACTCATACAGATGCAACTATGAATACACAGCATGGGATTGTCAAAAAGAAATTGGAAACTGCTTTTTTTCTGTACGATACTGACGATTCGTAAAAAGCTCGTTTAAAAAAATAAGACATAAAGAAGTTTAAAAATTCTCTTTCCAACGCATATCAGGGATCCGAATGAAGTGTAACACAATTATTTTAAACGGTCGTTCAGTTTGTATTAAGGCACATTCGAAATGGTATCGAATATCCATTTATGTACTACTGAAATAATGAATTAATTAACGTAGCCAATGGCGCATTATCAAATATTCTTATTACCATATAAACTGGCCAAGTGCTCTGATCTATTTTGTTTACAATTGAATTATTTAAATTATTATTTAACGTTAAATTAATATTGCGCAGCGTACATTGTTGAACTTTTAATGAATGCATTTTTTTCAACTTCAACTAAACCACTTTACCGTTCATCACCAAATTTGTTACGTAACAGCGCTGAATGTTATTTTTCGTTTGCAGAAAATTACCGTTGATTTGGTGATATTTGACGGGAGTTAGAGCAAAACGTACATTTTTTCACAAATTCAATATCCCATAAAACCGGATTTCTTAATCGATTTATTCCAAATTCGATACCTATCCTCCTTTAACGTAGCTTTATTTACAAAAATTATTTAGCTCATTAGCCATAAATTTGCGAAAGTTAGAGAGCGTACAGACTGTTTTTTGAAAAATTCAGTCTTATAAAATTTTGCGTAACCTCATACGAAAATCGGGGAAAAAAAATCACGAAAACAAAGCTTCCTCTATGAGGAAGCAATATGATTAAAATATCCCGTTAATATTCCACCATAAATCAGTCTTCCAAAAATAAATATCAAATCCGTACGTGAAATGTACAAGCAACTAATAAAATATTAGTCATTAAAATCATATAGTTATTGTCGATCACTACATCACCCCGAATATAAATACCTATAATATTGTTTTATGACTATCATGAGATCTGTTGTTCTGCATCGAATTTCACGATCCATACAGCACTTTTCAACGTTGCGATATTAATGGCTCATAAAATAGGGGGAAAATCGCAGCGTATCCCTATTACACTTAATTCCCGTCTTTTGCCTATAATCATTGATAAATATATTCATCAGAGCCCTATAAGCTCAGTCTCACATTTATAAAAAAAACATCCAAATATTTCCTTACTTGCACTTAAGCTAAAAAAGCTCTAGTGAAGCTGACAAATCGTAGGATCCGTGGGTTGTGGTATATCGACTATCTTTCTCATGATTCTCATCCATCTTCCCTGGATCCCATGTGTTTGAACATTTACTGAATTCTCGTGTCGGACGATGAATAGCCTTACGTAAGCCGACGTGAGCTCACGTTTGATTCGTCGATAACCAATTCACTGCTGGAAAAACATCCACGGTGAGACGTGGGTCAGTCTGGGGAAGAGCTAAAGTGCTGAATATGCTTACTGGCACATTGGGGTATTAACGGATAGCAGTGAAGAGGAAAGGTTAGCAAAGAGGAAATCAAACGAACCTAACAAAAAAAAAAACAAGGAGAAAGGAAAAACGCACCTAAGCGAAGGGGGCGAAAAATTCGGCGAGGTATATACGTGCGGTCTTACCTAACCCGAACTCGGGTATTATGGAGACCTACGTTTTTCCCTTTTGCTTTCAGTGTTCTCTCCGTGTTCTCTTTCTTACTTCTTACAGAAAACGTGTAAGAATGAAACTCAATGAAAAGTTTAGTGTCAAATATTATGAAGTATTTTCCCCATAGTCTGCCTGTGGAAACCTGATTGATCGCTCGCAGTTATTGTACAAGGAGTTCATTGAATAGATGGATTATGATTTTTATTCAAGGCCAACGAAACCGATTGATCAGTAATACAAATAAATAATTAACTTCGAATTTATATTCAAGTATACGTGACACACGAATCAATTAAGTCTCGGAACAATCTAACTAAGTCTTGTAAATTCTGAGGCATTTGGCTGCAATGATCTTCATAAATTTACAATAATCGATTATCAAAGATAAATTTGTGCCAACGAATGGTCACTATAATATTGAAATAATAGCTTTCACAATTTATACATTTGGACAATTAGAAACTCAAAATAAATACCACGATATATCATGATAATAAAGAGACTACTGATCCATATTTCAATGTATTAGGATATTGTTTAGCTTTTCCACATTAGAATGGGTATTCAATTATTGTGATATCCTTAGGCATGCAAATAGCAGTTACTCAAGAATAAATATATAGCATCCATAATGTATTTAAGGTAAACATCTTGGAAATTATCGGTGATTCGACTTCCATTGAATTGTAGTATAATTAATATAATTAATATAATTATGCTATAGTATAATTATAGTATTCGCATTATTGTTTTAATCATTGAATCATTTCAACATATGAAGTATTGGAAATGGAACAAGTGTCTGTATTACTTGAGTCAAATTATCTCAACAGTGAATGTAATAGTCGCATTTAAATGCAACCGATCTTCACTGAAATGAAGATAAAAAATTGCTTTGCGCAACAAGCAACCATAGCTATAGATATACATACAGATAAAAATAAAGCTTGGAATTAATATTACTGTAGCCTGCGAAGGAATAATTCTCGTGGGATTTTCGAATCGCCGAGTATTTCATATCTCGAGGATTATACGATATACAGAGATATCCAAGGTATTATGTAGAACATGTCGTAATAGCTTTAAAATCAGTTCGAGAGGTGTAACACCGTCCACCGAGCTTAATTCCGTATTCCGCTCTGATTTCCCTCGAGGATGATGAGCGATAAAGAATGTATCAGTCACGAACGCTAAGACTGCGCTGTGCTATTGTTAATACTCGGATGAATCTGTGCTACATTACGCAAGCAATATGTAGGCTTTGGTTGTACAGTGCAGTCTATTATATATGTATTACTACGTCGCATTTTATGGAGAATTTGTGGTGGGGAACCAATAAACGCTGTGATTTGCAGGGATGACGTATATACGCGTAAAGGGGGTAAGTATTATTATCGTTTCGCGTGTATGATTCGTTCTCCAGGAAATTTACTTACCATAGTGTTCGTAAACTGAGAGAGATTCCACTGCACGTATAGCAAGTATATATATTAATTAATATATATATTATTTAAAAAAACCTGCAAAGTGCATCTTTGCAAATTGCTTCCTCATTATTTTTCGGTTTTACAAAGCTACTTCTACGAGGAAGTATGTCAATCGATTTTTGCTTCGTCATAGAAGAAACTTTGTAAAAAGCGAAAATAATGAGAAACCAATTTGCAAAGTTCTACTTTGCAGACTTGTTTCTGCTGTAGACATTTTTCTAATAATCCAAAATGTCTGTCGTAGAATTTCATCCGTTTCACTGATTATTCCATATTCCATAATTAGATCCGTTTAACCAAAATGCCATAACATTTGAACGTCTGGACAGATCTACACCAAATTTGTACTCAAATCTTTTTCGATGATAGATCGTATGTGAACAAAATTTAAGATAAATCTGTGAAAAATTAAAAAAAAAAAATTTGTTCGTCACATCATTTATTCTTTGTTTATTCACCAAAATAGGGAAATTTACCGATATATCCATAGTTCCTTTGACTAAATTCAACATTGATAATTAATAATCGTGAAATTATATCGCAAATTGCAGCCGAATATCTCGGAATTTACAGGAGTTGAAGTCTTTGCAGATATAAAAAAAATTGAAATTGCAATAGAATTAGAACCACTCTATCGACTCTCGCCAAATTTATACACATTATGGTTTAATGGTAGTCTATTTACGAACAAAATTACAGCCCGTTATCTCTCAATTTGCGAAAGTTATAGCGCGAAAACGATTTTCTCAAAATTTTCAAAATGCTGTAAAATTTGAATTTTCCAACCGATTCGCGTCAACTACAATTCGAAATGTTATATGATAGCCCATCCGCGCAGAAAAAAGTAGTCCAGGATGGACTCCCGGATGGAATCTTGGCAGTCCAGGATGGACTCCCGGATGGAATCTTGGCAGTCCAGGATGGAGTCCTGGATGGAATCTTCGCAGTCCAGGATGGAGTATCGGATGGAGTCTGAGATGGTGTCCGCCGACTCCGGCTTTTAATCGGATCCCGGAGTCGGCGGACTCCATCCTGGACGTGAATCTCGGCTGTCGGATAGTAGTATCCATCCTGGTGCCCATTTTGGAGTCTCGCCCACCATCGCGGACTCCATCCTGGACGCCCATGGAATCTCAGCTGTCCGTCGGAAGAATCCATCCTGGACGATCCGGGTGTCCACCAGGAGGTTGACACCAGGATCAGACCGCGCCCACCTTGGGCACCTTGGTATCCAGACAATCCATTTTGGACCACTCTTACTACGTCAACGGAGGGTAGACCGATCATGTGTAGTCAAACTCAGGACAGCTTTCTCGTCTTATATACGCTCAGGCTTCAAGTCACTTGCGAGAAACGGTGCGTCCGTTTGCCATCTAGTGGCATCATGCGAAATACGGATATACAATGATGGCGAGCGGTCGAAGCGTTTCTCGCAAGTGACTTGAAGCCTGAGCGTATATAAGACTGGAAAGCTGTTTTGAGTTCGACTACACACGAGAGGCCTACCCTCTGTTGACGTAATAAGAGTGGTCCAACATGGATCGTCGGGACACCGAGGTGCCCAAGGTGGACACGGCCTGCTCCTGGTGTCAACCTCCTGGTGGACACCCGGATCGTCCAGCATGGAGTCCAGGATGGAATCCAAGATGGAGTCCGGGATGGACTGCGAGACAGTCCAGGCGAGAATCCATAATGCACAACAGGATCGATTCTGCCACCGGACAGCTGAGATTCACGGGTCGTCCAGGAGTCGGCGGACACCATCTGAGACTCCATCCGGTACTCCATCCTGGACTGCCAAGATTCCATCCGGGACTCCATCCGGGACCGCCAAGACTCCATTCGGTACTCCATCCTGGACTGCCAAGATTGCATCCGGGACTCCATCCTGGAGTGACAAGATTCCATCGGAGACTCCATCCGGGACTCTATCGTGGACTACTTTTTCCTGCGCGGGCACTTGCCTACTAAATTTGAAGAAGACACATAAAAAATTACGACAGTTATTGTGCTAACAAAGAACTCTGTACTTTTCTCAACGTTTTAATCAGTCCTGAATGTACGGTTATGAAAGTCAAGAAAAAAAAATTCACGAAAACAAAGTTTCCTGTATGAGGTAGCAAAAGATGGTCGCACGTAATTTTGCTCTATACTGTCTCACTCGATAATAATGAATTGAAATTACAATTATGGTCGTAAATGTGGCCAAAACTTTCTATCAACTTTGAGCAGAACATCTGAGGTAAATTAATTAATTTTTGTGCTGCGAGAAACTGCCAAAACAAACAGTTCTTATTTATTTCATTAAAAGCGAATGCGCGCGTTACTTTTCAGAGAAATTGAGAGTCAAGAGAATATAAACATTGGCGGCGGTGGCGTTATAGTCGTCGATTGGGATAGCACGTTTGCTTGCTAGAACAGAAGGAGAAGACGTTGACGATTCATGGCACAGTGGAAATGTACGAAGGACATCGTAGGAAATCAGTGTTCACGGGACGATGGTTTCTGATGCCAACAACTACCAGCGTCTAGTCTGGAATTGGTACACACATATGGAGATATCTTGCTGTTCGTAGAGTACCTACTGCTACAAATACGACGTGAGTGTCACTGTATGGCTCGATGCCTGACACTCGTAGGATCGTCGTCCCTGTGACTGTGACGCTTACGATACACCATTCTACCACTATACTGGCTAAGCTTAGAGCTACAAGACTGCAGTTTACAATGTGTACAAGCTGAAGGCAAAGTCGTTGGCGAAGGGAATACACGTTCCAAGAATCGGTCCTCCGCATTATTGCAATCCAATATACAACAATCTGCAACATCCTTGGTACATTTCAATTTCCCCTCGACCCAACCTCCCACTTTTCAATACTGTCGTCGCTGATGCTCTCTATTTCTCTTGATAGGATTTCTCTGGATACGCAAGAAGATATACGATTCACATGTGCGACACACCGATGCATCGAAGATATACTACGTAAGATGGGAAATCGGACAGCAATAGATTAGGGATGTGCTCCAAAAGTTCGAGCGGTCGCGGTTCAGCTAAAAAAAACGCCGCTAAGGTGGACTTGAGCGTACTGCGGAGATTTCGGTATAAACCCGAGCCGCTCGAGTTTTCGCTAGGCTTGAACAGCTCTAACTCTCTGGTACATACAGACAGAACAATATTTTTGACATAATAAAAACATTATTTTTATACAGAACATTATTTTTTACGCAGTAAGTTACTTTATACACAGTAAAATTATTTTTTATACAGTAAGAAATACAATTATATTTTACAGAGTAAAAATAATGTTCTGTGGTCGAATGCAAAGTTTGATGGGTAATAAACATATTTTGTTAATTTCACAATTTATATTTGTATACTTCGAATTATTTTGTTGAATTTGAAAAGTAAGAAAAAGATTTTGTCAGCTTTACAAGTTTAGAAGTTTTATTGAGACTTATTAAATTCATCACCTAAAAATCAAATGGTATTGCAAGAGCCGATACGAAAACTTTTGCCTTAATAAAAAAATATTTTCCAATAGATGCAAGAAATTTAATATTTTCATAAGGAAATTTTTTTTTGTCATCAACTTTAACTTCGCAAGGTCCATCCACCTTCGTAGAATGACTATGTCTGTAATGTGTGTAAGAATCTCCATTAATAAATTGGTCAAAGAAGATATGCTCACTATGCTATGCTTTATAGTAATAAAGCTTTATTACTGTAAAGCATAGCATAATAAAAACATAGCATTTAATTAAAAAAGTTTTGAGGCAAGGAAATAATTACTATGATTAGACTCATTCTACCAAGAGAATTGGACGGCGCATAAATAATTTGGTCCTGCAGTACACCGTGAACTGTACAAGAGAAATTCAAAAAAAGTACTTGCATCGCTACACTCAAATAGAATAAAAAAATCTATTTAGGAAAATATTTTATTTCTTGCACCTGTCGGAAGATATTTTGCTTCCTCTATGAGGAAGCAAAATATCTTTGTTTTCACGAAAAAAAAAAATGTTTGGGAGATTTTCATGTCAGGACACTAAGAATGGTTGAAAGCATCGCGAAATGTGGTTTAGAAAAAATGTCAGTGAGTGTGTGTGCGTGTATGCAACTTGTGACCTTTTTGCGAGGCGTTGCAAATATTTGGGAAGATATATTAATCAGTGAAGACAAGATAGAGAGAAGAGAAAAATCGTTGCATGGAGGCGACATTAATTTATTTTTTAATACTTGGTCTGATTATCGGTAATCCATATTGAAAGACTTTCTTGCAACAAGTGCAGGCCGATACCCTTGCAGAAATTTGTTCTGGTTGAGGTCCGGTCCTCATCGGGTTGTCCTTAATTAATAATCCGGGCCGGATAAGGCGGCTCTATCGCGTCCTGATATGGCATGTAACGCCATTTCTGATCTGGCCGTGGTCAAGCTCCTGATCTGGTCCCTAGTAAAAAATAAGAAGGTGCAATGTACATAAAACGCATAATAACGCCAGTTTAATTATTGGAAGTTTATTCTGATACCATACATGGTCGTGGAAGCTTTAAAAATGAAGTATTACTATTTTTTGTAACTCATGCACGTAATGTGCACATTTCGTGCCTGCAAAGCGTGCGTGAGATCGCGTATTATGCTCATGTAAACGTAGATAATTTCACGTACGCCATCTAGTGCATGAAGTTATCTAGATTTCTGTAGATAACTTCACGCACACATTGGCGTCTGTGAAACTATCTACAAGATGATTTTACGCAATGCTTTGCAGGCACGGAGATGTGCGACATCACGTTGACATTCGTTACAAAAAGTAGTATGTTATACTTGTGCGACAAGGCGGCTGTCCCGCGGTGGTTAGGAAGCGGCGCACTCGACAAATCGAGTGCTACAACGACACGAGGCGAAGCCGAGTGTTGTTTGTAGCACGAGAGGTGTTAACCTCCGCTGTTAACGATAACCTCCGCGCGTAACGGCCGCTTTCTCGCACTAGTATCACAATCTACTATTATATTTTAGCTAACCAAATTGACAAATAAAGGACTGATAATCTCAAACAAATCGCCAAATAATGGGGTTCTTTTGAATAGTGAAACTATCTTGCAGATCCAAAATATATACAAAACTCAAGATGAAAACAGAATAATGATAAAAGGAACAGTGTGGAGTGTTAAAAGATTTATGTACATATATAGCCATGCGACTCATCAATATTTTAAATGTGACGCGTAAAAAAAACGCAACGTCGATAAATGTTCACGATAGAATCAATCGATCACAAAATGATGACTTTGGATATAAGTGACGCAGTCGCCAAGAAAATATATGCTGTTTCCCTTATCCATGAATAATTGTGTAAGACACATACATAAAAATACAACTATTTATAATCGATAGAATTACAATAATAAGCGATATTATAGAAAACACATGTCTCATTTATTTATTGTACACCGGTAATGGCAGATATGCTCTTTCCGTACTCTGATAATTTCGTCTGAAACAGTGTATATTTCAAGTCAACCAGATTTGAATATTCTGGCTAAAGGCAGGGCCGCATCTGGCTAGCCCGACCAGGAGTGCCTGACCGATGCCTGGTCCCGGCATGATATGGAAAACTGTAGTCTAACCACATATGAAATGTTGTATCAATGCATGATCCGGGCGGGGTCGGGACCTCATTTACCTAACCAGATCAGGAATGCGTGACCGATGCCTGGTCCCGACATGCTATGGAAAACTTTCGTCTAATCACATTGGTAATGTTGTACCTATGTATGATCCGGGCGGGGTCGGGACCTCATTTAGCTAACCGGATTAGGAATGCCCGATCGGTGCCTGCTCCCGGCCTAATGGGGAATATTTCAGGCTAGCCAGTTTTGAAATATTATACCGATACATGATCCGGGCAGGACCCGGGCCTTATAATTTGAATAATTAGTTTCCATAGTTAAGTTGGCGACACGTAATTTAGTCGAGGTATTAAATCCACTTCAATTTCCATCTTCAATTTCTCTAGTTAATTCGCGAAGAGAGGAAACAATGAATCGCACGGTCAAAATATAACTTTATACCATAGAGATATAAAAGTCGTAACCATAAGAAACTCGTAATAAATAGAAGCCGTAAAAAAAATCTCGTACTAGAATACAAGTCAACTATGAAACAAGAAGAGTAAACCGGCGAAGAAAAAAAGAAAAGGTGACGGCTAGAAATAAAGAAAAATAGAGAATATATCATTGACGACAGTGCAGGTGGCGCAGCAGTAAGCCAGTAAAGTATACTTCAAAATCCGTTGCACGACGAATGTGCCCTTGACGATGTCCGCACGAGTTGTGTCTACACGAGAGATCGTTGTTCTCGTTCTTTATTCCTCGTCGTTTCACCTCCTCTATTTTCGTTGCATGAGCTCGTTGTATTTTACGGTCGTT
The DNA here is from genome assembly GCA_963970395.1 of Ephialtes manifestator. NCBI lineage: Eukaryota > Metazoa > Arthropoda > Insecta > Hymenoptera > Ichneumonidae > Ephialtes > Ephialtes manifestator. Next base: position 13,627,326 of record OZ019972.1, on the reverse strand, counting down.
CTGTTCTCTAGTACGAACGACGCCGCTTCCGCTAGACCTACTGCCATATTATAGCTGCGTGTCTGCTCTCTTGAAGACGAGAGAATTTCTCGAATTCACGGTGATATCCTTATCTCCGGCATTGAACAATCGAACGAGGAGGCGGGCAGTCAGGTACTGCACATAATACCAATTCCTACCTCTATTACTCCCAAATGGAAAAGCCCGTGCCTAGTGGTGCGATATGAGACAAGAATCTCGAGTATCTCGCTCATTTTTTCTCGCAGCCGTAATTTATTTTGGACACTCATCTCGATCGTTGATTGTGAAATTGAATCAATGTCTTGTTTCGATTTAGCTCGAATCTCGATAAATATGTAATCATAAGTATGCGTCATTTCATGCGTTAAGGTAGCTATCTTAGTACGCCGGAGTCATTTGATCTAAATATGTTAATTCTCGATTGAAAGATTAATTTCGCTAACACTCCCGTAAGTAACGTGTAAAAAGATTGATTTTCAAGTATTCATTATTTATTCAATTTGGCGGTAAGAACCATCAAAATTTTGGAGAAGTAAAGCTGAATAGCTTAATTACAATAGGCGAAGAGTTAATGAACATCAGTTTGATTTGTCTTCCTGACATACCTTAATCCCACGACTACATACTATTGTATTACACGTAGTAGAATTACGAAAAATAGTGTACTTTCGGAATTAACAAAGCTAAAGTAAAAACGTGTTTGCGATAATTGTGTTTAATTTTTCAGCAAACTTTATTTCAACTCGTTACCGTTAACATCAATATAGTGCGAGACAAAACGTTACCGGTAAAGGTGCCTTTTAAATCCTGTCGTTTTACCACTCGACATCTTGATTATCTTTGTAACTCTGGTACATAGATTGCATGTCGCAAATTTTTAATTGTTCTCGTCGACAGAGTCCCATATAACATCAGATATTCGATGTATATCCATTTTAGGTCCTTAATGTAAAAAGTATATTCTGTATGTTCTATGAATATTTATTCTACATCCATGCAGGTATATACACGCATGAATATCAAGAACACATTCTATGTACATACTTGAATAATTCGAATTTGAGCGTCAGGTACAGACATATTCGTAAGATATTTCATGTATATGCATCCATGAACATAGGAAGAAAATCAAACATCCACGAATTAATTACCTAAGGATTTACCCATATAGCATTGTCACATACATTGCATATACATTGTATAAACATTTGCGGATATACAATGTTCTATGTATATGAAATGTATCTGTTAAGGAGACACTTATTCATGTATATCCAACATACACCAGATATCCATGAGGATATACATATTATGTACACCGTATGTACACATATGTCCTGTCGGTCCTTTCTAACGGAAAAATTAATTACAAAAAAATTTAAATTTAAAACCTTTGTGGCTCACAAAGTGAGCCACAAAAAAATTTAAGAAAAATTGCAAAAAAATGACAAGACATTTTTCTAAGTGCCTCGTAAGTAAGTACTTCGATGGGTGATCGCGCTACGGTTGAAATGTTTGGACGCCACCCAAAGGATCCAGTTCGATTCTCACCAACAGCAAATAAATTTACATGTGTTTTTGCAATAACTCCGAATATCCAATTAAAAGTGCAAGATAAACTGAATTCAATGAATGCCGATAATTATTTTGTAATTAAATTTTCCATTTTTTTAGACACGACATATGTGTACATACGGTGCATATAATATGTATATCCTCATGGATATCCAGTGTATGTTCGATGTACATGAGTAGGTGTCTCCTTTACAGATACATTTCATATACATATGATGTGATACGACGTGCATATGTATATACATAGGACATTGTATATCCGCAAATGTTTATACGATTTATATGCAATGTATGTGAAAATGCTATGTGGGGTAGGTCGAAATTTCATCACGGCGATGTTTCGAATATGTCGACGGCTTCGTTTTATCCAAATTCCCGATATCGTGATCTAAATTTGTGCTCTGCACGACAGTTATGCAACACTCTTCATTTTCCCTTTGCAAAGTCTCGACGTGATCATTTTTTTTCCTTTCTTAGGAATGGGCTCGAATTCTAAAGTTTGCTCCACCATGCACGTTGGATTACTCATACACGGAGAAAAAAGATTGATTAGGCCAACTACGTTTTCAATTTATTGTGCCGGCAATTTTTCGGTATAAGTTGCGACAACTCATATATTCATTAACCCAACCACTTCGAATGGTAGCCTTAACTATTCACGACTAGTTCTCGTCATATAGTATACACGACAAATCCAATGGTTGAGGCTACTATTCGAATCCTTAGGAATGCATGTATAATGTCACAGAGAGGAACGAGACATCTAAAAATCATGTAAATTCAACATTGCTGCAATTGTACATATACAATCTTTCATCTTAATGAAAAATATTAGTAGGCAATTACAAGAAGTGAAATATTTTATACACCGAGAGAAAAAATTTCATTGACGCCAAAGAAATGGGTGGATTGCCTTTTTTTCATTGATTCCAACGAAATATTTCTTTGATTTCAATGAAATAGTGCATTTGAATCTCAAAGAGAACATTTCATTGCCTGTAAAGAGACATTTACTTAATGAGCGTATAATAAAGAAACAGTTTCATTGTTTTAAAGAGACGTTTTCATTGATTCAAACAGACGGTCTCTCTCGCACCTAACCTCACTTTTTTGTTTTCCGGTTCTCCCGAACGAACGGCTTCGAGTTTCGAGGAGCTAGAAGCTTAGCCTCTTTCTGCCGTACTTCCGCACATTCTGTCAAAATTTGAGCTTTATCTGCCGAGTACTTTAGGAAAAAAAAAGTTTCGAAATTTTTAGCTGTCAATGAAAAAGGTTCATTGGTTTCAAGATATGTTTCTTTGATTCGATGTCACTACTTTTCATTGAGTTTGAAATCATTGAAAGAAAAGATAGTATTGAAACTCATGTATTTCATTTCATTGGCACAGATTTCTGTGAATCAATGAAACTTTTTCTCTCGGTGTAGGTGGACATTTTTTTTTTTGTAACCACCTCCACCCGTGCCAATTCTTCTTTTCATTTTGACACTTTTTCTATAGTTTAGATTATGCTGCTGGACCGCAGTGGATTTAAAAGATTGAACTCTCTTCACCGAAGGATTTTGCCAAGCCAAAATATACAAATTACCATTGCAGATTAGTTTGCAGAAGTTACAAGGAATTTGATAAAAAAAGTTACTACACAAGAAAAAAATTAGTGTAAGGTAAGTTTCTCTGTGAAAGAACTTGCAATGGGAATTCTTATGTCAGGTCCAGACAGAGTCTTCCTACGAAGAAAATTGGACCCTACGAAACCTGCTTACTCTAGTGGCTGAACTAGAACTCTACGACAAATGCAAAATGAAAGAAATATTTACACAGTTGGCTAAAATAAGAAAAAATCCACACTATAAAATGTTTTACTTTCTATGCTTGCGCCCACTTGTACTATTTTTTTAAAATCAAGTTTGATGAAATAAAGAATCGACACGATTCAAATAATTAGTACAATTGTATATTGTAGTACAATAAGCAATAATGCAACTTGCATTATGCAAGTAAACCGGTATTTGAGCCCGTGCCTACTCGAATAGTTGTATCGACCAATCCATTAGGTAAGGCGGCAATCACAGATGGTTACCGCAACTGAAAGGGCTTCTACCAACAAAACTTGGTTCGAGCAACCAATACGGATGTTTGTCATAACCAAGCTGAGTTATAGGGGAATTAGGAAAATGGGTTGGTTGTGTCAATCGATATTTTGATTGTGTGTATTTCTCCATGTACTCAGTGGGACATTTATGAGAGGACAAGCGAGAATATCAAGATTCAGATTTTCCATAAAACGAGATCGAGACAACATTAGATTTTGCCTATCAAGTTAAAAAACAGTGTTTTTGGTGATTTTTTCGCTAAATCTGAAGATTTCCAATGGGCCATAAAGATTTTCCTGGTCTGCAGAAGTTTTCCAACAGCCAGCGGTAAAGTGAAGGTGTCGATATTCTAGTTCTGAAACATCCAGTATTACATCAGTGCAACAATAGCAGTAAGTAATATTAATCAAAAAAGGGAAAAAATACAAAGACAAAAAGTCGAAACAAGCCTTCCTTCCTTCCTTTCTTTTCTTCTTTTCTTTTTTTCCTTTGTTAGTCTCTTCTTTTCGCTTTGAAGACTAACCTCAATAGAAGCTTTATCAGGAGTTTTAACATGAATTAGAAAATTGACGGTGAACATCAATTTCGATATCCATTCAAAAAATCTGGTTCAATACTAAATATGTCCACGAGGCGATTTTTCTGGTGAAAAACTGAAGATTTCTGGTTGATTTGGATTTGGAGATTTCTGGAGATTTCCACAGACGAGAACAGAGATTTATCATATCGACGAGTTGGCCATAATACTGTTAAAAAAACAAGCTTTGATCTCGATATGTTCAGACTATCGATCGGAGATGTCATCTTGGACAGACAATCTCGAAATGTGCGTCTTGAATTTGACGTTTTATCGTCTCGTCTCGCTCGTCGCATCACTATGCCTCATCTTTTCAAAATTGCCTCGACGTTTAGCCAGTTCCTTCACATATATGGTGCACAGTGTAGTTCTATGGAAACGGTAATCGCTTGTGCTTGCTTGCTCGATCATCTGCCTCTGCTCCTTGTTCGAGGAAAAAGGAGTCCGTAGCGTCGATTGATGAGGAGAGTCACAGCGCGGGCCACATCGTTGGCAGAGAGCAACGCACGGAACCGATGAACCGAATCGTTCAGTTCCGTCGATCAGCATCATACTCGGTTGGTTTCGTGATGAAGGGTCGGGATATGGCAGCATACCACGACCACCAGTGGCACCACTACCAACACCAGCAGCGGTAACACCGAACGATGATGAATTGCACGCTCTGGGTGCTAACTAAACAGAATTGCGACCTCCCGTTCTCTAGTATACGATTTCCCGGTAAAAGTCTGTCAAGTCTGGTGCAGACTATGAGAAATTATAGTCTTTTGTGGGACGTCGGTCGGGTGTTGGAAAAAAATTGGTACACCTATCACGTGACCAACAGGTTGACCAATTGACGCACATAAAAGTCCGTTGTTGTTGTGTATATCGGCCTAGGTTTTAGCCTGTCAAAGAGAATGAATTCACTAAAAAACATTTGATCGCACTTGTGTGAATACGTGCGACAGGGAGCAAGCATATGCAAATAAATTGAGTTGGATGATTACTATATTATTGCCATGTCGAAATGGAAATGTCATGAAACAATGGTCATCCTCGGTTCTGCGATTGTTCAGCCAACAGAGGCTGCGCCGCACAACCGACGCACAATGTTACAATTAACGAAGACACACGCAAGCATTGGACTCGTTGCGATTTGTTGAGTTCAATGAACGGCAGCTCTACGAACGGTTTTCCTGTATTTCACCGTAAACCATACACAACTATGCAGCCTGAACAAATGCCCGACTAGCGTTGAGCCAACATTCATTGATTGCTAATGGCGTGAGCAAATAAAATAGGGTGAATATAAAGTACGCGCCAGGTACCAGCTAGCAAACGACCTTTCGCTTTTCATCCTCTGCTCTGATGACGGAGTGCCGGATTTCAGCATAGTCTCGATTCATCATATAACTCTAGCTGGTCCGGACTATCTTCGCATCATATAGTATATTTGCATAAGTATATTCATAACCACTATCAAGTTATTCTTTGCCTGTTCACAAACATTCATCGAACAAAATTGTGAAGCTAACCTACCACACTTTTATATTATTTTTCGCCTTTCACAAAGTCATTTGAGAGTAAGTATATTCAACGATTTTGGCATCTTAATTAGAATTTTTTAAAAAATTTAATTGCTTAAAATATTTTCAAACTAGGATGACAAAAGGAACATATTTTCTGAGTATGTTTCACGAAAGTAGAGGTTGCTTTAAGGGACAGAAAAATTTTAAACGAATTAATTAACACCATATGACAAAACAGAACAATAAGAATGGTGTTTGCCTATTCACGTTGCTCAAACGTTTCGATAAAGGAAGGAAAAATATGTACTACGGAAAATGCGATATAAATTATGACAATTTATAATTGTTCAGTGAAGCAATGCGCAAAACTAATGAGTATTTCTAGATGATATACGTGTTTAATTAAAATGAAACGTAAAAATAATAGCAGAAAATATTGCAAGCATTACGGAATTATTATTATCTTTCGACATGATAAACTCGTCGCAAGGAGCCGCTTGTGAGAAAGAATGAATGTGTGAAGAACGGCTATGGAGATATCGCGCTGGCAGTCGGGGCTTAGCTGGTAGTTCGTCCCACGGGGAATATGGAACAAGATAAATTCAGCACTCCACCGGAGGAACTTCAACTGTAGTAGGTTCATACGCACTCTACCTCATTTTCTTTATGGCAACCAGACCCGTAATTCCCTTATACCACGTCGAGCTTATTTGTCGAAGTTATATCGGATTTATCTCGACTTTACTTTTTGTTATTCCAGCAACACAGCATTAGGCGCATAGAAAAAGATCGTGATTTTATGCTTTTATCGATTTTTATCCGAACAATGGACAGAACTCAATTCCCCCCGAGGATTCCTCACTTTTATTGTGCACATTTGTTTATTCCATCTCGTTAATGTCGTTTCTAGGGTAACCACTCCGCAAACAATTAGATGTGTATGGAGAGTCGAGAAAATGAGATTCATTAGTGAATAACGGCTAGTTTTTGCTATCTCTGCAAATGATGAAACCCATTCAACGTACAGTGCACACGGGTAATCATCTTATTTTACAGAGCATTTCCTCTAGTACGGCTATGCTTCGCCAGCTATTGTTGGCTCATTCGCGATTTTACCTCTTTCGCTCCCGAAATTTCATAATCGCCTCTCACCGTGCGGTGCGCGAAACCAAGCCGTTGTATACTTTATGACCGGAGGGTGTGAGCGGAGGCTGCATTTCCCACTATGTAGTGTGCTGACCTACTTGCGTCACGTGCACTCGATACGTTTTGCACGGAAGTTAAAAATGTGGCGAGCGACCGGTTAAACTACAAACGCGACCACACACCAGACCTCACATCCCCTTTCATCATCCGAGTATTCTCTTTATTCTTGTCACAAACAATTTTTTTGTCTCGAAATATTTTTTCGTTCAACGCAAATGATATTATACCATTAAGCACTTGTAATGACATTTGCGTTACAAAACGTAATATCACAAATTCTGTTGAAATTAATGCTAAGTTCTATTTATGCTAACCAGGATTCATCATTATCCGTTGATTTTTATTGACTTCATGATTGTCATGGTTTTATCAAATTGTTGTATAGCTTAAAGCGCGAAAGGCAAAAAACCTTCGAACCATGGTTCCTCGCTACTTCCCGTGCAGAAATTAGTTCGGGCAGCCGCGATTAAATAAGGGGCCCTTTTAGGTATAAAGGTGGCATCCACAATAGGGAATCTATTCTAGAACCCTACTAGGCTCAACAAAGGCGGCCACGACAACCTTCGGGGCCTAATCAGGCTTAAATGTGGAACCCTCACTTGGGTCACCCATATTGAGCCTCTAAAGGGTAGTGCTTTCAAGCGTGACTAGCCTAGTAGGGCCCCTACTACAATTAGGGCAATCTAGAAAGGGCCAAGTTGGAGCCCCAACTATATTTCTGCACGGGTTAAGGTTCAAACTTAATAGTACATTATTGTCCGCCAAACTCAGATTATTTTTCACCGAACCCTCGGGTTCTCAAGCTTGAGGGCCCGTCCCTAACGCTCGAAAGTTCTCGTAGTTCACGTCCGGCCGACAGATGGCCACCGTGCCGTGGTCGTTTCTCGCAAGTACTCAGACTGGGCATATATGAGGCAGAAAATCCAGAGATTGCGTCCGATATCTACCTGGCAATAGCTACGTCATCCACCGGTGGAGGCAAAGCCTTACGGTAATCAGCTGCTGATCATAAACGAGCTAGTTGTTATTCGTTCCGCTATCTAAACTGAAGGTTCAGACAATTTATTCAATTATTGTACGTACAATTCGGTGACGATTAATACATAGTCTTGATACAATCTAACGTTGAATTTTTAAGGGATTTGGTTTTTTAATTTTTTTATAACTGTAACTTGTGAAAATAATGGGCGAGGAAAAAGTCTTAAAGATAATAATCCAAGCTTGTAGTGAGGCTTTTTGAGGGCTTCAAATGGTCTTGACCAGCGGGAATTCTTAACACGATGCGGGTGAGATCTTTTTATAATATGCAACAATATTCTCTTTCATACTGAAGAGAACTTTAACTGCAATTAAGAAAACGTCGTTTTACATTTTTGGCCTTTACAAATTCAAAAGTGAACTGTCTGAACTTTTACAAAAAAGTTTGGTACCTGGAAAATAACAGCTTCAGTACGCTCGTCAAGTGTAAACGGTCAGCAAAAGTGTTCTGAAAATGTTTATTAAAATTCCTTAACGAGGACGGAAACCGCAGACTAGCACATGCTGGGGTGTCAGTATTCATGGTTGAGGTTTTCCTTTGCTGAGGTTTACTCAAGGCGACACTAACATTTGAATACTGCGGATGGAAGCATCCTGGAGGCAAGCCTCAGCAAAAGGTGCTTCCGCTGTGAATACAGAGAAGAGCGCGGTGCGCACTGGGCTTTTAGTCTGGTGCACGCAGGACAAAATAGGCTCAGAGACTGAGGGCGAGAAAACGTAGGCACAAGAGCGTATTGAATTTTAATGTTTTTAAGCAAAGATGCATTTTAATTTAATTTCTCGATGAAAAGGATGTGTCTCGAGAGATCTCAACGCATATAAATACTGATTGCGCACTTTGACGCGCATAACGTTAGGTATAACAACTCTGGGAATGCATCGTTAGTAAATGTCGTTTCCTTTTGCGGATGCAGGGTTTGCTGATTTGTAATAAACGGCTGATATTGACTAATTTATTTTTAAAATGCTAATTCAAGATTTTTCTCTAGTAATGGACCATTTCAATTACAGTTGGCTTACAACGTAGCCCATGCATATTCAGATGAATCTATATGATCTCTCTCCAGGATTCTTGCTTTATTAGAAACGAAAAAACAATTGTCAATTAACTACTGTTAACGGTGCACTAGTCAAAAAATGATATCAGCATAATATCTTTGTGAACTGGATATGATGATCGATGTAAACTAAAAAGACTGTAACCTCCAAGACAGGAATAAAGAATATGCAGTTTTTCGTGGTAGTTTGTCACAAAGGCTTGAAAACAGCGTATGTTTATTCTTTTTTGTTGTGTCATAAGTAGTAAGATGAAGTCGATGAAATTGGCAGTGAGCTACTGAATCAAGAGCCATGAAATATCACAGTGCAAACAACCATTTATCTACTGCATCTCCAATATCAGTTTAGTTGCAAGCGGATCGTAATTTGAAACTTGACCTAGATGTGCAATGGTACTGACAAATACCGTTTCAAAAAATGTTCTGAAAATATTATTTCTAGTTTTAAGATAATGAGTTGATTGAACTTGAAATATATTATTTTCAAGTAACTACAATGGAGTTTCGGATGACTTGATGTTGAATAAGATATCGCTACAGCGCACTAAAATTAATCCTACTATTCCGGCCCTGTGTACCTTGTTCAACAGAATAATATTCCATTTGGTGCTGTCACGGATACTCGAGAGCCTGCCGTGCGTCCGTGTCTCGGCAAGAGCGGGACAGAAGCCAGCTCTTGAGCCTCGTTCAGAACGAGTAATGAAATAATTTGGGTAACCCACGAGTAGAGAAGCAGCTATACTGGCCGTGTCGGCTCGTAAGCTTTATGTAGCTTTTCTGTTCGGGTTCTCAGCAGGTCGTGATGAGGGTTTCAGAAAGCAACCAATTGGAAAGAGGAAACGACGAAATGTAGCTCTTCTTTGACGTGTTTTCAACGTTCTCTATATCTTCAGCTCCAATCTCCACCTTTCTGCCTGCCTCTTTATTCATTCGTCTCTTCCACAATTTCTGTGCAGTTGACCGTTTATATTAATTTTATTGCGAGGAAAAGGGAAAGGCCAACACTAAATGAAAGAAGGCAATAGTATTCGGTAATTACAGTCACAAATCCACCTAATAAAAAGAGTAACACCAGCAAGATTGCAAACAAACTGCCTACAGCATTCTATAACTTGTATGAAATCCAGTTCGCCTTCATAATGAGGATGAATGAACTCGAGTTTACGGTAGCTATGTCAGTACGCCGGAGTCATAGACAGCAGTATCCATATGACATCGAAAATTTATTACATATTACATTTTGACTGTGACGATGATAATACCAAAAATAATCGAGAATTAGTGAAAATTGTGACGAATGAGGTTGACTCAATTATTTGTAAGTAAATGATTTTTTCTTGTTCCCCGAACCGAAAGTACCGTCTTCCAGGCCGCATTTGAGGCCGGGAATAGCGACTTATGTGGCCCGCTTTTGTGGCTCTCGCTCTCTCTCTCTCTCTCTCTCTCTCTCTCTCTCTCTCTCTCTCTTTTGTTTGCCCATCTCTGGTTTATTATGTTTTTATGTTTGGTGTAGTTTGCTCGCGCGTGCTTCGACTTTCATTTCATTACTATTTTTTAATCTTTCTTCTGTTAATTTCTTTAGCTAACCTAAAAGTGAGTGGAGTCGAAAAAAGTGCACGACTCCTCGTCTGAAGGATCTGACGACGAAGAAGAAGTTTTAAGAAATTTTGACGACGAAGTAAAAAAAATAGTACAAAGTGAAACCCCTAAAAAAATTTCTGGTCGGTACCTGGTAGTTTATAATACTTATAACAAGTGGCTAGAGGAAAATTTTTTTTTTTTTAAAAGTATTATCTTATTATCAGACATTTTCCTCTTGTATGTTATTTTGTATGTCTTTTTAATGCCAGCCCCATCGCCATCGCCCCCCCCCCCCCCCCCGCACGGGTACTTTCGGTCGGGGATCAAGAAAAATAGTATACGATCCCCTAGCATCTCGGCTTCACCTCGGCCACTATATCACATACGCCAGGAAATCCAACTTTCTGGTCTAGGGTCGTAATATACTATTTCAGCGCGAATTTGACTTCGTTTTTACCACGACATCTTGTCAATCGGATGATAGCTAGTTAGGTAACGTCAACTCGCCCGTTTACTTTAACATGTGTCCGGTGACTTTATTTTTTCATGATGCACAAAAATTCGCAAATAATTTTCGTATTCGCGGTACTTCTTATCTTTTCTCTATCTTTAATCTAAGTATGTTAATTCTCGATTGAAAGATTAATTTCACCAATACTCCCGTAAGCGCCGTGTAAAAAGATCGATTTTCAAGTATTCACCATTTATTCAATTTATCGGTAAGAACCATCCAAATTTTCGAGAGGTAAAGCTGAATAGCTCAATTACAATAAGCCAAAAGCTCATGAACATCAGTTTGATTTGCCGTCCTGACATAACTACCTTAACGGCATTTTCAGGTTACTTTAACATATGACAGGGATATAGAGGGCAGCTCGGTGTTCTACGATCGTTGGATGGAGGCCATCAAGTCGAGAGGCGGATGAGAGTTCCGCGTGTCAATCCCGAAGTGCCGGAAGGGAAATACCCGGATAGTGCAAGATACGAACGTACATTAAATACGCAATAATACCACGCCGAGCCAGGATGCGTCTCTACTGACAACAAGACCGGTCGTAGTTTTGGGAGCGGTCGTAACAGCAGCTGCGATCATGACCATCGCAATACAGCAGGATAGAATGTGTGCGAATAGTGAATCGATAAAAGCCCGTTAATGAAATACAACGAGTGATGCGGTGGCGAATGGAAGATGAACCTGACGTGTAACTACATTGTCCGTAGACTGTGTACATACGGATGCTAAAGTGCTGAGGTAAGTGGACTTTCTCGCGCTCTCTTTAGCCATCAATATGGTAGAGTGATGCCCAACCAGGGAGATAATTAAGGCCGAACTCGGGTTAGCGATCGTTAGTGGAGACGTTAAAATCGTTATACATCTGCCCGCGCACAACATGGTTGAGTGAGCTAAGCTGAAACCCTTTCAACGCTAACGTCGCGGCTATCTTCTCTTCTCGCTTCCACCCTTAAACTCTACTGCACCTCGAAGTACCTTTCCGATGTTTCGTCCTCTTCATATATACGTGCCGGAGGTTGATGGCGGGCTCTCAGCTCTATCTTTATCTCCCGGTACGTCTCTCGTTATACTATAGTGTATTGAGCTTTATGAGCCCAACGCCGCATGACGTCGATGTTTCCGTCATAGATCAGTATACCTGTATCAAAATCTACAGGTATACAACGGTCATTACAACGTAAGCTTGTCGGTGACTAGGACAGTTAAGTTATACGGACTCTTTTACGTTTCACGCAGTAACAACGTCCGATGTAATAGAGCCGTTCGTTAAAAACGAAATCGCTTAGATCCTAGTCAAACTACCGGTTGGAGTTTGAAACTACGATTCAGCGGTGAAGTTCTTACGATTTTTTATTTAACCCTGTGATGCGAAAGACCTCTTCCTTCGTCATGAAGACTGTGACCTAAACGCTTGATCCCAACTTGAGTGTCTCTGCTAATGGGTTCGTCCGAATTTAACGTTTAGGGATTAATCTATTCTGGTGCGAAGTGCAATATACTATAGTTACTACTCTCAGAATGGGAACACTTAATTACAACAAAGAGCAGTATGTGTTACTTAGTCAAAATGTAGTGCACTAAGCATTTATGCTTCCGGGAATCATCTGCCCAAATATAAGTACACCCGATAGTGCGATAGGACTTTGTCTTGCCATTAAAATAAATGTCCCAATGACTGGATATGTCTGAAGGACTTCACCCACTATATGTGCAAGAAAGAGGGAAATACAGTTTTATATGTATACCCAGTGACTTGGACCTTGCTGTTAAGTATCCAGCGTTTGAGAGGTTTACCTTATTCCAGCATTTGTTGTCCGACTATAATGTCAGATCATTTTGAAAGGGAGTTCATTCAGAAGATCCATTATGTATATTAATTATAGTTGTTGTCATAGATAGAATTAATAAAGAACTGTGTGTGTGAGAGCACTATTAGATAAATGTGGAACCAGTTACGCAAATAGTAGTGGAATAGAGGAATTCTGCAGTCAACGTGACTACCACAATGAAGGCTGTTTATTTTGTGTGGGAGTCCTTATCCAGCAAGCCATTTAACCAATTGAGGCAGTTGGACGATTATAAGGTCCCTAGAGAGCGATCAGTGTCATTTCCAACATAAAGCGAAACATATAGGTAGTCTCCTGCTGACCAAGCATATTGACTCCAACTGACTTCACCTCCGAAAGTGTGAGCAAAGCTTAGATACAGGTGGACATGAATTTTGAGAGGTTCTTTTTCTTTTTCTCAGAAAGCTATAGCGACGCGACTGTGTATCTGTTATCTGTTCCGATAGTTGTGAGTGGAAAGATTCCGCAATTTCGTGTGACGATGCCCCTTGTATCTGTCTCCTCTAAATTTTCCCTACAACAGCTTATATTCGAACATCCTATGAAGACAATTAGCAAGGTGACTCTTCTCGTCTTTATCCCCTTTTCTTTTCTTTTTTTTTTTGCATTTTATGGCGACTGAGTTATTGGCTTCCGAATATGCGAAAATTGAGGATAATACATCAAAGTACGTTTCTGCACTTTCGGTGATTTAGAAACGGTACTTGGTCGACTGTTGAAGTTAAAAAGTAGGGAATACACTTATTTTTTCGTCTCTGACAAGATCGGGGTAAATATTTTCAGATTAATCTTCTTTTTAAAATTGCACCGGGGATTTTTGTGCAGCTTCTCGCACTATTATAATATATGGTCTTAATACAAGCATCCATGTTATCAAATCTCAAATAGTCGACTTTGAGGACCGACACAAACACTTGAAAAAGCCTTCAAAATCTCTAAGTCTAGAAATCGTTTGGTGAAGACTTTTTGTAGTGATCCCCTCCTAATAAGTTCATGAGTAACGAGATTTTATCGAAACCATCGTTTTATTTGTGCTGTGATTGTAGTAGAAATAAAAAACCTGAAATCGATGCTAACCTACCTCAGAAAAATATTTATGTCGTACTTTATGAATAATCTGTCATTAGACGTGGAGATAACGATCAATAAAATGGTATCCGAAAATTGTTGGGGGATCCTAAATTTGAAAATGTCATCAACTTTACTTAATTGAATCGAGCAGAAAGTGTGTTGCTTGAAAGAATGTTATTTGAGCAAATTCAGACTCAAATATTCCATTTCGCTTCGGACCTAGACAGTACTAAGCTGCAAATTAGTGAACGCACGTTCGCTTCACGAGATTAAGCCGTCATGCTGGATCAGTGCTTTCACTGTGTATGACACGAAACCTATACCACACTCTGAAGATTAACTGTGTAATCGAGGATGTGTGACTCCCAACTTCATGCAACGTCAACAACTCGGCGAACGTGACCTGCATTAGAAAAATCATATCCAACGCCGAGAGGAACGGAAGGGAGAAATTCAATTCTCAAGATGTCATACGATATTAAATTCACTGGCCCCTTCTATTCCATCCTTACATGTCAATGGAAATATGTCGCATATGTACGAAATATCGTAAATACGAGACATGACAATAAAGTTTATCTATACAACTACTCAATGAGACGATGTTTATGTATCTCGTTTTTGCGGGATAAAAGTGCAGAAGGACGAAATCGATAAAACAACGAGAGAAGCAGCATTGTTTACAGGCGTAACGCAGATGGGTGACCCTTTAGCCATGCACTGACTGGCACATTAACCAATGAGCGGAAGGTTAGGTTTTCAAAGTTTTTGGTATCTGTCCTTATATACCCGATTGCGTCGATTTTCGGAGGTACATTTACAAAAAGGCTGAAAAAAGTGACACATATATTGGCAAATTTTTTTTTATACATAATTTAATCAGTTGGTTGACTACATAACAAAGAAAAATGTTACGGAAATATAAAAATAGTATATTACGATAGGCGTAATATACTATTATATAAATAGTAAAATATAAATAGTATATTACGAAGAGGCCAAAGCAGCGTTTTGCACACTACTCGCGTGAATACAGTTTGAAGCCTCGGCGAAGCCTCGTGCTGTCTTTACGCGAGCAGTGCGCAGAACGATCCTTTGGCCTCGTGTATCGAACCATATTTTTCTTTACGAGTGCAATGCAAAATCCGAGTTTGTCCGACGTTTACAGACATGTAAACTGAGCTGCAACTTCAAGCAGTGAGCAAAATCCAGGGAACAGTGTGCAAAATGAGGGAGCTAGTGCGCAAAATGTTTTGCGCACTAGTGCGTCAACCGGCCATTTTGCATGTCTATGAACAGTGGGCAAACGAGGATTTTGCATGCACGAGTAAAGAAAAATCATATCCGATCAGACGGTAACTAAACGGTTTTTCTTTACGCATGCGTTAATGGTTAGAATTTTCGGCATCGATCTGAGTGTCTAAAAAAAGACGTATCTTCGGTGTGAACCATTAATGATATTTAAAAAAATTAAAAATTCGAGGGTTACAATTTTTGTACTCAATTCTCTACCGGTACTTTTTTTGTGTGACTCTACGAAACTTGAAATTATTATTTGCGTGTGATTTTAAGAAAAAAATGCTCTTTACATGAAAAAAAAAATCGAGGCCAGGTCTTCTTATGTAAAAATGTATCAAGTTTGAAAAAAAACGTAGTGTCAAAAGAATTTCATTTCAGGGAATTAAACTATTTCAATAATCTAAAAAAAGTAATAGAAATTTATTTATTTATTTTTTTTTTATATGCATTTCCCCCCGCCTGGAGGCATTACGCCTATTGCAGGGTCGGCCCGGATCAGTAGCCAGTCCCTCCTGGGGGTCTGGTCCGGATCAGTAACCAGACCCCCATGCGGCCGCATCCGACTTCCCCCTCTATATCGCATTCGCCATAGCATTTCTGCTATGGGCATAGGAAAACTGCGGAAAACCTATACCGATATAGCCGGTCTCGAGTTCGTCTCACGGCACCGGAGCTACGTCACGTTTCGGCGAGAACGTAAACACGGACTACAGCTGTACAGATGTGACCTCCACAGATAGAAATACCTGTGGGTATCATGTATACATCTGGAGCTTCATCGCGCCCGAATTTAAATTTTCGACGAAAATCGTCAGCACCGGGAATCGAATCCGCGCCCTACCGATGCTCTGAACTAGAGGCCGGTACACTGACCCCTAGACTACCGCACCGGTTGATAAAAATTAATTAAAAAGTATTTTTTTCAAAAATTTCCAAGAATGAAAAGTTTTTAAAATATCTTTATTCGTTTTGTTGGACATTTTTATATCGACTATGGCTATTTTTAGACGAGGATCTTCTTAGGATGTTGACTCTTCGGTCAGTTTCTGCGAACCATGTATTGAATTGTATTGAATGTTGTTTTCGAGCGCTCAGTCCTATATGGACCATTGTGCTCGTTCCCATTTATGGGAGGGTATCCGAATTTGTAGGATTGTTGGTTAGGCGAGCTTCCCTTGCAAAGTGCAGGTGGACGCGCACCCCAATCTCCTCTAAATTGAGTGATTCGAGTACTGGCGCCCCAAGTATATTCTTACGAATGTCCTCCAGCGCCCTGCATCTCGTGATCACGTGGAAGGGTGTTTCTTCCTCCTCCTCACACCTCAGACAGAGTGGTTCCTCACTTAGCCCCAGACGTCTGAGATGCTTCCCTGTGTGCCAATGTCCAGTGACAAGGCCCACTATAGCCCTAAGCTGATGTCTGTCCAGGTCTATTAATATAGAGCCTAGCTTGTCCGAGGGACCTTTGAAGATGGCCCTCGAGTGTCCCATGCCTTCTGCCTGTAGCGAGAGATCCGTGAAACGTTCCTCCACCCACCGTTCCGACAGGGTCCTTATATGGTCCATGGCAATTGGGATGTGGCAAATCCTTGTCGGATCGGTAACCGAAGCTCCGATCCTCGCAAGTTTATTTGCCTCTTCGTTTCCGTGGATACCTGCGTGACCAGGTACCCATAGAACTTTTACTGTGTTGCAGCAGGCAATCTGCGACAACAGCGTGTTACAGTCGAGCACCAAACCGGACTTCTTCACCACGCGGTGAAGAGCCCCGATCGCCGCCCGGCTGTCACTACATATATAGATGTGCTTGCCATCGTAGCCCCTGTCCAGGATAAGCCTGGCACAGGTCCAGATAGCGTTCACCTCCGTTTGGAGCACCGAAGCAGTGTGTCACAGTGCCAAGGATGTCCTTGTCTTGGGTCCACTACTCCAGATTCCCGCCCCTGCTCCCGCTCCTGTTTTGGATCCATCTGTATACCAGACGAGCCCCTCAGGAGACAGAAGGTTGCTCTGATCCTCCATCCATTCCTGCCTACTGGACTAGAGGACTTCGTAATTGTGATCGAAATGGTAGAAGCGATCATAGCAATCACCGCCCTGCGCTAGAATTCCGTCGAGGTCACCATCGCGCTGCAGCAGTGATGCGTGGCCCGCCCCTGCCCTTCTCCACTTACCACTGAAATGTAGGCGTAGCGCAGCTTTCTTAGCGTTAGCCTCTGCTATGATGTGAGGGGGCGTCATATCTAGAAGGGTCCCCATGGCCAGGGTCGGGGTCGTTCTCATCGTCCCCGTGATTCCTAGCCCAATAAGCCTGTAGCTCTTGTACATTGTCTTCCTGTTTGTGGCCCATCGCAAAGCGGGCCACCAGACCAGGGAAGCATATGTGAGTTGGGGAACCAGGATGGCCGTGTAGATCCACTTGACCATTCCCGGTTTCAAACCCCATGTTTGTCCAAACACGCCTGCAGACCCAGAAAGTGGCAGTGGCTTTCGAGGCCTGTTTGGCGATGTGGCTTTACCAGCTGAGCTTGCTGTCCAAGGTGACGCCGAGGTAGCGTACCTCCGACGAGTATCGAAGCTCAGTCCCAAACATATAAGGGGGCTTCGGTTTGAAACCTCGTCTTCGTGTGAAGAGCACCATCTCAGTCTTGCTTGGGTTAACCCTTAGTGACTTGGAGGTGCACCATTCTTACATGAGGAGCGTTGCGATGAGGCGCGTTGCGTTCTCCACGTCATCTTTGCTGAGTGGGAGTCTCTGACCATTATCAAAATGTCATCGGCGTACCCCACAACGTTTATCCGGAGCCCATCAAGCGCCGTCAGTAGCCCGTCCACGACCATTGTCCACAGGAGAGGAGATACCCCCCAGAGATAAGACCCCACCCTGCGAACAGCCCCGCTTGCCGTGCGCCCTCGCGGTTGACCCTCTGATCCCAGCGGTAACCGTTCTTGTACGAAGCATTAAGTGAATCCATTCGATGATGGATTCATCTACTCTGAATTCCCTTGCCGCGTCGCATATGGCGTCGAAAGAGGTGTTGTCGAACGCCCCTTCAACGTCCAGGAATACACACAGGGCCGACTCCTTTCTGCTGAGCGTCCTCTCTATATCTTTGACGATACAGTGGAGGGCAGTCTCAACAGACCTCCCGGCCTGGTATGCATGCTGTGAGGTCTGTACCGATCTCTCGACCAGTGCTCCCTCTCTAATGTACCTATCAACCAGCCTCTCCAAAGTTTTCAGGAGGAAAGACGTAAGACTGATAGGTCTGAATGACTTGGCCTGGTCATAGCTGCTTTTGCCCGGTTTCGGAATAAGGACCACTCTGATCTCACGCCAAGCTTTTGGCACGTATCTCAGTGCCAAGCAGTCCCGAAAGATGCGGTTCAGGCGCCAGATGAGCAACTACCCGCCCTCTTGTAGGAGGGCAGGGAATATCCCATCCACCCCTGGACTTTTGTACCGGCCAAATGTCCTGATCGCCCATTCTACCCTGCTTGATGTAACAACCTTAGCTGCCGCTTTCCAATCTCCCGGTTTTTTTATTGAAAGTGCATTCATTTGAGGTTGTCCCCGGTCCGTGAGTTCTGAGCCCGGGAAGTGTACCTCAAATAGATGCGCCAGAACTTCGTCGTGGTTCTCTGTTAAACTGCCATCAGGCAGTGTGAGTCCCTCGAGCTTGTTAGGCGGGCCTGATGCAAATACCTTGCGGAGCCGGGCCACAAAAGGTAGGGCCTCGATCTCCCCGCAGTATCTACTCCAGGCCTCCTAATTGGATTTCTTTACGAGTTTTTTATACTCTTTCTGGGCCTTCCGGTAGGCGTCCCAGTCGCTGTCCAATTTTGTCCTTAAGGCTCTATTCAGCAGCCTGCGGGAGCGGGAGCGGAACTGGTTCAGCTCACCACTCCACCGGGCCACCTTCTTGTTGTTCTTCCTTCTCCTTAGCGGGCACGCAGCCTCAAAGGACTGAACCAGGGCGGTCTGCAGTAAATCTGCCTCCCGCTCGATCGCGCTCCCCGTCCGTGGCCACCCACAGGTTTCCCCGAGCCTGCTTCTTAGCCCTGCTTGAAAGCTGGGCCAGTCCGCGGTCCTTGGGTTCCTGTAGGTCTCCGTCGGGATTTGGCTGTCGTTCCCCGCCAAGTCGAAGGTTATGAGCCTATGGTCAGAGAGGGTGTCCTCCTCACTGATCTGCCAGTTTGTTAATGCTTGGACCACTCGACGTGAGCCCAACGTAAGATCAATTACCTCTTGTCTACGGGAGGTAACGAAGGTGGGCTTCGATCCATTGTTCAGAATCCCAAGATCGGTTGTGGAAAGATACTCTAGAAGAGAAGTACCACTTTTATTTGTGTTGGAGCTGCACCATATGGTGTGGTGAGAGTTTGCGTCGCACCCCACCACCAGGTCAAGATCCTTATTCCTGCAGTAGTCCACCAATTCTCTAAGTTCCCTTGTTGGAGGAGGGTCCTCGGAGTCATACGGGAGGTACGCTGAGGCTATTACTAGCTCCGTCACCACCCCGCCCATACGAATCCTGATGGTAGCTGCTGCAAGGTCTCTGGTGCAGAATTGGTTCAGCTTGAGGGCCCCATGTCTCTTATTGACAAAGAGACAAGCCCTCGGACCCGGTTCTACGTTGGCATAGATCAATGATCCTAGTTCTGTACTTATCCCTTTTACCAGCCCCCTGTGTACCCAGGGTTCCTGTATTAGGGATATGTCTGTCGGCAGCCTTGCAAGGTCCCGACTCAAAAGAGCCGTAGCCGCTTTGCAGTGCTGCAGGTTGATCTGCGAGACGCTGATCATGTTGAGTTGTCAGTAGGGCCGGCTTTAGCTGATCTCTCTTCCTCCTCGGAAATGTCAGAGGTCACGTCGCGGGTGCCCTCCTGGTTCAAAAGGGCCGAGGTCCCTTCGCCCCTGGTGGGCCCCCCAGGTATGACACCTGTGTCTTTAGAGGGTGCGGTGTCCCCTTACGGGGCCTCCACCGCCTCCATGGGGAATTTAATGTTGTTTACCACACTCATCAAGACACACGAGTTGCTAGGAATTCTTCCGCCCCCCTCCCCCCCCCCCCCCAGAGCCTGCTTAAGAGGGTAAGGCTGTATACAATTGGGGGGCGCCTGTACCCAAGGGCATCGTAAGCGACACTACTTCCCTAGTGCCATGCATCCCGTTAGCACGATGGCTTACACCGTGGGATTGGGGAGGTGGTCCGCGGCAGGGCCTTGGTTTTCCCAAACGGATTTTACCCCGCTGGGTTCGCGTATAGCACCCGCAGGCCAGGACCCAGGAGGTCTCCCGTCTTGTGTCCTGAACGCCTTACGACGTCCAGTTCACGCGACCGCAGAGAACCCCGAGTCCTGGCCCCTCCTATCCGCCATCCGGAGACGCGCTCGGCTGGCAGCTCAACCTTATTCCTCGCTTCTCTTACGAGAATTGGACAACACCGAGCCTTGCGAACCTTACTATAAATTATAGTGCCAATGAATTGTCCAAGTAGTTACAAGTAAAAACTTACAAATGGTTCATTAGATTGGTCCTTTTTGAACTTCATCCTTTTTTCTTATCCCAGGTCATGAAGTATTATCGGGATTCTATAAAAAAAATTCTCCTAAAGCATCAGTGCGTGAAAGAAACATATATGAGCAATTCCTCATGGAACTTGAAAAATGCGAAAAACAAAAATTTTGAAAAAATTCGAGGCACATCCACGGGAATTTTTTTACTAACTCCAGGGTATCATACCTACTCGAGCAAGTATGTGCCATCGTGAAAAAATGTGAGCACAGCATGAAAAAAAATAAAAATAAAAACAAAAAAGACTGAATTAAAAATTACTAATAAAATCCACTACTTTTCAAATAGATCGCTTTTATTTAACTTAAAATTGTAACATTTATTAGTTATAGTACAAGTACAGTGTGTGTAATATAATGTGCTAAATTATAATGGGTACTAAAGATTAGTTAGAGCATACAGTCTCTATTAGAGCGTGTTCCATAGATGTAACTCATTTTTTTAAAATTACATTTGAAAAAAATATATATATATATTGTGACGGGCCCTTACCACGAGTATTTCGGCCACTCGTGCAAGATCCAACGCCCAAATATAACGACGCCCGAGGTTTCTCACTCGATTTTTACCCGCACTTAACACCTGACTTCATACGACCTTGATGGGCGCCAGGCTCTCTATTCTATCCCGAAAGCCAGGGATTTTCCTTCCCGTTCGATGTTTCCTTCTTAAACCGGCCGACTACCTGAAAAGGGGTGCCGTTCGAGGCATGCAAAATAAATCACCCGAACGAATATTTCTAACTCTCACAACCGTAACAAAAGATTTATTACGAAATTCTGAATAACAACAAAAAAAAACAACAGAAGAAATATTACAATATTGACTCGAGTCCGACATGTACCGCGGATCTTCACGCACGCGACGCTATCGCTCGAGTCTACTTTATTCTCAAATATCAAACGAAATCTACTGCTAAATAATTTACCGAAAGACCGGACGCGGCAACGAGCAATCCTCCAGCAGCACGGCTGAGTACAGTATAATAGTGCACCACGTGCGCCTACCTTATTCGCTGGTTTCGTTGCAGTCCGTCCGCCGGTTTCCTTCAATCTCCTTACTAGCTGGAATTCTCCTCGCGGCTACTCTCCGAGCACGAATCGATCGGTTTTCCTAACCGAGATCTACGACACTCGGGATTTTCATACGCGGGAACACGGTGTCTCGAGATATGCGCGAGAATCGCTCGAGCACTCTATCTCCGAGTCTTTCAATACCGCTTAATAACGAACGTAGCAAATCCTTTGTCTAGTAGTCGCAAGGGCACGCTAACCACTCGACGTAATTGTTCGTACTTTATTTTACTTTCTTTTACGGAATGATCCACGAAGACTCACGTCCGCGAACTACTAATCTGCTATTTCTTTCAACTCCTGCTCAGATTACTTCTCAACGCGAGGCCTGCCGAAATTATACTTCTGAATGCTCGGCCTGTCGAAATTAGACTCATTAATTCATCGCCTGCCTAAACGAGACTAAATTCTTTTCTCCTATTCTTCTCGTCTCCGCTTTGTGCGGGTCTTCGTAGTTCGGGGGTCTTCGGACGTCCGGGGTGGGGGTCACGGCCTGCCATCGATCGTCTTCGACGTCGATCGGCTTCTCGTTGCCTCTCTCTCGCGCTCCTTCCATCCTCGACTCTCGCCGAGGCTCTCGAGCCTCTCTCTCTAACCCTCGTAGATCCTGCAATCAATAGTCCACACGGCAATACATTGTTCTCGCAACGGTTCGGACCTCGGCGGCGGGAAGCGATTCTGTTGCTATGTAACTTTTTCCGGGGTCTCGGTGCGCGAGCATTCGCGACCAAGCGCGCTGCTGCGAGCGCGTGGTAACGCCTCGTCACATCCCCCCCACTAGGCCAAACTACCCGCTCTAACGCGAGGTAGGCACACGCCGATACACCATTGCAACGCGCTATGCTGCAGAATCGCTCCCCACACATCTCCCGGTCTTCCGTCGCCGCAAAAACCAATTTTTTTTTTTTTTAAATTAATTCCCAACAAAATAATGACAATTTTCTAAGCTGTTTTTATCTTTCTTTATTCCGCTTGCGTCATCGAGCGTTCCGGGGTTTGCACGTTACTCACCAATTTCAGGTCTTTCACATGCCATCTCCCTGCAGGTCGGCCGTCTGGATCGGTCAATTCTACTACGCTTCGCGACACGACTCTCGCGACTTCGTATGGACCAGCGTATTTCTTCGCGAATTTTGGAGAGCGCCGATACCTTCGCTGCTTCGCGGCTCTAACGTTCGGCGCGTCTATCACCTGCTACGTTAATGTTACCGCGATCTCGAAGTCTTGTGGCGTGGTCGGTATTATCTCCGCGAGCAGCTCTTTTAAGCGATCCGGCTGTGTGCTGACAAGCTCTTGTAAACCAAAACAAACACCGAGTGTCGCGAGCTCGTCGCTCGAGCGTACGATCGGGTGTTCAACCCCTACCTCTTCCAACGACCACGTGCTACGACCGCCGTGCACGTTAACTCCAAAGACGTAAATAAAATCCATTCCTAGTAAGCAATTCGATTTTAAATTTTTAACGATTATTGACGGAAACCATTTTTGCACGCCGTCAAGCTCGATCGGGAATAATGCCTCTCCGATCACTCGCTCGGGCATACCGTTAGCCATCGTCACATAATCGTTTCGACTCGGCGGATATTCTCTGTGCGGCAAGCTTAAATCTCGTACTATTTCTCCTCCCACGCGACCGAAAACCGAAATAGTAGCACCCGTGTCTATCAACACTTCGAGTACTTTCCCACCGATAAGCAACTCAACGAAAATTCGAATTCGTCCTGTCTCGCGCTGCCACTCCTCTGGTGGTGGGGGAAACGATTCGAAGAAATTCGCGTGCTCGGGCTGACTTGTCTCGATCGCGATCTCGTTCTCACGATGCTCTATTTTTTTCCCGTCTTCGCGCGCGGCGTCACGTACGTTATTCGCGCGAGTCGCGGCCACCTCTCTACCGGTCTCTAGCGCGTCATCTATCGCGACAATTTCATTTTCAATTTCTATTTCGTTCTCGGATTCGTCCGAACTATACCGATCCAGCGTCCAGATACCAGTCGACCTGTAAGGGGACTCACCTGTTTCGACTTCCTCGACTCGTGCTGAAAAATAAGTACCCGGAGTGCTCGACATACTCGCGCTTACATTTCCGCGGTTATTTACAATCGGGCTCTCGACGTGAACTGCACCCTGGAAGGAATTAGGGAGGGGATTGGTTCGGAGAGGTATGGCGCTGAATCCTCTTCGTATCTCTTGCGGGTCTTCTGCTACTCGGCGCGCTGGCTGTCCCGCTGTTGCCAGTACCGGTTCGCGTTTTTTGACAACGCACAGCCGCATGTCGCACTGTTGACATCTCGGCGGCCGCATGCTGTACACAATTGCACTCGGGGATTTCTGCAATCTCTCCCGAAGTGGCCCGCTTCACCACAATTCGAGCAAAAGGGTGGGGGTCTTCTGTAGAAGCTCTGTGGGCCTCGAGGGAAGGCTTGGCGATTTTCTCCAGCCTGTTCGGTACGGCCCGCTTGCATGCGTGCGTTACCGTTGTTTCCCTCACTCGGCGGCTGTCTTGCTGGCGGCTGGTGCGGCACGTTGCTTCGGTCCGGCGGCGGCGCGGCGGCTCTCGGTGGCTGCTGCGCGGCGGCTCGAGCGTACGTTGGTGGTGCGGTAGCTGGCTCGATTTCAGCCGCTTCATTGCCCCCACTCTTGCGTCTCACTCGTCGTTGACGCTTTTTCGATGCTGCAGGCTCCACAGAATCAACGGACTCGCTTTCCACTGCATCGATCCTCGGCGCAGGCGCGTTATACTGTGTGCGCGCTGCCGGTTTCGGTGTGTAGCCATTTCTCGTCGCTGCTGAGGATTTTCCGACCCACGCGAACTCTTTCGCGATCGACTCCTCGCGACTCGGCGGAGGGCGTCGCGCCTTTGCTCTGGCCCATCTCTGCTCGATCCACGTCGTCTGCTTCACGAACTCTGCGTATGATCGGAAATCGCTTCGATCAATTCGGTCCCAGTACTCAGGACGGAGGCCAGCGTATGCCTGATCCAACTGATGGCGCACGCTCTTCCGCTTTCGCAAACGGTTGTACAATCCCTGAATGCAGATTGCATAATCTTTCGCGGACTCTTCGGCTCCTTGTGTCCTTTTCCTTATGTCATCCTTCAGTCCTTGTTGGTCTCGATCCAAACTGAACCATGCACGGAAATCTTTCACAAAGTCGCGCCACGATCGCCAATATATTCGATTCGATCGATACCACTGGATGGCGCGTCCTTTTAGCACTTCTGGGAGTACTTGCAATCGCTCTTCGTACTGGATGTCTGAGGCAAGAAGTTTTTCTCGCACTTGCTCTAGAAATTCCTCACAGCCGAAGTCGTCTTCTCCCGTGAAAGTTAATCGCCATTTTCTCGCGATGTCGCCAATGTCGCGCACGCGGCGTGGTCTTCGATTCCGTCGTTGAGGCCTCGGTGCTGCGCGCTCGCCGCGCCATCGTCTCCGACGGTCTCCGCGGCTCTCGACTGTGTGCCACGTGTCGTCTGTCTCACTCGCGCTGTCAGAAGTAGATCGCGAGCTCGCCTCACTTTCCTCCGATGCTGTTGAATCACTGCACGAGACCTCGGTTAGCTCGTGCTTCGTTCTTCTCCTCGGCGCATCTCGGGGATGGCTACTCGCGGCACTCGTTAATTTATGACCTTTACCCGTTTTCCTAATTTTCCTCGTTCGATCTGGTTCACTGTCAGACTGGGTGCTGGCGTCTTGGTGTGTCCGACAACTAGATTTCCGCCGATCAGCTGCGCCGGTGTGCGTCTCCTCTTGTACGTCCTTTCGGACTCTTCGCGAGGTCTCGCCGCGGCGCCGCGTCACATTAACACTTCTGTTTTTAAAGCGTTGAAAATCTAGGTCGTCTGCACCATCCCAGTCCGCTGGTATCACTCGTCTTACGTTCTTTGTGGGGGGTGATTTCCTGATACTCGTCGAGTCTTCGATGATGCCAACGCGCTTCTTCGCTATGGCGCCTCGAGAGGCGCCATAGCGACGTCCGTCTGATCCGTCTCGACGGATCAGCTGGGCTCACCGGTCGCGAGCTACTCGGCTCTCGCAGCGTAGTGCTCACGAACTGTCGAAGCCGGTTTCGCGCAACGGCCGTAACCCCCGACGAATTCAATAATAATGCACGAAGGGTCTCGCGCACTTTCTCTTCAGTCATATCATCAACGGGCGCGAGCTCAGGTATGACAGGTTCCTCCATAGGCAACATATTGTCCATTTCTGCCCACTCCACATCGGGGATTCCGCATTCTCGGAGTTCTAACCTCCGTAGCCGATCACGAATCACTTCGTCGTTTCCTTCTTCACTCGCGTTCGATTGTCTCAGCAATCTTCGCATGTGTCGGCGGGGTAGCGTATCGATCCATCCCGCACGATCAAGCACACGTTGACGTCGTTCGCGCGTGTCGTCACTCGTATCCCCTCCATCCTCGCGTTCACTCGAGTGAGGGGTCGGTCCTGCCGAATAGTTCGATTCAGCCATCCTGTATTGTCTTTTCGGCTGTCACTTACCGAAGTTTTCACTGTACACTCGAAAATAATTTAATATTCGCTCTCTTAAATTTCGAGAGCCGAAATATTCACTAGAGTCAAGTTTTTCTACACACGATTCACTTATCTCGCTTCGAGCTGGCTCGGCCGAACGTCGACGCGCGGTGTTTACGTTTTTTTTTTTTCTGTCTCTAACGCGCGGACACTCGAGGCTCGTGCTCACACTCTCGAAGAAATAGTCACTTAATTTCTCGAATTCCGTGCGTCGAGAAACGAGAAATATTCACCACGAAATATTTTTTTCGTTCGTGTTCTCGTTCGAGCTCTTCGAAGGTTCGCCGCGCGGTGTTTACACTATTACCCCAAGTGTTTACGCGCGGACACTCGGGAGACTCTTGCTCGGCTTAGCAACGCTCAACCCGCACGAATATTATACCGAGTATTTTCACTGAATATTATTTCCGAAATATTCTCTTCGAATTCTTCCGAGATAAAACTTTTAATTTTTCGAATTACAAATCTTCACTTTCAAATTTTACTACGCGCGGAGAATCAAGATTTTACCGAATATTATTTTTCCGAACTTTTCTCGACGCGCTGAAAATTTATTACACACTGACTGTCAAATTTCGCCTGGATGAGTCCGAAATTTTATGCACTGCCCCACGTTGGGCGCCAAAAATTGTGACGGGCCCTTACCACGAGTATTTCGGCCACTCGTGCAAGATCCAACGCCCAAATATAACGACGCCCGAGGTTTCTCACTCGATTTTTACCCGCACTTAACACCTGACTTCATACGACCTTGATGGGCGCCAGGCTCTCTATTCTATCCCGAAAGCCAGGGATTTTCCTTCCCGTTCGATGTTTCCTTCTTAAACCGGCCGACTAGCTGAAAAGGGGTGCAGTTCGAGGCATGCAAAATAAATCACCCGAACGAATATTTCTAACTCTCACAACCGTAACAAAAGATTTATTACGAAATACTGAATAACAACAAAAAAAAACAACAGAAGAAATATTACAATATTGACTCGAGTCCGACATGTACCGCGGATCTTCACGCACGCGACGCTATCGCTCGAGTCTACTTTATTCTCAAATATCAAACGAAATCTACTGCTAAATAATTTACCGAAAGACCGGACGCGGCAACGAGCAATCCTCCAGCAGCACGGCTGAGTACAGTATAATAGTGCACCACGTGCGCCTACCTTATTCGCTGGTTTCGTTGCAGTCCGTCCGCCGGTTTCCTTCAATCTCCTTACTAGCTGGAATTCTCCTCGCGGCTACTCTCCGAGCACGAATCGATCGGTTTTCCTAACCGAGATCTACGACACTCGGGATTTTCATACGCGGGAACACGGTGTCTCGAGATATGCGCGAGAATCGCTCGAGCGCTCTATC
Source organism: Ephialtes manifestator (assembly GCA_963970395.1). Taxonomy (NCBI): domain Eukaryota; kingdom Metazoa; phylum Arthropoda; class Insecta; order Hymenoptera; family Ichneumonidae; genus Ephialtes; species Ephialtes manifestator. The sequence continues at coordinate 13,599,406 of OZ019972.1, read as the reverse complement.
TCCGAGTCTTTCAATACCGCTTAATAACGAACGTAGCAAATCCTTTGTCTAGTAGTCGCAAGGGCACGCTAACCACTCGACGTAATTGTTCGTACTTTATTTTACTTTCTTTTACGGAATGATCCACGAAGACTCACGTCCGCGAACTACTAATCTGCTATTTCTTTCAACTCCTGCTCAGATTACTTCTCAACGCGAGGCCTGCCGAAATTATACTTCTGAATGCTCGGCCTGTCGAAATTAGACTCATTAATTCATCGCCTGCCTAAACGAGACTAAATTCTTTTCTCCTATTCTTCTCGTCTCCGCTTTGTGCGGGTCTTCGTAGTTCGGGGGTCTTCGGACGTCCGGGGTGGGGGTCACGGCCTGCCATCGATCGTCTTCGACGTCGATCGGCTTCTCGTTGCCTCTCTCTCGCGCTCCTTCCATCCTCGACTCTCGCCGAGGCTCTCGAGCCTCTCTCTCTAACCCTCGTAGATCCTGCAATCAATAGTCCACACGGCAATACATTGTTCTCGCAACGGTTCGGACCTCGGCGGCGGGAAGCGATTCTGTTGCTATGTAACTTTTTCCGGGGTCTCGGTGCGCGAGCATTCGCGACCAAGCGCGCTGCTGCGAGCGCGTGGTAACGCCTCGTCACAATATATATGTTTGTAAAAAAAAACATTTTTTTGTATGCTCATAAACTCATTGTTAAATTTGACCTCCATCTGATCAAAGTTATTATATTGGAAATTGCAAAAAAAAGTTCCTAAGAATATTTTCATCATAAATGTGTATAATAGCGAAATTATTAATATTTGATTATTAATAAAATATTAATAATAAAATATTATTAATATTTGCAAATTGATATTAAAGACGGCAATTTTTGTTATGCTTCTTCATATTCACACAATATTATTTAAGCCTTTACAGTAGTTTTCCAAAGTCGAAACGGATTAGTGGACGGTAAGGACACGGAATTTCGGTAAATAAATTGGTTTTTACGTGAAAAAAGAGGTTAAAATGCTAGCACCACACTGTAAGTTTGTTCACACAAGAATCTCGTTGTATAGGATCTACTGAGCATCGAAACCATCAGAAATATAGGCTCATGTAAGGACATAATATTAAATTTTACCCAAATTCGGACGGACTTTGTTAACGGACCATCGCCCTTGAGGTATAAAAATCAACAAGCGAGTGAATTTCATAATGTCTACTTTCGTTCGGATTAGGTGGAACCGAAAAAATTATTTATTTTACCGTGTCTGGCACTGCGACCGCCCTGAAAAGTGCGGACGGTAAGGACACCGAAACCGCGTGACACACACCTATCAATTCCTATGACTATACAGAATCAAACACGCTTAATTTGCGATTGCGTATGTTCGACAACGACCGTGATAAAAACAATAATAATTTTTTCAGAATAATAAAATAACGCCACAAAAGTTTATTTGATCATTAAACAATAAATATCTCTGTTAGGGACACGGACGGTAAGACATTTCAGTCACTTTTACCAAAATAACTCGTATATTCTTGAAATTTTGGCTTTACCAACTAGGTGCCTCTGTTCCAAGAGATCAACATCTAAATGCTACCACCAAAAACATGTAACAATTTATCGTTGATGTACTGTTAAAAGCAGATGGACATGCTTTTTCAAGTTCCATGTGGAATTGTTCATATTTGATTATTTTTTTTTAGGCATTTACCCCAATGGATGGAGCATACTCCATTTTTTTTTCAAATTTTTCAACGCATATTTCACGCACTTATGCATTTCTAAAAAAGACTCTAAAAATTGCGTTTAAAAACTTTCGAATGCGCGCATCTTCTTGGATATAAGTCGTACCGTAAAATAACGTATATAAAAGTTTTTCGTTTTGAAGTATACTTTTATGCACATTTTTCACAAAAATTCTTTAACTCCGCCGAAGCATTGATTCTTAATTAATAAACATAAAAATCGATTTTTAAGAAACGTGGACATTTTTTATGTATAAAAAGTGAAATTAATAATAAATAAATCTCTAAAATACTACTCATAAACCTTTTCCTGGATATCAGGAAAGCGTTCGACAATATGTGGCACAAAGGATTACTATTTAAACTTTATCAATTACAATGTCCACGAAAATCTCAATTACTGCTCTTCGATCACAAAATCACTCCGCAATCACCAAATATATATCTCTTTAATAGCGAAATATCACCTGCCCAAACTGCAAAATATCTGTCTATACATATTGACCCAAAGTTAAACTTCAACCATCACCTACAACAATGCAAACTTATAATAACTCAACGAGCTTTACACTTTAGAAATTGAACATTCAGAGAACGCAATATACACATTAAACATTTAACCAAAATATACAAAACTATATGCCGACCGGTATGCTTGCGTTGTAAAGAATTAGCACTCAACAAAATAAGAACCGCTGAAACTTGTGCTATCAGGCGTTTGACACGTATTCGCCACCCAGCTAATCCTCTATACAACCCCCGTAACACCTTCTCTATAACACAACAGAGATTACAGCTAGAACACAAGAACTTACCAGGCGATTCGCAAACACACAATTAGATAATATACAACATATGAGGCATTCTCTGTCAGTTGAGCCACTTTTTTTTTTACCCTCTCAGATCTATCCCATAATTGAACACATTTTAGTACCACTTAAAAGCACTCTTTGCGAATTTTTTCAGATTTTTGAAACAATCCATTTGGGAAATGTATTTGTCTTTACTCGTGCATGCAAAATCCTCGTTTGCCCACCGTTCACAGACATGCAAAATGACCGGTTGACGTACTATTGCGCAAAGCATTTTGCGCACTGGCTCCCTTATTTTGTACACTGTTCCCTGAATTTTGCTCACTGCTTGAAGTTGCAGCTCATTTTGCATGTCTGTAAACGTCGGACAAACTCGGATTTTGCATTGCACTTGTAAAGAAAAATATGGTTCGATACACGAGGCCAAAGGATCGTTCTGCGCACTGCTCGCGTGAAGACAGCACGAAGCCTCGGCGAAGCTCCTTTGGCCTCTTATATCGAAATATACTATTTTTACGCACTGATGTTTTAGGAGATATTTTTGTTAGAATCTGATACCTCCATCGCAAATGGAGGAAATAGATACGTAAAATGAAAATTTTCTATCATATCCCGTCACATGTGACTTTCCCCTCGAGCGAATATTACAATAGAAAATTTGAACATGTGTTAAAAATTTTTTCGCATATAGAGAAGTGGTTAGTAGTCGAGTTTTGATATACCATAGACCCGTAAGCCACTTAATCCAGTTACCCATTAATGATATTACAACCGATATACCTTCTGCATGATTGCCTTGATCCATTCATCTATATCCACAGCGTGAGGGGAGTAGATTGTGCAGGGTGAGAATCGCGAGTGTAGCAGCAGCACATCGTTGATACTTTGGCCGCGGGTTTTCATTAAGTCCCCTTTTAGCAGATATCAGGGTGAGTAGTAGTGACCGTTGTGCAATAGTGGCCCCTGAGGCTTCCCGTAGCCTGGTTGCACCCGTTTTCACCCTGGATTACCATAAGTCAATATTACCATCCGCGCATCGTATTATGTTTAGCGATACGTTATCGCGCATATCGCATTACCACAAACATAAGCCATGCCAACGCCTGCGGTATACGTGGGGTGTGCACAACATGCGAACTTGTATATAACCAGGTGCTGACTAAATTTCGTTATCGTTGTACATTATCCAAAAGTTGAATAATTGCGCGACGTCACACGAAGAGAAAAGTCGGGAAAATCAACACTTGACTAATGGCTGTTTACATTAGTGGAAACTCGGCGCATTTACATCTCCGTCAGATGTAATTATATTGGTATACAACTTGACTCACTTAGGAAAAAATTTAGTCGTTTACACGAGCATTTTGGGTCAATAAAGAAATGCATCGTTGCCCGTTGCATATAAATATAATATGGTTCTTAGGGGAAGGCAGTGGCACAGTGGATAGAGTCGTGGCCTCACACGCAGGGGGTCCCGGGTTCGATTCCCGACCAGGCACCAATGGAATTTTTCTATGTGCTTTTTTCTGCAATTCTCCGGTGGTTCGGAACCCACCTTAAACTGTAGATCCTCTCCCGATGTTAAGGCCTCGTCCGGTGGACAGAACCGAAGCATCGGCAGGTTGCGGGTTTGAATATCCATGGTGCCGTAGTCTCGTTGTGTGCTATACTTGAACGTGATTAGCTCCAGACGTATAGGTCAACATATACGTCTGTAGTTCAGTATTTACACACATCGGGGCGCGACTAGCTCTGGCGCTGGGAGAAAGAACCCAATACCGACTGTATCGGCACAGGTTTTCCGCAGTTTCCCTGCGCCCTTGCGAAAATGCGATACAGGGAGAGGGGATTCGGCTGCGGCCGCAGGAAATGTGAGTAAATATGAAAATGTGAAGGGATGGGACGTAAAAGGCAATTGAAGCCATATAATGGAATAAACTACTACTACTATAATATGGTTCTTGGGAATAAACATTGATTCGTCAAGTCTTTTATAAGAAACTTTCACAATAGTTATTTGTGTGGCCAGAGCGCAAAAAGATAGTTTTTACAGAGTTCTTAACACGAGTCCATATCCTTTTTTTAATTCATGCATGGATGGATGGATTCCGCATTACGTGCCTGTAAAGCGTGTTGAAAATGGCATTGTAGTAAATTGTGCGAGAAAGTATTTAGATACTGTTCGTATTGTTTTCTTTTTAGAAAGAAAAAAACATTATATTATCTCAGACTTTGTAACTGTCAATATTTTTGACAAAGTTGCTAAGGAATCGGTTTCATTAAAATATTCGAAACCATCACATATTTCTGCACGATATCTAAAATGCAGCTATTATGGAGTTAACAGTAAAAGAGTCTCAGGTCCAAACTCCGTAACTGTCATTTCTCAGAGAGAGCATTACAAATTATATCAGGATTTTTTAAAAAATATTAGTCAATTAATTTTATTAATACTGTACGACGACCAATTAAAAAATGTACATCGTGATATTAATTGTTAATAATTAATATTAATTTCATTCTTGTGGGTGCATTCCACGTCAGAGTCTACAGGTTCTACAGAGGTTGAAGTAGAGTTCGATTTTACAAAATTGTCAGTCCATTATAACCCGCTAGTTTAATATGTCAGATTATTCAACAGAGTAAGATTATATTTATTGTCCAAATAATTTTATAAGCGTAAATTATAATTTTCGATAGTTCACGAGGGTTTGGGGAAGTATGTCGAGCATTGTTGGATTTCTGATATTGTATTTTCACGGAAGATCTATACAAGTTTTGAACTGAATAGTTTGGACTCGTATATTAAAGGAATTGACATCTTTATATGGCCAATAGGAGTCAGATCTGAAATATAACTGTGGCGGCGAACACTCATTCGTGGTGAAACCACCGACACCACAACCACCTGCGGTGTGGCGTTTTGTTTCTATTCTCTTTCTCTTACTCTCGCTCTCGTGCGTCAACGTACTATGTCATACATTGAGAGTTACCACAAAAGGATGCATCCACATTCGGTTGACACTCATGAAAGACTGTGCTAGGTGTAAATTTGAACATGCTCTTTTCTGGTGTTATCAAAAACCAACGTTATACACTTTTAATTAATGGTTAACCGTACTTCTATGAATTATCACGAATTTAATCATTTCTGATTGGGGAGCTTTGGTTCGACACAGTTTTTTCTGACACTGACCTAACTTTTTAACGACGAACATGAACTCAGAGAATGAGCATAATATGAAATAATAATTTCACATTTAAAAACTGCAAAGTAGAAGTTTACAAATTGCTTCCTCATTATTTTTAGTTTTTTTCAAAGCTACCTCTATGGGAAACAATGTCAATTGATTTCGGCTTACTCATAGAGAAGGCTTTGTAAAAAAAACCGAAAATAATGAGGAAGCTATTTACAAAGTTCTACCTTGCAGCTTTATTTAGTCAAACCGTAACTTTTCAATATAAATATATTATAACTCTATGTCGAATATTCTTATAATATTTATCTATATGTATTGGCTTTTTAACCAAAAGTGTTTATTGTTAAATATTGATCATATAAATATTGTTACGACCGAGCGAATGAATTAAGCGTATATTTGTTTGTGGGGCGGATATTATTGATTACAAAGGGTTCTATCCATCTTGATCGCTTTCGTTAGCACCGTTGCTCGCAGTCAAAGTCCTGTCAAGACTCTCTTCTGTCACGTTTACTGTAAAGTATATCAAGTATTCATTTTTCGATCGTCATACCGTGTGTTCCTATAAAGCCGAATCTTTATATTCATAACAATATTTTATTATCCACAATTTTGTAAAATTTTTCAAGAGCTAATGCATAAATTAATTTTTTTGTAAAAGTTAACATTCTGATCAATTTGAACCACATTACAGATTATGACAAAACTATGTACGAATCATCGCAGAATAGTACCGATTTCATGTATAAAATTCAAGTTCGTTGTCTCATATTTTAATAAAGTTAGGGGAACAATGTGAATTTTTCTAAAATTTCAAAACTCTATAAAATCCGAACCGCCTTTCCAATTCCGGTAAAATTCAATACTAAACAACATTAAGAGTAACTGTACTTATGGATAATTATTTAGCAAAATATCAATAAAAAATGACAACAGTCAAAACCGCACTCCTGCTCCACTTATGTGCCAAATTTTAGCTCAATCGGTTCTTAAGTTATAGGTGATTGAAATTTCTAGGCCCTGCACACACACATACACACATACATGCGGACATTTTTTTCTAAATCACTTTTCTCGATGTTTTGTACCATTCTGAGTATCCTGACATCAAACGGGGAAGCAAACAAGGTGTTATGTCGAGAGGAGAAAAGCTGAACCACATAAAGTGCTTTTGCGAAAGCTGGAATCGAAACTAAAAACAATTTGTTGATAATTTAGTCGTCCACGTAGCCCGTAGCTTCGCAATACTTCCGCTTGCTGAATTGGCGTGCAGATAGTCTTTTTAAAGGAATTTAGCGGTCCCCCGAAAATAGTCCCTCAGGTCCTTTGATCTGTCGGTATAATCGTTTCTAGCAGTTTTCTTTTTGTCATCTTTTTGAATATTTATTGTTCTGTATAGATAATATAGTAGATTCCCTTTCTCCCACAACTATTAATCCTTATGTTTTATCTCTCGGTAATATGGGAAAATTTACTAAGCAACAAGTATCTATGAATATTTAAGAGAGATAATTTCTTTTTACAAGAGAACAATTTATAATGGTGCACAGTTACGTCTGGATGTAACAATATACTCGATCAAAGTGCTTTCGACCTCGTTCCTCTCTCACTAGTATCAATAGTAGTATTTATCGAACGGTGATCAAAGACCGTTCCTCAACGTACTAGATAAAACGTCTAATGGAAAAAGAGTGACCTATTGAGAAAGCATTTTGCAAATCCTTTCATCTATCGTTTTACGGAAAATGTTGTCCGACAATAATCAATTCAATATCACTCGAAAGTAACATTCAACTCAAGAATCGGTTTTCCAGAGAAAGAAATCGTAGTTTTTACGGAAAAAGTTAACAATGGAATATATAATATAACCATAACTTAGTTCTCTTGCTCCCCGAACCGAAAGTACCGTCTTCCGGGCCGCATTTGAGGCCGGGAATAGCGATTTTTTTGGTCGGCTTTTGTGGCTCCTGCTCTCTCTCTTTTGTTTTCCCATCTCTGGTTTATTATGTTTTCATGTTTGCTGTCGTTTGCTCGTGCGTGCTTCGACTTTCATTTCATTACTTTTAAAAAATCTTTCTTCAGTTAATTTCTTTAGCTAACTTAAAAGTGAGTGGATCGAAAAAATGGACGACTCCTCATCTGAAGGTTTTGTCGACGAAGAAGAAGTTTTAAGAAATTTTGACGAGGAAGCGAAAAGAATAGTACAAAGTGAAACCTACCCTAAAAAAATTCTGATCACTACCTGCTAGTTTATAATACTTATAAAACGTGGCTAGAGAAAAAAAAATTATTTTTTTAAAAGTATTATCTTATTATCAGACATTTTTCTCTTGTATGTTATTTTGTATGTTCTTTAATGCCCGCCCTACCAGCAAGAACCTCGGCTCCGCCTCGGATTATAACCGTTATAATCGAGATTATAACCGTTCGAGCTTATAACTTTTCGAGATTATAACCATTCGAGCTTATGACCATTCGGGCTTATAACCATTCGACCTTGTGACCTTTCGAGATTATAACCATTCGAGCATATGACCATTCGAGATTATAACCATTCGAGCTTGTGACCTTTCGACATTATAACCGTTCGAGCCTAAGACATTTCGCGATTATAACCGTTCGAGCTTATGTCATTTCGAGATTATAACCATTCGAGCTTGTGTCAATACGACGTTGTGTCATTCGAGCTTATGGCCGGCAGACCTTATGACAGCGCCCCCCGAGTAAAGGCTATGAGTAGTGTGCCAATGTTGGGGACCATTGTCGTAGTTCCAATTCGTTTCTCACGCATGTCAGCCAGTCATGGGCAGACATGGACCCATGCAAGTAATGAACATAAACTCAATATACGATTTAAACAAGATTTTGCACTTGGAATTTTTTGGATCGACCATGGTTTATCCTGTATTTTCGAGTTTAGATTGGTAATCAATTATCTTAAGAAACCTGAGTACTCAATTTTATGAAAATGAAGTCACTTTTTGTATATTTGCCGCCATATTGGATTCAAAAACGCTCTCTGTTTCGTGTTTCATACAAATTATATAATTTATTGTCATTTCGACGACCATATTGGATCCTCCATTTTGAATTTCTGAATTCAGATTTGAGTTCTTTAATCAGTGGCTTCAAAAACATCCGTGTACCAAATTTTATCCAAATCCATCTGGTAACCCTGTGATTGTTATCCTAGATGCAACTATTATGGACTTAAAGTATAAGAAACCCACATAGTCGGTTTGGTCTAGTGGTTAGCGTGCTTGTTAGGTAGTTAGATAGTTAGGTAGTTATGTAGTTTAGATAGGTGGTATAGGTCGTCGGTTCAAATCCCGTCACCATCACTTTCCCGAAAGCTATCGAAGAAATTGTATCCGCGGACGATTTCCTTTTTTTTTAATGATAATAGAATAAGATTATTAAAATTATTGGAGGCGGTCCGTTAGAAAATATATCTTTTAAAATTAATAATTAATTACAAAATTGATTATACCGAACTTTATAAATAATATAAAGATAAATGACCGACTTTCTGTCACACGACGGGAGCAAGCCGGTTCGCTCAGACGATAATCGCGATCTCACGACTTTTGGGGCTGTCGCTCCTGTGTGCGTCTCTTTCCTTCACACGTATTATGTTATTATCGTATATTAGATAAATCATTACACTAGCGTCATTACACTACACTAGAGTGTACGACCCTGTCACTTTTCTCTGTCAGACGACGAGAGCGAGCCGGACGGCAGACGATCGCCGCAACTTCTTCGGGCTGCCGCTGCGGGCGCCCGGCGCCACCAGTTGTGCTATGCGTGTGTCTTTCTTCACACGTACGCACACGTATATGCGATCGGACAAATCTGTTTCGATGTGTGAGTTCGGACAAAAGTGAAATGATTGCCAGATATCAGCAGTTCGGGAACCGATTTTATCGCAACTGGTCTCTTTCAAAAGGGGGGAAAAAATATAAAATATTGGCGCTGATACATTTAGCGTCCGCCATATATTGCCTGAGATAATTAGAGTTACAGACGACATGTGAGTGTGCTGGTACGCGCCATGCACGTATATCGTCAGACAATTCGATGTGTGAGTGCGGACAGAAATGAAAAAGTTTTGACAGAATCCAAATTGTAAGTTGCTGCGTAACTGCGTCTCATTCGAAAGAGAAAAAAAAAATAAAAAATATTGAACCTGACAGATTTAGCATCCGCGACGTTTCGACTGAGATAATTCCAGTTAGAATTTCGTAGCAGACGAAAAAGGGCGAACGTCCAAATAATAAGAGTAGCGCTAGCGTCTCGGTCGTGAGGAGTCTCGTAATAAGGCATACAAATTTTCTTTTAATACTTGGCGTCGAGACTCAATGATATCCAGAATCACCATGATTTGTTTTGAGTGTAAGTACCGTTTGTATTTTTAAGGGCAATCTATAATATAATTCGGAGGAATATTCGCAGACTTTAAAGGCTAATCTACTGAGATTGTAATAATTATTTCCCACCCAACGATCATTCATTATTTCAGATCATGATTTTTTTAAATTAAAAATGTTGGTGTTATTAAATTTCTTGAGCGTTGTTCGTTCTGTTTCAGGAATATAGCAGAATCCGCGACTTTCGACGATGAGGGTCTCGGGACCTGCGCAATTGTTGTTGTTGTTGTTGTTGTTTTGGAGTAGTATATACTCACTGCACAGTCAGCGGCGCGGCTTATCGCGAATCTCCATTGGCTTTGGTTCTCCCCGTGGTCGTGGCGACCGACCACGATAAGCCAATACACTGGGGAATGACACAAAATTGCTTAATCTGAGCACTGTCGAGCGAGATAATTGTATAGGTGGCAGGATTCTGTATAGGATACGTCCGCAAAACGGATAGTGTTAGTAAAATCCAGAATTTGATTGACGCCATGGGAAATAAAGACTCCGATAGACACTTTTTTTATTTATTTCAAATCAATAATAATACTAACATAACACGTACGGGCGACGTAAATATCTCTCAGCATGGGGATATTTACGGCCGATGGAAGATGATATAGCGTTGAACCTCCAGTACGTAAGGAGCTAAATATAACAAACACTGTAAAAAAAATCTACTTGAAATTTAATGTACTTTTACTGGAATTTTTTATACATAAACTAGTATATTAAATTTAATATACAAGTGTAATGTAAAATTAATGTATAGTGCAGCACATTCAAGAATTTATTTAAATTTTACAGTAAAATTACTTGAATTTTAATAATTTGCTTTACTTTTATTGAAAAAGTACAGGAATTTTATACCACAACTCGCCCATACGCTGCCATTTTTTGCAACTTATCATTTTCCTCTAAAACCAATTATTGGACGATATAAATAGAATCAAAACTTCCTACATGAGGAAGCAAGAAATGAACTGCTCTTCTACCTGTCTGCCTCCGTCTTTGCCTCTATTTTTGCCACTCCCTATCTGTCTCTACTGTAAAAGTTTTCTATCACATTTGTGCGTTCAAATTGAATATACCACTTTGAGCAAAAAAACTTTCAATCGCGAAAATTAGTTTACATATTTTTTTTACCATTATTTCCACTCTGCCGCTCTTTTTCTCTGCCTTTCCGTGGCCACTGTCTCATTACTCCCGGAGAGAAATTTCTGCGCTGTGACAACATAAAACGAGGACAGCAAAAATCGTTACGTGAAGCTGGCAAATCTTTTGTTCGGTTGATAAATCTTTTTACTGGGCTGACCAATCATTTTGTTAGCCTAACAAAACGATTTTTGTTGTCACCGTTTTATGTTGTCACGACACAGAAATTTCTCTCCGTGATTATGTGCTGGAGCCGGAGATAAATTTTTTTTAGATTCTAAGAGCTTTCCGTTATTTTCTTAAGCATCACACTTCAACACAACTCGCTCTGCTGGGCTTTTACAATTTTTCTTAAACTTCCTTACGCAACAAAGTAGCAGCCGTTCTCGAAATAACCTTAACACACCCTTAAACCTCGCACACCCGAGAACTGTCAAAATACGTTAACACGTCTGAAGTTGCTCATTGGTTAGCACTAGTTTCAGTTAATCCGACAGCCAATCAAAGAACGAATAAACAGACAACAATACTTATATGGAAAATACGATATATGTTACCCTCTGATTTTTTGAGGAAGGGATTGCATATTAAATTTCGATTACGGGTTTGTAGATAAAAATTTCCAGTCTTTTCTAACGGTGCAGAGTTGAAACATTTTATGGCTACTTGTATGTATCGTTTAACACAATTAAAGGAGGATACTAATGTGATGGCCGAAAAAAGCCTTCATCGTTAATTTTTTTCGCGAGGAATAGTAAGTGTATTAAATAATAAATTACTTATTCCTGGCCAACTCCGTGAGCGTTCAACCGTTCAATTCTTTATACTATTTTATAATGTCGAAAAAACACTAAATTTTTTAAAGATTTTTTTTACTGAGACTCTTTTTTTTCATGAATTTTTAAAATAAATATTTGAAATCATTCTCAAACATCCTGTAATAGATATCACCATTTATTAACTATGATCGAGAGTGGGGGTGAACGTTTGCGTCGATTTTTCAGGCCATTTTTTCGAAAAAGAAAACCGGTTAAATTGGAAAGAAATGAAACATGATGGCAGTTCATAGTCGGTTGTTGCGTTAACATTTTATACTTAACGCAAGATTATTTTAGAATGTAGCTGAAGCTTTTTTGACGAAACTTTCCCCAAATGTGACATCTGAGAGTTAAAAACAAATAGTATCATTCTAAGAAAACTACGAGTTTGGCTCAAAATCAGCGACCAAATTTTCTAAAACATTGATTTTCAACAAATAATGTCGTTTTAGAGGGAAAATATGTGGTAATCAATTTCAGAATCGCCCCCAATCAGAATATCCCCCATTACTTTAAGAAATAAAGTTTGAAATACTGCGATTGTAAAAAAATAGAAGAGCAAATCCCTCCATCACGTTCGCCATGAATAAACTATATTTCCCTATTTTTACTTTCTCATCACATACGAAGTATGTAAAAGAGAAAATATTCCAAACCAAAAAAAAAAATCGACTCTTGGATTTTGAATGGAAATACCTGTTTTGAGTGTCCTAGATTCCGAAAAACACATTCACTAATTTCGGTCTGTCTATCTGTCTGGCTGTGTTCGGCATCTGTGTCCGAAAGTACAATAACTTCTGAAAAAATCTATGGAGCGCAATGAAATTTAGTGTATGCCTTTTGCATATAAAATGTAGTTTTGGTATTAAAATCCAATCCAAAATCTTCACTACTTCTGATACTTTACCTGAAATAGTGAAAAAACATAAATAAATGTATTTATTTATTTTTGGACGGCAAGCTAATATAAAAATTATTATGCTTTGTTATGATACATACAGACAGAATTACTAGCAAATGAGCAATGAACAACAAGAGATTTAGTACAGAGAAGATTTCGTGGTCTTTTCGATCACTCACATAAGACTTCTGCAACTGTATGTTGTGAAAAATGTATATTGCCTGAAATATGGATTGTGTTACACATTCACTAAACAAAAGAACTACTATCAATGATCTTGAGTAGTTTTCAATGATAAATATAATATGAATATTCACACCATATGTTAGATTAAAAGGAAAGTGAAAATTGCAAGAAAAAAAATATTTGAGGTTATTCACAGTCATGATGTTAACTATAAACACTCATACACTCGTCGTGTCATAGTTTTTATCACTCGCATGGAATTTTATACGAATTCATAATCCTGCGGAGTCCTCATACACGCCATAATAATATTCGAAACTTTTGGAATATGAATAATTGAAATATAAGTCCGACTTGTCAAACTATCGAAGTACCGACAATAATACCACCAAACGAAAGAGAGATGTGAAGTGAGGCGCGAACATCGCACGCGCCGCCTCGCGAGTGCTGCTCGTAGCTTGAACTCAAATTACAAAAGCGTTCTTGACAAATTATAGCGAGAAATGTAATAGATTACAATAAGTGTGCAAAATTCATAAATTTCTATTCGTGTAGTCACTATACCCCAATAAATTCACGATAAAAACTTCACGCCAGTAACAAATCTGATGAGAAATGTGTGGCGAATACGCCAGTAGCAACTTTTTTACAAAAGGATTACCATGAAATTTGATTGAAAATGAATATTTATTGCAGTCATTCAAAATACGTCATATGATAATCGCTGTATCTTGATGTTATATAAACATAATCAAAAAGTCAGTTGTACCCTCGACTTTTATTTCTAAAAGAATCACGTATTCACGACTTTTAAATTTAGGTTCGTTGTGATATCATAAATATTTCATATGTACATCGTATCGTATGCAGGTGAGAGAACAAATTCGTGGTAAACGAAAATTGAATTGGGCCACCAAATCTCTCGTCCAGTTAAAAGAATGTATATTCTAATATACATATGTATAAGCTAATAAAGCCTTATCGATTTTCGGGGCATATCCGTTGCGTTTTGAATGACGTATGAGAAGTCATAAAGATGAGTTGGTATGTACCAGGAGATAGAACGCAAGCCAAACATTTGATACTGTTTGTTAAAACATGAGTATACGGTCATGCTCGTCGGACACTATATGGATACGCACGTATCCACAAGCGATAGCCAGGGATCGACCAACATGAGCAGCTTCTCTCATGCCGAATCAATGTCAAAATTCATTTCAACTCCACAAGCCCATGACTTTTTATTAGCGTTTTGCCGTTTTATCTAAATTGCGAATCAGGGATATGATACAATTGGTTTGCCCAAAGCTTGGACACGTATTACCGTATTACGCAGGGGTTGAAAAACCGGTGATTCCAAGTGGCGTGCGAACAAGTGCGTTGGACTGAAAACGTTGGTTCTCCCCTCATTCGTTCACGATGCACTCAGCATGTGTGTAACCCACAATTGGATACGGATATACTGAATCGGACAATCCACACACTGTGTTGAAACGAATAAAGAGTTTCGAAACCAATCCTCAATTCCTGATTCTCGTTCCCTTATTCCCTATCCGTTATTGTATTTGGAAAATGTTATTTGTATTACAGACAAACATTATTCGCATTGAAATTCAAACGGGCCATATATTGCACGTGCATGCAATATAGAATGATCCAGAGTGAGGTGTACCTCCATTGGGATGCGTACAATAGTAATTGTTTACAATAAACATTTCATTGTACGAATTCAGGAAGCGCTTCTTGTTATTTGCTTTACCGAAGCGACGATTGGTTACTAGCCTTTCGTGCATTCAAAATATATCAGCTGTGTCCCACAGATTATTAATAATAATTCTAAATATCTAGGGTTATTTCTTACGATGCTGTCAATTGTAATGTAATGCCGCAAAACTCTTGATGTTAGTGTTTATTTTTGTATACATGTATTAGAAAGCGACGATGCCCCTATGGAAATAAAGTATTGTTACGACCGAGCAAATGAATTAAGCGGATATTTGTTTGTGGGGCGGATATTATTAATTACAAAGGATTCTATTTATCTTTTAACGTTTTTGTTCGCACGTTTGCTCGCAGTCCAAGTCCTGTCAAGACTTTCTTCTGTCACGTTTTCTGTGAAGTATATCAAGTATTCGTTTGTCGATCGTCATACCGTGTGTTCCTATAAAGCCTAATCTCTATATTCATAACAGTATATTCGAAAGTATATCATTTTTATATTGAATGTATTTGCGCTGAAAAATTGTATATGTCGGATATACGTTAGGATATATTAGAAAATATATGCAATCGGAAAATATAGGTATATCGAAAATATATCAAAAATGTATTATCCGCCGAAACGTTCGTTATATCAGATATATTTTTGTATATATTTCATTTTCAAAAGAATAACCAGTCTGAGTATAAAAATAAAAAGGGATGAATAAACTTATCTATTTTGATAAAAATATACGGATTTCCACCTCACGTGTATCCATTGGATTTTACGAGATCCTATATCACAACTGAGTAACCACAACTTCCCTGGCCGGAAATTTCATGGGATCCCATACGGAAACCTGCATGATATCACATTCGGGATCTTACATGTCCTCACCCCAACAGTTTCTATTCGCTATGTGCACTAAGGTGAGGCGAAAAAACAAGAATGACGTCAATCCAGTTGCTTGGACAAAAAAAATGTCGTCTTTTACATAACAAGATTACTGTGTACAAGGGGAGTTTTGTCATTCAATATTTCGAGGTCCAGTTGGCAACTTTGTGAAATCATTGATTGTATTATATACGTATTTTGCATTATATTACTGTTTTTTCGTAAGATTCGATACACGGAAAAAAGGGTGTAGTTGGAGGAACCACGGAATTGATAGGGCCAACCAACAGGTATGGTAGAATATGGCATTAGCAAGTTATTGAGTGTCAGAACCAAACGATTGGTAACACCAAACAACCGATTGGTAACGCCAACCAACCGATTGATAATGTCAACCAACCGATTGGTAACGCTTCAAGCATTTAAAGGTTGGTTTTCTCAAATAATGTGTTTTTTTCGTGCACTCATTTAAGGGTCAGATCGACATTGACTTTTGGTGCCGAATTTTGGCATCGTGTAACACGTCAAATTCCACACGGAAAGAAAAAAGTATCCGAGCAGAAATTAATTCAAATTGCCTGAAGTATCATCAGGCCCGAATGAGGAATCGGTGAGGCATGCCTGTTCAGACTAGCCAAATAAGACCCTGATCCTGCCCGAATCATGCATAGGTATAACATTTCCAATGTGGTTAGACTAATGTTTTCCAAAGCATGTCGGGATCAGGCATCGGTCAAGCACTCCTGGTCGGGCTCGTCAGATATGGCCCTGCTTTTGGGCAGAATATTTGAATATTGTAACGAATGGTGCGCGCCAAGTTCACTTCATATTGGGGTTCAGACCGAAAACGGCACACTAGACGAAGCACTTGACAACCGACTAACTTGACAACCGTCTAGCTTGACAACGGAGACAGATCAACAAAACAGTTTCGGTTGACACCGCGACTAAACCAGACGTGAGAACGGATCGTGTTCCATAATAAAAGTTGCGTGACCTTTTTATAATAACCTGAGAGTTTTATTTCAATCACGCGCGTAACAATATTCAAATCTGGTTGACTTAGAATATACACCACTTTAGACGAAATCATCAGAGTTCTGGACGGACATATCTGGCATTACCCTTGCAGAATAAATAAATGAGAGATATTTTCTATAATATAGTTCGTTATTGTAATACTATCGATTACAAATAGTTGTATTTTTTATGTATGCGTCGCACATAATTATTCACGTATAAGGGAAACAGCATATATTTTTTTGGCCACTGCGTGACTTATATCCAAAATCATCATTTTGCGGTCGATTAAATCTATTGTAAACATTTTTCGACGTTCTTTTTTTTTACGCGCCACATTTTAAAAATTGGTGAGTCGCATGGATATGTGTTGTGATGAGGCGCTATAACGTGCTACATAAAATAGTTGAAGAGAGCGCATGATAAGTGTGAGTGGAATGTATCAAGAGACGCGGTAGCGTCTCGAGACAAGTACATTTACCCTCTCTCTCAGCTCCAGCAACGGGACGCACCAAGACTCTTTTCTCTAGCCAACTCCTTTTAGCCGTTTTCCACCCCCCCTATCTTCGCATATTAATAAATTTCGACCGTTTTGAGTATTTTCCCGGTTGCGATTAGATGCATTCGCTCAAAATATTTCGTTTAAGACCAAACACAGCGCTGCAGCTATTCGCATAACGGACTCTGAATATAACGATCATGTGAATACATGGTATGGCGTCGAGCCCATCTAATACCGCACATCACCTTCGCAGCTGCGGATGCTCGAGCACGGTTCCCAGAAACCTCGTCGCGGGATCTCGATGTGCTCGGCTTCGCATCAGTCCTTACATTTTTGCTTTCTTAGTTGAGCCAATTGCTCCGCAATCAACGGTCCTATAATATCCTATAATATTTAGCAAACTCGCCAAGTACTTCCGTTTAATTTTTTGAGATGTTGAAATTTATTCACTAATTTTTGTTCTCAATTTATGTCATCGCCATTTTTTTTTATGCAAGATTTTTCCTTCGTTACTGATTTTTTTTTCCTTTAAATGCGAGAAATTCTTTTTAGTTGACATTAAAACTACTGTATATATATAAGTATATGTATGTATATATATGTTGTACAACATGTACTTGACATGCTGAATATATTTTTAGTTTATTTCACAACTTTTTGTACCTATACATAGTTTACGGCTCAAGTTTTTGGGGGGTATTAGATACCACTCACGTAAATGTACTTGTCTCAATTTTTTTACCCGTGAGGGTTTTTTTGGGGGTCGTAATGTCACGACGGATAGGCTCGATGCTAGGGAGAGACGCGGGAGAGATGACGAAAGAGGAACAGCGAGGATAAACGACGATCGACGAAATAGATCGATCTCAGGCCGTGACCCCCCCACCCCGGACATAGGAAGCGCAGATAACCGGGCCACGCGACACGGTGAATAAATTAGTATGGATCGGACCGTTGATTGCGGAGCAATTGGCTCAACTAAGAAAGCAAAAATGTAAGGACTGATGCGAAGCCGAGCACATCGAGATCCCGCGACGAGGTTTCTGGGAACCGTGCTCGAGCATCCGCAGCTGCGAAGGTGATGTGCGGTATTAGATGGGCTCGACGCCATACCATGTATTCACATGATCGTTATATTCAGCGTTTTGCAAATGAAACGATTTTAATAATAAATAGACTGCCAAGCCGCTCGAAGCGACGTGGTATTTTTCTCAAGCAACGCACTGGTTCTTCGTTCATTTTATAACGCCTTGAACCACTCAACCCCCTTAAATAGCCGGTAAAGTGAGTATTGTGAGGACAAGATTCCCTGGTAATCGGGATAGAATAGATTACCTGGCGCCCAATACAAAACTATGGAATGGACAGCGATACGGTAAGGACGAAATTGGGCGTCATGATATTTGGGCAAAGTGGCTGCAGGCCGTGTCCCGTCGCGTCAGTAGCTCGTCACAGTGTACATAGATCTGTTTTCGTCTTGAGTTTTGTATATATTGTGCATCTGCAAGATTGTTCCGTTATTGAAAACAACCTCATTATTTGGCGATTTGTTTGAGATTATCAGACCTTTATATGTCAATTTGGTTACCTAAAAAAGAAAACAGCAAAACAATGAATAAACTTCTAATAATTGAACTGGTATTATGCGTTTTATGTATATTGGAGCTTCTCATTTTTTACCATGGCCGATTTAGTAGTCCGATCACGGCCAGATTAGCAGCCTGATAACGCTCGGATTTTCTGCCTGATCATGGCCAGATCAGAAATGGCGTTACATGCCATATCAGGACCAGATAGAGCCGCCTTATCCGGGCCCGATTACTAATTAAGGAAAACCTGATGAGGCCCAGATCTCAGCCAGAACAAATTTTTGCTCGGGTAGTTCTGACTACCAATTCCAGCATATGCTGTGCCGCGTATTAGTTATTGAAACTAAATCGGAATCGTAGTCTCAACTTTTTTCGATTGGTAACAAAAATAGTACGTATAACCAAAAACGCAGCTGCTAACCAATCCAAATGATTCGTTACACCAACCAACCAGTGAGTTAAGGTTATGATCTCAGCTGGTCATTGTTACTATCGATACTCTACCAACGAGATTATAGTTCTTTCAACCGACCAAGTAGTTAGCGCTATGCTATCTATTTCGATTGATTGTCGGGACCGATAAATCAGTTTTCACAATTACTTTTTTCTTTCCGTGCACGCAATGGCTAATTGCATGGCGTTCGAGCCTCGGCCGTTTAAAATGTATATTGGCAGACTTTCAACCACATTCGACCATCGTCGATATCTAACATCAATCGGTCCCTCGTGAAGTCCCACATAGATCCCTTTGGTAGTCGTGAGGGAAATTTCGTTTGGGATCCTGCACGATTATCGTTCACCCAGATAGTCGCAAACCGTACCCTTTGAGGGTTTTCGCAAAGGAAATTTCTTTCCATGCCATTCTATATAAAATTTCGCGTCGGTTTCGTTCATCCACATCCTTTAAAAGCCATTAATCCTTCTAAGGTTCTGCATAGGAAATTTAATTTCATGCCAAAAACCTATGAGGTCCACAACTCCTTATAGATTCGGCCCAGATTAAATCAGTCGTCCTTCAGCTTTGATCTACTTATATAATAATATCTTGTTCGAAACATTAACATTTTTGCCTTATTCAAAAACATTTATGCTTGACCTACCAAATTCTAGTTCACCCGATCCGGAATACAAATGCAATTGCAACTGGATACATCCGAAAATGTCTGGTATACTTCTTGTCTCAACGTTTTCGACTATTTTGAATACCCTTCCATGAAAATAACTGGAGCAAAAGGATCATGAACACAAAGTACTCCACCAAAACAAAAACTTCAAAAACAAAATAAAACTTATGATTTTAATTAAATATGGACAGTTGGCCTCTTTTCGAATGTTAAATAAAAAAATAACACAGCTTTAGCTGAATTATCGCAATTTCCGTCAACCCATGTATGAATTGCCAGTACTCTGCCAGAGCTGCCCCACGCCCGTATTGTGGCCCAGAATTCATGCCAGTACTTAACCAGCACCAACCTATCTGTACGGTGCCAACGCTCGCCCCAATCAAAATGTTTACAAGAACAGTATTGGGATGATCACATGAGTCTCAAATTTGGCCTCGACATTGGCCCGATATTAAACCGTATATATGACCTATTTCGGCAAATAATTCTGTTTTGGTACTGGCAAACAGTGTTGGGCCTGTATCCAAAAAATATATTGTGTTAAATGACATTTTCTACTGATTGCCAAGAGTCGTGGCCGTACTTGATGTGTACTGAAGCGACACGTGGCAAATTATTGGGGTTCGATGTTGGCTCAAGTATCGAGAACGCATCGGCCCAATCATGTCTACTGCTGGTTGCATTTTTTTCTAGAGTTGCCACTACCAGTATGGTGTTCTGGATCACCCTTTTGGCGAAAAGATGTAACATTCCTGTTCTCATTATGCGGTCGTAGATACGTACTAACTTTTAGTCATCCCAGTGGACACCTATCCAACTACTGACCGTCAGAGTCAGCCAGGTAGTCCCCTATCATAGTACTTACCTTCAGGTCAATCAGACGATCATCTACCTAAATAATAATAAACTAATTGGCGTAAACAATGCACGGAAAGAATGTGCTGTACACAATGTCTAAAAAATTAGTTGCCTCAATCATATCGAATAGTAACCTCAACTATTCACGATTAGTTCTCGCGGGATTAGTTAGGTTAACTAATCCAATCGTTGGGACTACCACTCGAATAGTTGGGACTACCATTCGAATCGTCGGTATTACCATTCGAATCGCTGGTATTACCATTTGAGTTGTAAGGGAAATAGAATAATTGATTGGTTGTGTCAACTCATTTCTTGGTTATGGCAACTAATTTTTTTTTTTCGTGTGAAACAAGCAACTTCGTAAAATATGTTTGTAGATTGCAAAAACGATACAATGTACCCTTTCCGATATAGCCGATTGCCGTGAAAAATAACTGAATGTGCTTTTAATTTTACCACTTCAAACGCAATCATATAAATCTATAAAGTTTTGACTATATTGTACTAATTTCACTTTATATTTTATATTACCGATATTCAAATAGACAAAAAAATTGTATAATCATATGATCTGAATGGCCGAGTGGCCAAGCAGCGCAACAACGCCATCCGAAGGGTCCCAGGTTCGATTTCCATCAATGTCAAAATAAATTTTAATATGTACCATCAAGTAGAGGAAGGTGGAATATCTAAAAAAAAGCAGGATTACTCGATTGAGTAAGATCAAATTAATATTCTTTATTATTTTAGCCGTAACTGGGACTTAACTGTTATCGAAACTGGCCCGACATTGACTATCCACACTGGGCCATATCTAGTAGTCAGTAACGATTCGAAGTTAACGCCAAGACTCGGTCAGGTGTTATCACACCGTTATTAACACGGTACAGATTTAGATTTGACCGCACACTGGCACCGAATTATTTGCCAATATTGGCAGTTCTGGCAACGGTATTAAGCCAGTACTGAGCCTCATAGCAATTGCTACTTGGGAATATCGATTACTAAATCTTTCCAGAGTAAAAGCTGAAGCGTTGCAACATTTGAGCACGCAGCGGTCGTAAAAGTCAAGGTACTGCTAGAAAAAAAACCCAAGAAATCAATCCGCGAAAAATAAAGACTGTAAGGGTGTTCACCAGGACTTTTGATAGCGCTTAAACGTATCTTTATGAGAGCAGGTAGGTAGGTAACGATAAAGTATGCAACGTGGTCGTACTATCGTACAGCGTGGCCGTGGTAAACTTTATTCGACCCGGGGGCGACAAGGTTTGGGGTTTCAGGCTTCTGGCATTGGTCGAACTCTACTACGAGGTAGCAATAGCTTTTCCAGTGAAGAGAGAAAGCGCGAGGAGCAAAGAGGAATGGTTTGGAAGTTTGGTACAATGGCAGAGGCAGAAGGAAGAGGTCTTAGCTGTATGGGTGACGTATTCGGACAGATAGGGAGCCATTACAGGGGTCACTATCGTAGAAACTGCCGAGTATCCCACGCCTCAGCATGGCGAATTCTCGCCAGAAAAGCGTCTTATGACTGGACCGCGCAAGCCCTTTACGGTTTACGGATCAACCGCTCGCGGATTCCACATAGTCGGTGGTTACAACTGCTTTTCCATGTTGCGGAGATTCTGCTTTAAGCATTTCATCCTTTATTCCGCTAAAAAGATCTAGGAAAATCAGAGAAAAAAGAAAAAAAAAAAATTTATTCAACGAATCGTTCGTATCTTTCAGAATTTAGGTCGGACTAACTATGGCCATAATGAGCCCCTCACGAGGATATACCGTGATGGTAATATTGCCTCAGCTTTTATTGATTTTTTTAGTCGCCCTTTCTCGCGATTTTCACGTTCCGTAGATAATTATGTATCACTTAGTGAATCTATGTAAATCTATTTATTAATATGATGTATTTTCACTCTACTGATATTAATTATAGTTGTTTTCAAAGGCTTTTCCCGTCCGATGTAATGAATAAATAAATAAATAAATAAATTTCGGACGTATACGTAACCGCAGTCACTGAAAACCTAATAAAAGATTTCAACCGAACTAATTTTTGCAAATAACGAAATTGCTTCCTCATTATTTTTGGTTTTCTGCAAAGCTACCTCTATGAGGAAGTAGTTATCCAATTTTGGCTTCCTCATAGAGGAAGCTTTGTAAAAAACGAAAAATAATGAGGAAGCAATGTGCAAGGTTCTACTTTGCATCCTTGTTTTAATTAAATAAATAAACATGTTGTGAATTCGCTTTTTCTATTTCGTTATTCCGTTATTTCGTTATTATTAGAGCATTCCCGAAAGTAAATGTGATAACGTATATTTTAAAAAATAATTCAACATTCCATAAAATCAAAGATTTTATACCGTTCGTCACTAAATTGTACATATACAACGGTTTCATTTATATATAAAATTTCAGGTCGCTATCTCAAGTTTTGCAAAAGTTACAATAGAGCGATAATGTCAATTTTTTAAAAAATTCAAAATTCCATAAAATCTGAACCACTTTACCGATTCAATCCAAATTCAATACCAAATAACATTGAGTGCACCTGCTCTTGTAACCAACTATTTAACAAAATAGATTAAATTTTACGAAAGTTAGAGCGCATACCTCCTTTCTTAAAAAAATTCAAAACGGTATAAATTCGTAATTTTTGCACACATTTTGCCGAAAATTGCTACAGTTGAAGAGAGTCTGCTGCTACACTTGTGTGAAAAATTTGAGCTTGATATACAAAACAGTTCTTGAGTTATCGACGTTCGAATTTTCGGAGTTGTATACATAGACACACACACACACAGACGTTCGATTTTTCGTACACACACACACGCATACACACACACACATAGGGACATTTTTTCTAGGTCACTTTTATGGACGTTTTGGACAATTCTAAGTGTCCTGACATAAAAATCTCGAAAAATTTTTTTTCATGAAAACATAGCTTCCTTTATGAAGAAGCAAAATAAAAACTCTGATAAAAAAACGGAAAAAAATGTCCCACTTTAGGACGAAAAGTTGGCAGTGAGAATTTTTTCCGATGTTTGATGAGAGTTTTCATTTTTTATTTACCTTTTAAACTCTCATAAAAATTCGAAAAAAGGATCGTCCCACTTCCCGTCTAGACTTAAAATGTTCGTCTTCATGAGTAGTATTTTAGAGATTTTTGCGGGAAAAATAAAAAATGTCCACGTTTTTGAAAAAGCGATTTTTATGTTTATTAATTAAAAAATTACTGCTTCGGAGGGGTTAAGTTATTTTTTAAATAAATTTCCACAAAAGTATACTTCAAAATGAAAAGCTTTTATATTCGTTTTTTTACAATACGACTTATATCCAAGAAAATACGTGCATTCGAAAGTTTCTAAACGGAATTATTCGAGCAATTTTTATAAATTATGTGATGAAAAATTTGATAAAAAAATTGAGCATGCTCCATCCATTCGTGTAAATGGCCATAAAAATAATCAACTATATCAACGACGGTCGTGATAAAAGGTGGTCCGATCGGTGTATAATGCCCCATATGAGCAATTCCTCATGAAACTTGAAAAAGCAGGTCCCTCTGCTCTTAACAGTACATGAACGATAAATTGTTACATGTTTTTGGTGTTAATATTTAGATGTTGATCTCTTGGAACAGAGGCACCTAGTTGGTAAAGCTAAAATTTCGAGAATATACGAATTATTTTTGTAAAAGTGACTGAAATGTGCTTACCGTCCGTGTCCCTGACACAGATATTTATTGTTTAATGATCAAATAAACTTTTGTGGCGTTCCTTTACTATTCTGAAAAAATTATTATTGTTTTTGTCACGGTCGTTATCGAACATACACTGAGAAAAAGGACGATGGTATTTCCAACAATAATGCCATAGTAAAAAATTTATAATATGTGGAACCACATATTATAGTTGAATCATCTTTCATATGGTTTATCGAACTATTGTCGTGAAGTTAAGGAAACTATGCAGCTTGAATAGTGCATCTAAGTGTGCGCCACACTTAAGAATACTATAACTTATCGTTAAAACTGTAAGAATAAAATTATGATATATTTAACACATTTATGAAATAAACACTGAGATAAAAATATGGTCAGAGTTACCATATTTTTACTATAAACTATGTTACCCAGAGACGACGACTATGCTTTTATGGTTATCGTAACCAATAAAAATATAGTTATTATGTGTCATATTTACGTAGTTATGTCAACTATTTTTGTATGTTAGCTGCAACTATTCGTTCTTTTACTGCTTATAAAGAATTTTGAACCGTTGGAGAACAATAAAAGCATATGAAATACATAGTTATTTTCCAATTATGTTTATTTATTCCTATTATCCAGTATAGTAAATGATGAGATCGGTTAATAGTTCAACATACTTACTATTGTTGCTAGATTCATAATATTTTTGTGTACTGTAACAAAGACAGCACGTGAGATTAGCATCATGGACGCTTGCGGACAACAAATTGATGTTGAAAATTACAATAAATATTGCAGCGAATACTATGCATTTTTACAAGCGTCCATGATACAAGTCTCACGCGCTGCCTAGTTCCCTCGCTTCCGATAGATGGCCAGCGGGATAGGACTTTCTCGCCAACGAATTGTCATCTGGCCCCTTTATAAAAGGTGGAATATTCAGTCTTTGTCACTTCTGATTTTTGTCTAACTCCGACGTCTGACTCGCAATTGGGCAGCGGCAACAGTGAGTATTGGGAAAAAAGTAGCTCCAAGCCGACATCCCGCTCTTCTATATTCACTACTATCAGTGAATATAGTAAAGATATAAATATTAAATATTACTTGTAATTACAAATAAAACACTTATTGCCATATACACTTCGCTATATCAACGAGATGGAATATGAGTGTAGACCATAGTATATATAAAATATACTATTCGCGAAAAGTCATTCCAGATGGTATATAAATCCACATTAACAAAATCTAAGCATTCGCTCTACACCATGTCGTTGTTATAGCACACAAAAGTATTATGATTCTGGATACAATAGTAAGTATGTTGAACTATAAACCGATCTCATCATTTACTATACTGGATGATAGGAATAAATAAACATAATTGGAAAATAACCTTGTATTTTATATGCTTTTATTGTTCTCCAACGATTCAAAATACTTTATAAATAGTAAAAGAAGGAATAGTTGCAATTAACATACAGTAATAGTTGACATAACTACGAAAATATGGCACATGATAACTATATTTTTATTGGCTACGATAACCATAAAAGCATAGTCGTCCTCTCAGGGAAACATAGTTTATAGTAAAAATATGGTAACTCTAATCATATTTTTCTCTCAGTGTATGCTCTAACTAATCTTTAGTAGCCATTTTTCCTTCCCTTCCATTGTCCTTATTATTATTATTATTATTACTATGTGACATTACATTTAATTTCTCGATATGGATCTCCCCCTAAAAATTATATTTCTAATGCAATATAATTTAGCAAATTATATTACACATACTGTACTTGTACTATAACCAATAAATGTCACAATTTTAAATTAAATAAAAGCGATTTATTTGAAAAATAGTGGATTTTATTAATAATTTTTAATTCAATCTTTTTTATTTTTATTTTTATTTTTTTTCATGCTGTGCTCACATTTATCCACGATGGCACACATTTGATCGAGTAGGTATGATACCCTGGTGTTAGCAAAAAAATTCCCGTGGATGTGCCTCGATTTTATTTCAAAATTTTCGCATTTTTCAAGTTCCATGAGGAATTGTTCATATACGGACATTCGAAACCACTTTTCTAGATGTCTTGTACTACTCTGAGTGTACTAACATAAAAATCTCGGAAAAAACAAATTTTCATGAAAACAAAGCATCCACTACGATGAAGCAGCAATAAAGCAGAAAACATTGTACGTTTGGCTGATATTTTTCGCGAATCGGTTTCTCTAGCAAAAAGACCTCTGTATAGTGCCTTGGGTACTACTAACGAAAATTTTGTGATTCCCGTTTTGATTGCAAATAAAGTAAATCAACATTTATAATGCAGAAGGTATCATATGATGTGACAGTTGCATTTACTGATTTTAACTCGTCGGTAATACTAAACTAACGCGCTAGAACAGAACGAGAATACATTCATAAATAGATTCATTATATATTCATACGTAATCACCTATCGTCCGACTGTTTTGCTAATGAATATAATAATAATAATAATAATAAAACCAGTCGTTCCTTGCAAATTAATCATCCTATTTTGATAATTCAGTCAATATTATAATTTCCAAAAGTTTAGTATACGAAAAAAAGCATTAAGTTAGTTGCAGATTATTTTGGCTTAATGTCAAATTTCAGCATTTGCAATACGGTTCTACATCAGCATTTTTTTTTAGCAGCTGCATAACTCATATCCTCGATATCGTAAAGGAATTTAAATCATTCCTCCCTGTCTTCGGATATTGTTTCCGAATCAGAAAGGAGACGACATCGTGATCTTCCTTCTGACCCTCCGGCAAGCCCCGAAGTATCGCAGTTGCGAAATGCTGGAAAACGGTAACGGTCGCTCAAATTATGCATACAACCCTGTGGAATAGGGGTGAGTTGTCGAAGTTGCTTCTGGCGGGTGCGGCCGTGCTCGGAAAGGGAGAGGACCGTCGAGACGGGAAGAGGGTTGAAGCACGGAACCGAAGAGGAGTCAAGCTTTGGAGACATTGTTGACACTGGAACGCTAAAGGGTAAGGGTTGCATAACTGAGTATTCAAATCAGACTGAGAAAAGCTGCTTGTCTGCCACGAAACTGTCAAGGGGAATGAGTATTACTTATTGGAAATCGACATGAAGAAAAAGTAACCACTCTTTTGTTGTTTCGTTACTTTAAATTGTTAAAAACCCATGGAGGAATTGCTATGAGGCTCAGTACTGGCTTAGTAGCGTTGCCAGAACTGCCAATATTGGCAAATAATTCGGTGCCAGTGTGCGGTCAAATCTAAATCTGTACCGTGTTAATAACGTTTTGATAACACCTGACAAGTCTAGGCGCCAACTTCGAACCGTTACCGACTACTAGATATGGCCCAGTGTGGATAGTAAATGTCGGGCTAGTTTCGGTAACAGTTAAGTCCCAGTTACGGCTAAAATAATAAAGAATATTAATCGAAAAATATTAATTTGAGCTTACT
Source organism: Ephialtes manifestator (assembly GCA_963970395.1). Classification (NCBI taxonomy): domain Eukaryota; kingdom Metazoa; phylum Arthropoda; class Insecta; order Hymenoptera; family Ichneumonidae; genus Ephialtes; species Ephialtes manifestator. The sequence goes on along the minus strand of OZ019972.1, from coordinate 13,571,307 downwards.
CAATCGAGTAATTCTGCATTTTTATTAGATATTACATCTTCCTCTACTTGATGGTACATATTAATCGCTGAAAAAACATATTACATTTTTTTTTTACATTGGCGGTAATCGAACCTGGGACCCACCGGATGGTGTTGTTGCGCTGCGCTTTAGCCCACTCGGCCATTCAGATCATATGATTATACAATTTTTTTGTCTAATTGAATATCGGTAATACGAAATATAAAGTGAAATTAGTACAATATAGTCAAAACTTTATAGATTTATATGATTGCGTCTGAAGTGGTAAATTAAAAACACATTCACTTATTTTTCACGGCAATGTTACGTCTCGCGTATCTATAAGTATCACACTATCGTTAAGAAAGATTGCTGTCAACGCAGACGCGAGCCCCTCATCAAATGTCGCATGCTACTAGCAAGATTCCAAATAGTACAAGTTAGAATCTCCTACAGACCACATGTTGAACTGTAGAGTATAAACGCGCCGCAAACTCTTCAAACGAAAGCCCGCGGTTAACGAAATGTATCTCAACTTTATATAAACACGTATGACACTTATTTTCCCATACGCCTCGCACCATAAATCTGGACCCTAATTCTCGGGTATCCCTACCACTTTATCTAAAAATCATTAGGGCGACAATTGTATATAAGCAGCGTACAATTACCTAAATTCAGTTATTCTCCGACCACCGATCTGCTGTAACACTTCGAAGGAGCGCGCAAAGCTCCTAGCTACGACATTAACCCTGCGTGGTTAATCTCTTCGAGTAAATTAAAGTCTGTACTCTTCTGATCAACGTTTCGACGAATAAATAAATTGTGAGTATAAAAGAATATATATCTCTGCGATTGGAATTACTTTGCATTGCATGCTGGTCTTCCTACTTCGAGACTCTGTCTCCAAGTCTCCAGTTATCCCAAAGAAACATACGAATTGAGGTAGCGCATGGCGAGGTCTCCGTCCCCGATGTAAAGGGCCAACGCCTTGACTCGAAAGAGAGACCGCCGTTACGACTTCCAATAGGGCAACTCAGGAGAGTCTGCCGCCCGGACGTAACACAATCGGTCATATCGAAAAGAGTACATTGTATCGTTTTTGCAATCTATAAACATATTCTACAAAAGTCTATTGTTTCATTGTTTACGCCGATTAGTTTATTAATAATTGGGTAGTTGACCGTCTGACTGACCTGAGGGTCAGTACTAGGATAGGTGACTCTGACGGTCAGTAGTTGGATAGGTGACCACCGGGATGATTCTAAAAGTTAATACTTAGATAGGTGACCGCCTATGAACCTACGACCGCATCATGAGAACAGGAATGTTACGTCTTTTCGCCAAAAGGCTGATCCAGAACACCATACCGTTAATTTGCCTCTAGAAAAAAATGCACCCAGCAGTAGACATGATTGGACCGATGTGTTTTCGGTACTTGAACCAACATTGATCTCCAATAATTTGCCACGTATCGCCCCATTACACATCAAGTACCGCCACGATTCTTGGTAATCAGTAGAAAATGTCATTTGACACGATATATTTTTTCAGTACCAAAACAGAATTATTTGCCAGAATAGCATATATATAGGGTTCAATATCGGGCCAATGTCGATGCCAAATTTGAGACTATTTGAGCCAAATTTGAGTTATCATCCCAAATCTTGTAAAGATTTTGATTCGGACGAGCGTTGGCACCGGACAGATAGGTTGGTGCTGGTTAAATACTGGCATGAATTCTGGGCCACAATACGGGCGTGTGGGCAGCTCTGGCAGAGTACTGGCAATTCCTACATGGGAACATGGATCATTCCATATCAAGTGGGCCACCTAAATTTAGCATGGTCGCAAAAAGTGTTTATAATTTTTTTCAAAAGTTGTTTAGAGTGAAACGAACATCTACAAATTATTCCAGAATTTTAGCATCTATGGTTTTAGCATCTATCTAACCATTTTTGTTGCCTCATAGAGGAAGATTTGTTTTCGTGAAATTTTTTTTTCTCGGTTTCCATGTCAGTACACTCAGAATGGTCCAAAACGTCGAGAAAAGTGATTTAGAAAAAAATGTCTGTGCGTGTGCGCATGTACGCGCGTGCGCGTGTGTGTATGTTACACGCTCAAAAAATGTTAACCTTTATAACTCGGGAACGCCTCGAGATATAGATCTGAAATTTACATCATAGATAGAGGGGTCAATCCTCATCGTTCATACCAATGTATGTTAAATTTCCCATGATCGTTAAATTTTTACGCGGTTTTGAATTTTTTCAAAAATATTTGTTACCGCGATAACTCTTTTAATTTTCGAGATATTAAGCTCAAAATTGGTATCTATGTGAACTTTGATATACCGGTGATCCCTATTAAATTTGGTTAAGATCGGTTGAAACGTTAAAATTTTATAAGATTTTGATTTTCTTAATTTTTTTACTTTTTTTCTGCGATGCGAATTTTGGTATCAAATATCGAGCTGGGAGTTAAATGTGTGCCAGATTCATGATTAACAGAAAAATACGTCAGAATTAGCCCAACAATGTTGAACAATACTATATTTTCATAGCGATGTTGTACAGTCTATATTGCGAAAAGTAGCGATTTATGTCGTATAAACTAACCATATCCTTGCTTCCCACTAACATTTCGAAAAACACCGGTTTCTATCGTGTTATATAAACAAAAAAAACAGAGAAGATAGAGTATTCGAGGGAGTTTCCGGACCGTTCATCCTTATTATATTTTCACAAAGCGGCAATGTGCGCTTATTTATTTATTTAAAACAAGGATGCAAAGTAGAACCTTGCACATTGCTTCCTCATTATATTTCGCTTTTTACAAAGCTTCCTCTACGAGGAAGTCAAAATCAATTACCATACTTCCTCTTAGAGGTTGGTTTGTAAAAAGCGAAATATAATGAGGAAGCAATGTACAAGGTTCTACTTTGCATCCTTATTTTTATTTAATTTTTTTCAATTCGCTGTATATTCAAAATTACATTACATTACTTAAAATTACAGTTTTTAGTGTACTCTGTAATAAATACATTTCCATAGGCGCTCAAAATATTTACAGCCGTTTTTTGACAAAATAAAGTAACAATATTTTTTTTCGTCGAGAAAGACCATTCCGATTTTTCTAAAAGTTTCACAGCATTTCTATTATTATTCTTACAAAGTACAGAAAAATTTGCGTGATGGCAAATGCCCAATTGATATAGAATCCCCATATGTAAAAAAATACGGCGTACCGGTACTGGAAAGTTTTTATAAATAAACTGATATAATCAATTTTATATAGAGTCAAAGTAGACTGTAAATAAATAAAAAATATAAAATGTCAATCGCGAATCTAAATAGCACTTACCCATTCTGTTGTCTACTGATAAGCTTAAATGCAAACATGTATCATCAAAACTTAATAGATGATGACAAAATGGACTTCTGTATAATTGTGACAAGTCTTAAATCCGTATATTTTTTTAATTAAAAAAATAATTCAGAATATATTCAGTCTTCATTTGATTGAGAGCGCAGATCGTTGTTTAATTAAGGAGACAGAGTCACCCAAAAATGGTTAAATTACAAGGTACTTTAATTGTAAATATGAAACACGAGGTTAGACCCATAATTTAAAAAAAAAATCCGTGTCCGAAATGTGTTTAAATGTTTAGCATTAACTTTCTCACACTTGCAGGTTCTTGCTGCGCAGATCACGTGACTTGAACCTGTCCTTAGCTTCGTGGTGAACTTCTACGGGATCAGCTTATGAATATCAAAAGAAAATATTTCCAAGTCGTTTATGGAGTTGGGTCTGACTCTCAGTAACTCGACCCAACTGCAGGGCTCGATTGAATTTGCAAATTAATCGTTTTACTCCTCGCCTCTCTGTATGACTACATATTACACAGTATATTATATACTCAAGCTCGCTAATACCTTTCCAAGTCTCCGTTATACCAGCAATGAAGTTAACGGCTTATAAAATGGTATTTTAACTTTACCACGGGACATCATGTGATTTTTCCGAATTATCCTCTCTCTGCTACTACCTCGTGGTAATACTGCAAAAAATCGGAAGGGGAAAGAAAAAAACTTAGCAGCAGAGAGAACTAATAATACCAGAAATATATTTGTTACAGTTATTAAGGATATTCTATTGTAATGTTCAATCGCTTCACAACTGTACATTCAATACGTAAAAGGAATTATTAGCAAACTAAAATAAATATAGTGTCTCGAGGCGTTACAAAGTAATCATACTGCGGTAGGAATTGATAATTATATTGCAGATTATATTTTTATACGTACATATTTTTCCAAACGAAATCTATTAATTGCGATAATAAATTACGATTTTGGTAAGGGAATAAGTATCGTAAGTCTCGGTTTTTCTTCGTATTGAGCATCAAATAATATTTTACGAACAATTATGAAGGGTTACGAACAATATAACTTAACCTAAATAAGAAGTAGGATCTGCGAATTGTGGAATAATAAGCGGAAAAAAGTCACTTTTTTTTAAATCATGCTAAAACGGCTTGTAACCAGTATTTTCTGTGATAAAACATGCGACTTGAGGACGATAATGAAGGGCAAAATTCGATATCTTAACAAAAGAAAAATTGATGAAACAAGAATTGAATAGCTGAAGTGGTACTGAGGCAAATTTCAGAGTTGTTGGAGCCTAATTCCAGGGTTTAAGCGGTATTGGCAAAAGAGCGCATCGCTCTAAGGGGTGGCCTGGCAGGAGACCGAGCGAAGCTTCGCAATAATTGATTAGAGTAACGACGTTCGACGGGAAACAGTGGCTGTTCTAAGCGAACGCGAACGCTCGGAGAGTCTGAATTTATCTTCTGCCTAGGCTACGTGACTTCCATTGTTCAGCTTCATTTTGTTTCTCTCCGCGCAGTCCGAGCTTTCTTGCTTGATCCTTCGACACTGAGACGACTTCTGGCATGATGTGAACGCCTCGTACGGACGTCCTTTCCACAAACACGTTCTAGTTTCTCTTTACTTTCGCGCCACTCAGTTACTGCTTGTTTGTCTTTGAGTTTCCAAGAGTAGATCATCGAATATGCAACAACTAGAGCTCTTGTACTGTATTTTCCGTTTCGATCTGCACATACTGTATCGCAGTTTAAAATGTGTCCTTCTGGTAAGACACTCCAATTTGTCCACTTTGTTGTGTCCATTTCATGTTTTCTTGTTACAGGATTCAATATTATGGTATAAGCCGAGATGTTCGGAAGTGATGTGTTGTAAAAAAAATGTATCAGACATTTTAATAAGAATTTTATTGTCAAATAATAACAATAGAAATAATAATCGCAAATGACGCTCAATTGTATGAAGGATAGTGTTAAAATGTCCTTGGCTATTATATGTGGCAATGTTATATACAATTTCACAGTGCTCCTACCAAGGAAGATGCCAGTTTATCTTAGATAACCGTTTTTTGGAAAAGTGAAAAACATCGATTTACGCAAAATTGAATATATTTCACACTATGAGTCCGAAAATGTTCTACTATGCATGGAAATTAAGGTAATCATTAAAACTACCAAATGGTACTATACATAGCAACATCCATCGTGTACAAAAATAATGATCCCTGTCAAAACGAAAGTTTCAGTTTTCTACGTGTTAATCAAATGGGGAATACAAAAGGTCGTTGCACCACACGGAGAAAAATAATGACTTGCCACAACCAAAAAGCCACAACCATTTTCCTAATTCCCCTATAACTCAGCTTGGTTATGACAAACATCAGTATTGGTTGCACAAACCAATTTTTGTTGGTAGAAGCCCTGACAGTTGCAGTAACCATCTGTGATTGTCACCTTACCTAATGGATTGGTTGATACAACTATTCGAATAGGCACGGGCTCAAATACCGGTTTACTTGCATAATGAAAGTTGCATTATAGTTTATTGTACTACAATATACAATTGTACTAATTATGCAATATTATAAATCATCGCGGATCGCTCCTTGAATTCTAGAATTAAGAGTTTAAAAACATCGTTTTGGAGGTTATATAGAAAAAACACGCATCAGGGTCGATTCTTTATTTCATCGAACTTGATTTAAAAAATAGTACAAGTGGGCGCAAGTATAGAAATTGAAACATTTTCTAGTGTGGACTTTTTCTTATTTTAGCCAACTGTGTAAATATATCTTTCATTTTGCATTTGTCGTAGAGTTCTAGTTCAGCCACTAGAGCATCCAGGTTGCGCACGGTCCAATTTTCTTCGTAGACTCTGCCTAGCCCCCCTAGCAGGTTGAACCACGCCTGGAATTGACGCTGTTCACGGTCGAATCACGGTGAAAATCACGCGTGAGTTTCAACACCGAAAATCACGGTCGTATCACGACGGAAATCACGGACCCTCTTATACCGTTTAAGCTTTTGAGCTTGCAAACCGTGATTTTACAATAAATAATGGTTGAAATCACGTCACGAATCACGGCTCGACGGATTTTCAGTGCCATGGTAATTGTCAAAATCACGTCTTAAATCACGGCAGTCTTAACGTTTCTGGGATTTATCTTGTCGTGATTTTTCTTTTAATCATGGCCTACATGACGGCTGAATTCATGATACTGAAATTCGTCGTGCTGGAATTTTTTCCTGTAATTATGGTCGGAATCACAGCTGAAATTGCTGTTGGCAGTTTTTCTGTACCCTAGCATATATTGTACCACTCATAAAAGACAGTAAAAATGACCCACGTCAGTACATGGGTGGACGGTAACTAACGATAGCCCGTACTTATGCATGGAATGACGAACAATCACTTGCGAGAAAGGTTTCAGCTGGTTCGCCATCTAGCGGGCTAACTACGGGCGCCTTTCTTTTGCCACGCGGAGACCCGGCTTAGCTCCGCTAGATGGCCAACGACCCGAAATGTTTCTCGCAAGTGATTGTTCACCTTTTCCTGCATATAAACACGCAGCTTAACGCAAGTTGCTGTGCCCTCATATCCTGAACGACCACGCTTTGAAGATGTCCTAACCATTTGACATAGATGGCCTAGCCATTTAGAAAAGAGGACCAAGAAAAGACGACGTTGTCTTCTCTTCAGAGTTTCAAATGTTGCACATTTTATATAATTATAAGTTAAATACCGACGGTAACAGCATTTCATAGGCATCACGGCAACGTGACATGTCGTGATTCTGACCGTGATTACTAAAGAAAATCACGGCGAGACGGATTTTACGACCGTGAATTCAGCCGTGATATCGGCCATGATTGAAAGAAAAATCATGGCAAGTAAAATCCGGAAACGTGAAATCTGCCGTGATTTTGCGAATTATCACGGCACTAAAAGTTTTGACGAGCCGTGATTCGGGCCGTGATTTCAACCGTTATTTATTGTAAAATCACGGTCCGCAAGCTCAAAAGCTTAAACGGTATAAAAGGGTCCGTGATTGCCGCCGTGATACGACCGTGAATTTCGGTATCAAAACTCACGCGTGATTTTCACCGTGATTCGACCGTGGTCCGAACTGCTAGGGCTTGACATAAGAATTCCCATTGCAAGTTATTTCGCAGAGGAACTTACTTTTACACTAATTTTTTTCTTGCGTAGTAACTTTTTTTACCAAATTCCTTGTCACTTCTGCGAACTAATCTGCAATGGTAATTTGTATATTTTGACTTGACAGAATCCTTCAGTGAAGAGAGTTCAATCTTTTAAATCCACTGCGGTTCAGCAGTATAACCTAAATTATAGAAAAATTATGAAAACGAAAAGAAGTATTGGCACGGGTAGAGGTGGCTACAAAAAAAAATGTCCAACTATGAAATATTTCACATCTTGTAATTGCCTAGTAATATGTTTCATTAAGATGAAAATTTGTATATGTACAATTGCAGCATTGTTGAATTTACATGATTTTTAGATGACTTGTTCCTCTCAGTGATATTACACAAGCATTCCTAAGGATTCAAATAGTAGCCTCAACCATTGGATTTGTCGTGTACACTATATGACGAGAACTAGTCGTGCATAGTTAAGGCTACCATTCGAAGTGGTTGGGTTATGGTAGTTCTATCACAGAATAGTTTTTTCAAGAGTTCGATGAAACTTGATACATACGTTCTTTAATACTTCATTCACACATCAGTGCAATCTTAATCAGTTTTACCGTTCCGCAACCGAGATATTCAATGTCGAAATTGACTTGATTTACACGTAGCGTATGCACAATGGTGCCCCAACGGTACATTATTAATTGTACTGCCAAAAAAACTTTCAAGCTGTTTAACAAAAATTATATGAAGATAGAGTGGAGCTTCACGAATATTCTGAAAAAATTTGAACACGATTTACCGTTTAGTTTAAGAAATATAGCTTTGGAAAGTACAATATTTTCAGTTAATTAGATATTTCTGCGAGCGACGGTAACGTGGAGGGGGAATAGGAACGACGATATGGCAACAGCGTACCCTGCAACTTGGCGCTTAGTTCAAACAGCGTACCGCGCTGACTGCCTGAATTGTATTTGAGGAAGAAACATAAAGGGAAATTTGGCAGTCTGTTTTTCAATTGAAAATTGCTCTTAAAATATTCTAAAAAAATGAACAATTTTTTTTCAACTTATATTGAATCCATATATTATTTTTTTTAATTTCCTGCAATAAACGAATATTATTTCTTCATATAATCTTTACCTCTTAAATAATGCGATTTATTATATAATATGTAATCCAACAATATATTCCTTTTTTCTCGATTAACATCATAATGTTAACATAAGATTGTTGAACAGAGAATATAACAGATAATTTTCTTCCATTGTATCGTAGTTGACTTGACATTATTCAAGAATCAATTTTCGATAAGAATATTTCGCTTTACTTCACTGAAAAACCGTAAACTTGAATACAGCGTCCTTTGGCATTAGTTGGCTGCAGCTGTTTTGCGACGTTGCCACGATCGACATTCCCACACGCACACAAGAAAGTGCGTCGTCTGTATAGGCAAATGTTTGCGTGCATTTGAGCATAGGTCGGACAGTCCCGGCAAAAAGTTCGCTCGCATCGATAAATCAAAACCACTAAATAGATTTAATTTTACGACAGAAAACAATATCTATTGTAATATCTATTGCTACCTCCTCAATATCGTGGCTTTTGTTGACTTATTCACTATCGATCGACCGAAATATCGACCTTCTAAATATGCGGATGGTATGTAATTTTGGCTTTGACTGTCGTGATAGAACTACCTTAATGAATATATGAGTCGTCGCAACTTATACCGAAAAATCGCCGGCAGAATAAATTGAAAACGTAGTTGGCCCAACTAATCTTTTTTCTTCGTGCATCTCTAAAAAAATAGCGCAAAGCTTTTCTTTTACGGAGGTCAATATTAGGGTATAAACCAGAGCTGGGGAAAGTACTTCAAGTACCTAAAGCACTTTAAGTGCTACATGGCAATTGGTATTTCGAACTGAACGTTATGCTGTCTAGTAACTAGACCAGGTCTAACCTCTCAAAACAGCACTAAAAATATTTAGTACTGTGCCTTAGCCGCCTGCGGCACTTGAAGTACTTAGTACTTTAAGTATTTTTATACCCAGCTCTGGTATAGACTATAGTTTTTTAGTGTGGCAATTTAAAAAAAAAGTTTCTTTTTTTAGGAGGTCTAATGGATATATTTGAATTACAGCTCCAACGCAAACAGCGCCTTCTGTAAACATAATGCATAATGTCCAATTTGGTTTTGCTAAACCGAGGATTTTTTCGTTTATTTACGTTTCAGTACAAAAATACGCAGCTTTATATTTACAGTATTGTTTTGTATGTTATATTTTCCAGTTATCCGGGAGCTGCAGTATTACATTAAGCTAAAGAGAAAGCCGTTGCTTCGTTATAAGGGATCGCGTATGTAAATACCCGAGACACGGTAGTCGCAAGCGCTGGCTTAAAATACGTAACAAGATCAAATCTGGGCTGGTTTTTCATACTGTTGTCTACCCGGATGCGCGAGAAGAAGACCACAATACAGTTCCGACATTGTATTTTTCTCGTATATTTAGGTGTCGAGCGCTCGCGTCCAACCTGACGATTCATACTCATTAATGTTCAAGTACGTAAGAGAAGAACCGTAAAAATAAACTCTGCGGTTAATGGCGACGAGGGTCCTGACTGAATCTAATACATACATAAACATACTCATGTAGGAAAACCGATACACTACTTCAACTGCATATACGGTCCTATTTTGGTTCAGAATCAGTATCAATTACGTATCTAACGGTCAGCCAAATTAAAATCATTATCTTATCAATGTTGAAATGATCATGCTTCTTTTTATTCATGGTGAGTGATATTCAGTGACATTGTCTGATATGGACTGATATTTTGAATTGATTTAAGCGCTCTGGAATAAGATCCCCTAAGAGCACATTTACAAGTATAGAAATACATAGTCGGCCATAAAATGGCAATATATAAGGTGTACAATAATACTATTTATGCTTAAGAACTAACTTAACCTAACTAAACTAATACAGAGCCTCACTAGCCTAATCCGCGAAGCCACCAAAGATCACACTCAACGATATTGGTTTTAAAGCAAAGATTGTGGAAAAAAAATTTTTAAATAAGAATTGGTAAGCTTTACTCTACACAATACTGTATAAGTGCTGTTTCCGCATTCTCAGAGTACGAATATATATATCTAAGATTTGTATTCATACGTATAAATATGTATCCACTGAAAGAAATGATTAGTTGCCATAAACAAAAAATGAATTGACACAACCAATCATTATTCTATTTCCCTTACAACTCAAATGGTAGTGCCATACGATTCGAATGGTAATACCGACGATTCGAATGGTAATACCGACGATTCGAATGGTAGACCCAACGATTGATTAATCTCACTAATCTCGCGAGAACTAATCGTGAATAGTTGCGGTTACTATTCGATTATGGTTGAAGCAACTAATTTTTTAGACATTGTGTACAGCAAACGGGAAACATAGTTGTCATAACCAAACATTTCTTTCCGTGTATTATTATAAATAATTAGGCAGGCTGCGTGAACGAGGGTACGTTAATTTAAACGTGGGTGTATTTGTGTATGCTTTGTGGATAATCGTACGAAAATATATAATGACTTGCTGATATTATCTCGATTGTTAATACGAGATTTCTGATAGGTACTGTGCTCTCTGGATGCACTGAGAAAAATGAGCGGCTCTGCCAACCGAATATCTGACTGCTAGAGCTATAATCGAGTCTGCCAGCACAACAGTGTTACTGTCTAGTTGCTACAGCTGAATGCTTCTTCTTTATGTCCGCCGCTTGCAGGAGCGAAACGGTATAGCTGTGGGAACTGAACGATGGCTAACTTCGAGCAACCATGCTATATTCAACTTATATTTCTTTCAATTAAGAGGTTATACTTCCCGCGCCCCAGCTAAAAATTTTGAAACCAATTTTCTCCCAAACTACTCGGCAGACTGAGCTCAGATTTGGAGAGAATTTGCGGAAATACTGCAGAATTGGACTGAGGTTCTGGCTCCTCGATACTCGCGGCCGTTTGTTCAGGTGAATCGAAAATCAGAAAAGTCCAAGAGAGGCACCCGTATAGGCGTTTAACCCTTCGTGGTCACACTCGGTAAAATTCACCTTACTAATTTAGCATGGAATTTTACGATAGTATGACCACAAAGGGCTAACATCAGGCGTTGAAGTTCCGAGCGAAGTATGTCTGTTTTTATAGGTTATATTATTTGTAAAAGAAAAAGCACAAAATTTGACGAAAAGATTCATTTATTATTGCCGGCTTACAAGTACTTTACAAATCTACTTTACAAGTTTTCTTATAAGTAAGACCGTAATATAACGTAATCTTTTTTTGGCGTTTTTATCACGCTCAATGGGCGAGAACATAACAATCTGTTGTGGCTGATTATGCTACATTCAGTCGATACATTAAGCACTTCGTACGCATACACGTGCGAATTGAAAATTGTTTCCAATTTTTTTATGATAAAATGAACAGCATTATTGTAAATAAATATATAATTAATAATAACGAATCGAGGTACACCGTCATTTCCATCAATACAAAGAACCATATCAGGCTTATAAGTGCTACCATTTTTTTCGACAAATTTAATCACATGTACTTTTGCGTTCAATGCCGTCGCGTTCGATTTCAAACTACTGTTGAATGTGATTGGTAAATCTTTCAATACGATGTGCGTCGAAGATCCAAATTTCTCTTCTAAAGTGAAGATTTTATTCGTATAAAACTGACATGCAAGTTTCAACTGGAGCTTCGTTGCGATAGTTTTGCATAGATTTACTGTCGAGTTTGATGAAACTGCTATTTGTTTTGATTCCTTGTGTTTCGCCTCGAAACGCATGGCCCAAAGATTGACTAACGGTCCACATTCCGACATGACAGTCCCATAATGTACGAGGAGATGGTCCTTCGGTCGTAAATGTCTTTTCAGAACTTTCAGCGCCAATCTGTGATGTTCTTTCACTAGCGATCTCAAAAGGTCACTGCATCCTGGTTGGATACGCGTCGCAGTTATAAGAGCGAGGATCTGGCGTAAAATAGAGTACACCTGCCATACTGGATCGCTAGGATGAATTAAATGACCAACGATCACTCCAAAATGTAAAACAAAATTAGACATTTCAGCAGCAGACATTTTTATAGTGTCATTATTGAGATGTTTCGCTAATATCTGAGGGGGGACATTACTGCAATCAGTCATTCCATAATCGTGAAGCTCCATATTCCTGTTTAATTCTTCCAGCGTAAATAACTTTACTTCAGAGGTATAATGCTTTATTATAGAAACCATGTCGAACGTGCAGACCCCTTCGAGAACGTCATGCATTAAATCAACCGATAAATTTTCAGTTACATGGAAATCACGTAAGGCGTTAAAAATACAATTACCCTTTAGCCCTGTACGAGAGAAATCGTCTAACCGGAGGTCTCTTTGATACGATTTTTCAGTTCGACGGAATGTCTCGCTTTCCATAGTTGCTAAAGATCGTTGACTCTTGTCCATCTTGCAAAAACGACATGAATAATTCGCATTAAAACTTTCCGTGAAACCTAACAAGGAATGAAGTCCCAAATTGTCCCCAATGATTAGTCCCAGCTTAAAATAAACTGTACTCTTGCCGTTTGGCAAATCAAGATCCACACCCTCAGTTTCGAGAAACGTAAGTTCATCAATCAACGTTCGAAATACTGCGAAATTCCCAAATCGTTGTCTGTCTTTCGAGTAAAAGAGGAGAGCATGTAACATCGCTGACAGGGAGGACTGATATTCTGGGGGGAAAAAGGGCAGTGAAATGTATACTCCACCGAGCTTATTAGCTCCTGCGTGACTACCGAGAGCATTACCAGTTTCAAAATCATCGAAGAAAAGGAATAGTGGGAGAACTTGATCTGATTTGAAATTTTTTATCTTGCGGCTCCACAATTTACTTTGCATAAAATTTGAAATAACGATCGTTTCGTTCTCTAGTTGCTTTTTATATGAAAAAACGCGACCGTACACATCAGGCGATTCGAACACTTTTTTCAGCATCAATCTAAGCGGAAATAATATTCCTGTAGCGTCGCAAGAATTTTTTTTTATTTCGCCATCATGAGTTCGCTTGACCTTCTCGACAATTTTGCCAACTGAAAACTCAATCGGTGCAATGAAATCTCCTTTCTTTTTGAGAGCTTCTATGCGCTTGTGTTCTGTGCCCAAATCCGCTAAGGCTTTCTCGAATGATTCAAACATATGATCAACGTCTGCTAAAACTTCGCTGGAACTTGCGTTATCACGATGAGCAGAATCCAGCTCTTCCCGGACACAATTCAGTCCACTGTGAACTATATCCTTCATTGAGTCAAAAAAATATTGAATTTGTGTCCGAGTACACGAAGAACTATATAATTCTGCGCTTTTATCGAGCATTTTATCCCGCAAACTACTCTCTAACTTTTGGGTATGGATTCCACTTCGTTTTTTGCTATAACCCGGAATAAATGAACTTGACGAATTTACGTTGAAAATTTCATAGCTTTTGTTATTTTGTAACGATTCCTCAGCAAGTAATGTGCCCACAACTGGATGGGAAACATCTCCACAAGTGACACTAGAAGAACTGTGCACTGCATTAGTTTCTATCAATTCTAACTCAGCATGATCCGCGCGCCAATGCCTTTCCAATGAGTAATAAGTACTATAAAAACGCGAGCATAATGCCTCGGCGCAATGGTACTTGTTACTTGCGTCGAATTCGTGTTCGACTTTAAAGTGTTCTCGTAAGGTATTTACAGGATACACCGATTTACATACGTAGCAAATAGGCATTATAAATAATATTAACTGTGCAATACAATAAAAATGATCAACCTGTTTTTTCAAGAACTGTTTTGTCGAAGTTGTGCCAGAAATTTAGAGACACACGGTATGATTTTGTCAGATTCCCCCTCAATTCCATACACACGACGCTGAATGACCGTCCAAGGGATTAGAGCGTTCGGGGGGTACTCCAATTGCAGGCTGTAGAAGCTTTTAAAAGCAACGTCGATTGCGTGCAGAGGTGACGAAACTTCGTATCTTATATCATTGATACACACATAAGACTCCGTAATCTCTCGAAGCGACTTTCCTACAATAACAGCTAAGGGCTGTTCACATCCTTTGCACTCCTGAACTTTCCGACGCCGGGTGCTGAGTCTTTCTTCTACGTCGTCAATAGTCTGAAAAAAAATTTAGATAATCCAAAAATTAAACAATCATAGTTTCGATCGGATGTAAGAAGTTAGCATACTTTCGCATAAAGTAAAAAATCGGCCTGCACTTCGCTTTTGCTGGGGCGGCGAGATTTTTCGAGAATTTTCGTTGCCGCCGGAGGTGGGAACAACAATGGGAGCAATTGAAGTACCGCCGCACAGTTCGAATCTATATAATAAAAACAAAGATTAATTTTTATTTTGAAAGAACACAGAAGAAATTTTAGCATCGTCCACTTTTAGACTTACACGTATCGCGGTTACAATCCTGATTCTGTTGCTCAATCTGCTTGATTAAAATTTTAGCTTCACTGTCGAGACCTCGTTTCTTCGATTTGCAGAAGGTCAGAATTTCGTTCTCCAGCGTTACGTACTGTGAAACGAGCGAATCTGCCTTTTCCGGGTAAAGCGTCGCAAAATCGAGCTCGATCTAAATAAAAATGACGGTATCTTACGCAAATGATTGAGCTAAATATTTTCAGTTCAGCATGAAAGTCAATGTGAATCCAATTTTCGTTAACCACTTATTTATGCATACCAGGGCCACTCCACTTTTCGGATCCTTTAAAGCGGGGTAATTTGCAATGTACGTTTCGCTCGAAATATCCTTCGTTGAATAGAGTTGTTTTATTCTTCCTCTCGATGTATCTCCCCAATACTTTTCCACTGTAGACCAAGGATCTATCGAATTCTTGAGCCACTCTACTTTCTTTTGATAATCGTCAGTGCAGCAGTCTACAAAAAAATTATAAATAACATCAATAATACCTTACATAATTTTTCGCGATGTCTAAAAGCTTTTAAAAACATTAACATACCAGCAGCTGTAAAATCTTTCCGAAAACCCAGTCGGACAGGTGCGGAACAATCTTCACACTTTCGTTTTGTCCCTCGCAGGCTGTTGGTGGCTTTGGATTGGAGAAGAAACGAGCGATGAGTATTATACCTGTCGTATAATTTTCCCTTGGCGCACAGCTTCTGTTTCGTGACAGTGTCCATACGATACGGCACGTAATATGTGTAGTTGTCCTCTGTTGGAAACGTCTGCTTAATCATAAGCGATAACGCTTCAAGTCGTTCCGGTGTTAATCTGAGACAAAGTAATTTTAATTTTGTTATTCACTGTTATTTACAATTCAAAGCGTAATTCACCAAAGCCACCACATTTTTTTAACCTCCCCGATCTGTTTTGTAATTACAGGATTAAAAAAAGCCATTTCCGAAGCGAGTGAATAAAAAAAAATCAGAAAAATCATTTACAATACCTTGACGTAGAACTAATACAAAGACAATTATGAAACAGATCCGAGAGGGCACAAAAGTGCCTCATTTATGGTACATAAATTTTGGCATATATTGTGACGGGCTATTACAACGGCTCAGGACTCACCGTGTAACCGCCGACGTCCAAATATAACGACGCCCACGCTGTAATTTTTCTTCCTTCCTTGCTTACTCTCCCAGATGGGCGCCAGGTAATCTATTCTTCTCCCGATTACCAGGGAGATTCTTACCACTTCTCCTCACTATCGTCCAGCTAGCTGTAAGGGTGCAGTTCGGGGGGGAAGGCATGCAAAATAATTTCTACAAACCACGCCTATTTCTTTTTCTATAAAAATCAAACAATCGAGAATTTATTTCTCTATCTTACAAATTTGACTCGTGTCTGACATTCGACGCGGATTTTACCTCTTTTACGCGTTTTACAACTTTGACTCGAGTCCGACAATTTCGCGAGACTGATCCACGAATAAATGTTTTCTAATTCTTAGCACCGAGATTGAAGGAGGCCGGCCTCGTGACAATAATTCAAGGTACTTCTACACCGCGATCACTTCCGGGGAATTATTAAAATCTGGGAAGTTGCACCAAGTGCGCCTACCTTTGACTTCCCGATTCTCGTACTGAATCCCAGCCGGAAAACTCGTCCTGTGGATTCCCACTGAATTTCTCACGATGCTCGTGCACTCAACTTCCCTCGAGCGCAATTTACCGATCTCTTTCGTCTCTATTCTCTGATACTACGCGAGACGTCGTATTACTCTCCTAATCGATTCACGTCCCGTAGTTAACTGACTACTTATTTTTCACGCTGTCGCGTGCCACACTCCTCGCTTCCTTGTTCGGGAGTTCTCGAGTGGGGGCATCGGCCTAATATCGACGCTCTTCTTAGATCATCGGCGTCGTGCCCTTCCGTCTCGGCTCCCCGCTCTCTCGCATCGCCGGACTTCCGAGGAGTTCCACGAATTTACTCTGGAAATAATATAGTCTCGGCAGTCAACAGCTCGCAATATTTCGTACTGGACATTGTCGGTGAGAAAAGATTCGGCGGATCTCGCGGTGGCTCGAGCCTATGCTGCGCGCTCGATCTCATCAGCACCCGTTGAAGCGAGCGTGTTGTAACGCCTCGTCACACCCCCCTTCCAAGCCGGACTACCCCGTGTAAACACGTGGCAGGCTCAGGCTGATCCTTCTCCGACGGGTCGATGCCGAATCATGTCTCAACCGCTCTTTTACACTCCACCACCAAACACACTGAAAGGCCATTATGATACTTGGGGAAGGAGACAACAAAAAAAAACTCCGTTTATACAATGAACCCAAAAATGAAATATTATTTTTTTTTCCGCACTTAACAACTACCTTTACACTAGGTAAGGACCATATAAAAATGGAAAAAAATAACTGAAAAATTTGCCTATTTCGGAGTTCTCCGTGAGCCGGTCTTTACTGACGTAATTTAAAAAAATAAAAAGAAATTACCAACAGTCGTGGTTAGCAAGGAGCTCTGCTCGAGCATGCAACTTATTACTACGCACACAAAAAGAACTTAACAACTAATTTCCCGAGAATTCCTATTTCTTATTCCGATTATCATTAGCCCTATCCTTACTTCGGCACCTCTCTAACTAGTTTTAAATCCTTCACGTGCCATCGGCCCACCCGCCGGCCGTTATCCTCAGATAATTCTACGACGCTTGGTGATACGACTTTTACGACCTCGAATGGTCCCGCATATTTCTTCGTGAATTTGGATGTCACGTTATTAGCGGCCTTAGACAGAACACGGTAACGGCGGTAAACGCGATCTCCTACATGCAGTGGTACGCTCCGTCTTTTTCGATTATAGTACATCGCTTGCTTTACCGAGGCTTCGTGAATTTTACTCGTGACAAGATCGCGCATTTCTACTAGTCTTTCCATCCTTGCTCGCCACTTCGCTCTGTCGGGGGCACTTATCGGCGTGTCGCTCTCTATCGCGCGCCTCCAGTAATTCGCTGGCTTTGGCTCGCGCCCTAAGTTCAGAAACGCCGGACTCACACCGAGAGATGAATGCACCGCGGTATTATACGCGAATTGGAACTCGGCAATATGTAAATCCCACTCTCTGTGATCTCCAGACACATAGCTGGCAATCATAGTTTTTATATTCCGATTTACTCTCTCTACCGGGTTAGCTTGGGCATGGTAAGGCGGTGTGGTAACACGCTCAATCCCGTATTCCTCAGCCATCCTAGCGATGGTCTGATTCACGTACTCCGTGCCGTTATCCGTGAGCAACACCCTCGGGGTCCCCCATCGACATACGACTCGAGCGCGAAACGCATCGGCTATTGTTTTCCCGGTTGCCGCCGCGACTGGCACGCACTCAATCCACCGGGTGAACAGATCTTCAAAAATAATTAAATACTTATTGCCGAATTTCGAGCGCGGGTACGGCCCCATGGCGTCCGACGCCACTACGTCCCAGGGTTGCATTACTACTCGCGGGCCCATTAATCCCATCGGACGCGCCTGATCCGTTTTATGCATTGCGCATGTCTCGCATTTCCCCACGTAACGTTTTACATCCCGGTACATTCCCGGCCAGTAGTAGAAAATAGCTACCCGACGATATGTGCGCTCTACACCCGGGTGTCCTGCTTGCTCGTCGTCGTGGGCCTGTGATATTATTCGCTCGCACTCCTCCGACGGTATCACCAGCTTCCACGCGTCTGGGTCCTCACTGGTAGCCTCTTTTAACGCGTCGGGGCGGTAACAATACAGGTTTTGCCCTTCGATCACCCATTCGGGGAACGCGCGCGGATTACGACGAATGGCCTCGAGCCTCTCCCGATACCAATCGATTTCAAACGCATCACCGAGAGAGTCGACTTGAGCGTTCCACTCCGGCTCGACGTCTTCGAACATCCGCGACAGCGCGTCCGCGGCCTCGTTTTCCGTTCCCTTACGATATTCTATTCGCATTTTGTAACCTGACAGCTCGAAGGCCCATCTCGCGAGGCGCCCTATTGGATCAACCAGGTTATGGAGCCAGCGCAGGCTGCTGTGATCCGTCACAACCACAAATTCGTACCCCTCAAGATATGGACGAAATTTGCGGACAGCCCAGACCACCGCGAGGCATTCTTTCTCCGTGACCGTATATCGCGTCTCGGGTCCTGTCATTACGCGACTCGCGCACTCAATCAATTTTTCCTCGCCTTCGTGACTCTGCGTTAGTAGAGCGCCGATCCCTTTATCACTCGCATCGGTGTATACAATAAAGGTTAGCTCGTAGTTCGGAAACGTTAGGATAGCCGCGTCGACAATTTCTTTTTTCACTGCCGTGAACGCCGCTTCTTCCGTCTCTGTCCATTTCCAAGGCACGGTTTTACTTGTCAACCGGTTTAGAGGCCCTGCCACTCGCGATATATTCTTTAAGTGACGATGGTACCAATTTACCATGCCATTAAAGCGCCGTAACTCGGTCGCATTTCGTGGACGCGGATACTCTATCAACGGTCGGATTTTCTCGGGATCCGGGCGCAGACCTTCGCGATTCACCAAAAATCCCAAATAGCGAACTTCACTGCAACAGAACTCGCTTTTCTCGAAATTTAGGATTAGCCCCGCCTCGCGAATTATGCCGAGAATCTTTCTTAACCACTCGAGATGGTCATCGAACGTGCGGTTTACAATGATTATATCATCGAGATATGCAAACGCGTGTGGCTCGAGCTCCGGTCCGATCAGTCGATCCATTAAACGTTGGAACGTCGCGGGCGCATTGCACAAACCGTACGGCATTCGACGAAATTGAAACAACCCCATACCTTCCACAATAAACGCAGTAAAATGTTTACTATCCTCGTCCATCATTATTTGATGATAGGCCGCGCTCATGTCTAGGGTGGTAATGTACACGGCCTCTTGCAATTTGCTAAGGATGGTATCCATCCGAGGAAGCGGGTACGCGTCCTTTCGCGTCAATTTATTCAGTTCCCGATAATCGACGCAGAACCTCCATTTTCCGTCTGGCTTAGCGACCATCACCGGAGGGCTCGCCCAATCGCTCTGCGAGTTCTCGATTATTTTTCCCCCTAGCATCCGGTCGACTTCCGCGTGCAATTTCTCGACTACTACCGGCGACCGACGATACATGCGCTGTTTAATAGCTCGATCGCGAGGGGCGTCTATCACGTGTTTCGTAAGCGTCACGGCGATCTCAAAATTCTGCGGCATTCCCGGAACTAACTCCGCAAGCAACTGGTCAAGGCGTTCCCGCTGCGTTTTCGCAAGTTCTTGCAGGCCGAAGCACGCACCTAGCGTCGCAAGCTCATCGCTCGTGCGTACTATTGGGTGCTCGATCCCCACATCATCCACCGCCCACGTGCGGCGTTTACCATAAACATTAATCCCGAACATCTCAATGAAATCCATCCCAAGCAGGCAGTTGCATTTCAAATTACGCACGATAATGGAGGGAAACCACTTCTGTACCCCATCAAGCTCTATCGGAAATAACGCTTCCCCGAGCACTCTTTCCGGCGTACCGTTTGCCATTGTTACGAAATCGTTTTGACTTGGCGGGTATTCTCTATGCGGCAACGCGAGTTGTTCCACAATTACGCCTCCTACTCGTCCAAAAACGGAGATCGTTGCTCCCGTGTCTATGAGTGCGACTAATACCTGTCCGCCAATAAGTAACTCGACAAAAATTCTTACCCGTCCACCTTCGCGCTTCCACTCAACGGGTGGTGGCGGGAAGGTGTCAAAGAACCAGGCGTACTCAGAACGGCTCGCCTCTTGCGCTACTCCGACGTCCCTACCCGCGGCAGTCTCACCGGCAAGCGCTACGGTTCTAACAGTACGATCTTTCGCGGTCTCCCCCGTTTGGTCGGTTTCCATCGCATCGCCAATCGTCCTGTCCTCCCTTCTATCTGCCTCCGATTCGTCCGAGCTACTTAGGTCTAAAGTCCAAATGCCGACCGGAGCATCCGGCGGCTCGCTAGTCGCTACCTCATCGACCCTGTCTGAACGGGGTACACCCGAGGTACCTGCCGAGGTCTCATATTCTTGAGCGCGACTATCTACACGCTGGACTTCCCTATGAACTGCACCCTGGACTGAATCAAGGAGGGGATAAGGCTCACCGGGTCTACAGTCTACTCTCCTTTCTTCCGGCAAGGCTTCACTTAATCGGTGTGCTGGCCTGCCTGCTGCGGCCAGCCCCGGTTGCCGTTTTTTGAGAGTGCACAACCACATGTTTCACTCGTAACGTCGCGTCGCCCGCACGCTGTGCACAATTGCACCCGGGGGCTGCGACAATCTCGGCCAAAATGCCCCGTCCCTCCACAGTTGAAGCAGAACGGAGGCGGCCGTCGATAACCATTCGTTTGGCCGCGCGGCGGTGTCGAGCTCCCTTGTCTCGAGGGTTCTCCTCGGGCTGGCTGGCTCGAGCCCCCTGCCGGCTGTCCGGTTGGCCTCGTGGTCTGCTGCGTGGTGCCCCGTGTTGGCTGCGACGCAGCGGCTCGAGCGTATGTTCGCGTAGTTACCGCTGACTCCACTTCGGCTGCCTCGAGGCTTTCCCCACCACGTTTCTTTCGTCGGCGGCGATTTTTCTTTCTTGTCTCAACGGCCTCGACGACGTCGTTTTCTGTGTCCTCACATTCCTCTACCTCTGCCGCACTAACCTCCACGGCATAGGTTCTGGGGCGTTCCGTCCGGTACGGCGTCGGATGATGGCCTTTGCCCGTTCCTCTCGCCGGGGCGTTCTTGCTCGTCACGGGACTCTCCCATGCAAACTCCTTTGCGTGAGATTCCTGACGGCTCGGCGGAGGGCGTCGAGCCTGGGCACGCTCCCAACGCTGCTCTATCTTCGTGGCTTTCGCCACAAGTTCGCCGTAGGTGTAGAAATCCCCTTGGTCGATTCGGTCCCAGTATTCCGGACGTAACCCAGCGTAGGCTTGTTCCAGCTGGGTGCGCAAGCTCGCGCGTCTTCTCAGTCGGTTGTAGAGACCCTGGATGCAAATCAAATAATTTTTTGCAGTCTCCCCGGGGCCTTGCGTCCTTCGTCGGATATCATCCTTCAAACCCTGTTGTTTCCGGTCTCCTCCGAACCACGCACGGAACTCCCTGACGAAACCCCGCCACGTGCGCCAATAGGTTCTGTTTGAGCGATACCACTGAATGGCACGGCCTTTTAGAACTTCCGGCAGAAGTTGTAGCCGATCTTCCGGTCTTATCCCAGAGGCAGCGATTTTCTCCTCGACTATCTCCAGGAATTCGTCGCACCCCAGTTCGTCGTCTCCCGAGAAGGTCACTCGCCACTTGCGCGCGACTTCCCCGATGTCTCGTTCCCTTCGATGGCGATGGACTGGCGACGAGCGTCGATCCCGTCGCGTTTGCTGCTCCGCCTGGCGATCGCTTCCCCGATGGCGGCGGCGATTCCTTCGTCCCCTCACTGTTTGCCATCGTCGGCCCGCGTCCGTCTCAGTCGCGCTTTCCGAGGATGCTGACGTCCCGGTCTCGCTCTCTTCGGATGTTACCGAGTCGGCGGACGATGTATCCGTGAGCTCCAGTTCGGTATGCCGTGTACGGTTCCTCCTATTCGGCCTCTTCCTCCGGCTCTGCTTGCTCTGGTCACTGTCTGTTTGAGTGCCGATTTCTCGAAGGCGTGGCTGGTTTACCGTTCGTGATTTACGCGAGTGTGACTTCTCGGCGTGGCGCGTCCCCCCTGGTACGTCCTCCGAGACTTTTCTCGGGGCCTCGCGCCGTCGCAAGGTCACATTCGCGCTTCGGTCGACGAATTTCTGGTATTGGTCACCGTCTTCACCACTCCACTCAGCCGGCACTACGCGTCTTCTGGTGGTCCGGTCCGTTAACCCTACGGTTCGGCGCGGAATCGCCCCGAGTGACGTATCGTAGGGGCTTACGGGTCTCGAGCCTCGATCGTTGCTAGACTCTCTCATCGCGGCACTCACGAATTTTCTTAATCGGTTCCGTGCTACAGCCGGTACACCCTCCGGATTGAGCAGTAGCGCACGGAGCGTAGCACGGACGGTAGGGTGTGACATTTCGTCCACCATCTTGATTTCAGGGGTAGGAGGTCCGCTCACTTCGGGATTCTCGTCCGCTGCAGTCCACTTGATCGTCTGATCCCCGGCCTCCCGGAGATATGACCGCCTCAACCGATCGCGGATCTCTCCCGCATCTCCCTCAACACTCGCGTTCATTTGGCAGAGCTGTCGTCGCACAGCCCAGTCCGGCATGGCGTCGATCCATCGCAACGACTCGTGCTGCTGTTGCCTCCACTCGCGTGAACCGATGACCTCCCCACCCTGCGCTCCGCTTTCGCCAGAGAATCTGCCGGTTTTCTCCTCAACTCCGTTCGAGGGTTCTGTCATGTCTAGTTTAATGGCCGATTTTAGTACCCGACAATATTCCGAATTTATTTTCCGGTTCTTTATTCACACGATCGCGAATGATTTTGACCGCGATCACACGTTATTAATTTTCGAATAAATAATAGCTCGCTGAGATCCTCGCTGAATGGCGGAAACTGCGAAATAATCCTTCCGCGAGACACTATTTTCGTTTCCTAAATAAAATCCCGTATAATTATTATTTATTTATTTATTTGTTTTTCTCCCGAGATTCGCGAATTAATTTATTCGCTCATTCGCGTTGTTACTATTCGACGCGCCACGAAATTATTTTCGCCGAAACGCGGAATTAATTTTAACGAGCGCGTAATGAAGCACGAGAAAAAAACACGAGATTATTTTTTTCGAGACTCGTATGTCACCTGTCGAACTTCGCATTCCCATTGATTCACAACACTATTATTGAAAATAATAATTTTCTCTCCGTTTGTAATATTCGGAAGTTCACGCGACCATTTCCGAAAACCGCCGAATTTATTTAAAATTATTCGCGATTTTATTTCGTGAAATCGTCGCGCAATTATCACGAATTATTATAATCACGTTTGTTGTGGTTCCGGCTCTCGAGTATATGTTGTTGTCAAGCCGTCACTTCACGCGCTTCGAGCGGTATCTCGGTTGGGCGACCCTAGCTCAGCTTTCCGAGCAACGTCTCGAGCGTTAACCGAACTCACGGTTGAGCACTATGGAAATATTATTTCGAATTTATTTCACTCAATGTATTTTCGTTCACGCACTTCGAGCGAGTCTCCTCGACTAGTCTCGCGCACTGTTTATGTTGACATCCGCGCGCGCGCGTCCTTGAGACTCGAGTTCGGCTCAGCGAAGCCCTTGTTCCTAGTCACGTATTCACACACTGCTTTACGCGCACTTCACACCGAAATTATTTTACACTATGTCCCGATGGCCCTCTTGCCCCACGTTGGGCGCCAAAAATTGTGACGGGCTATTACAACGGCTCAGGACTCACCGTGTAACCGCCGACGTCCAAATATAACGACGCCCACGCTGTAATTTTTCTTCCTTCCTTGCTTACTCTCCCAGATGGGCGCCAGGTAATCTATTCTTCTCCCGATTACCAGGGAGATTCTTACCACTTCTCCTCACTATCGTCCAGCTAGCTGTAAGGGTGCAGTTCGGGGGGGAAGGCATGCAAAATAATTTCTACAAACCACGCCTATTTCTTTTTCTATAAAAATCAAACAATCGAGAATTTATTTCTCTATCTTACAAATTTGACTCGTGTCTGACATTCGACGCGGATTTTACCTCTTTTACGCGTTTTACAACTTTGACTCGAGTCCGACAATTTCGCGAGACTGATCCACGAATAAATGTTTTCTAATTCTTAGCACCGAGATTGAAGGAGGCCGGCCTCGTGACAATAATTCAAGGTACTTCTACACCGCGATCACTTCCGGGGAATTATTAAAATCTGGGAAGTTGCACCAAGTGCGCCTACCTTTGACTTCCCGATTCTCGTACTGAATCCCAGCCGGAAAACTCGTCCTGTGGATTCCCACTGAATTTCTCACGATGCTCGTGCACTCAACTTCCCTCGAGCGCAATTTACCGATCTCTTTCGTCTCTATTCTCTGATACTACGCGAGACGTCGTATTACTCTCCTAATCGATTCACGTCCCGTAGTTAACTGACTACTTATTTTTCACGCTGTCGCGTGCCACACTCCTCGCTTCCTTGTTCGGGAGTTCTCGAGTGGGGGCATCGGCCTAATATCGACGCTCTTCTTAGATCATCGGCGTCGTGCCCTTCCGTCTCGGCTCCCCGCTCTCTCGCATCGCCGGACTTCCGAGGAGTTCCACGAATTTACTCTGGAAATAATATAGTCTCGGCAGTCAACAGCTCGCAATATTTCGTACTGGACATTGTCGGTGAGAAAAGATTCGGCGGATCTCGCGGTGGCTCGAGCCTATGCTGCGCGCTCGATCTCATCAGCACCCGTTGAAGCGAGCGTGTTGTAACGCCTCGTCACAATATATACCGTAAATAAAAGACGAAAAACCTGGCATTGATCATGCGAAGTTCTGTATGAAATTGGGCATAGTGAATAAAATGAGATTGTGTTGGAAAAAAAATTATTATTGCTTACGCCAAATTATTGGAGCTTCTTATCTCCGCATAAATGATTATTTCGACTAAAAAGCTTCGGTGCTCGTCCGTTAAATCTCGGTTAGCTTTATAATAGATCAGGATCGCTACTCCCTCAGCTGTATCTCGGAGTGTGTCTATCAAATTATTGATGGGAAGACATGGATGGAGAGTTATATCGGATGAATCGATGAGGAAAAATGGATTCTCATTCGAGCCGGATTGAGGATCTTGCGAAGAAGCCGAGAAGGTCGTAGCTACTGGTAGACTACAATTATTTACACCAAAAAGCCCTACGATAAATAGAAAGAAAAAGTAAACAAGAATAATCGTAAGCATACACACCAAGTTGATGACAAATAATTTCACAATATGTAAAAAAAAAACAGGATGCGTGTATTACGTTAATTCGATGGAAATAATATCGCTATTACATCGAGAAAAGTATACCTGATTGCGTCTCTGGTATCGAACACGAAGCGATATCTATGGTATCGAAGAATATCTAATAAACATAAGATTAATTAGCGTCCAATTGATTGACTGATCACCCGTTGATACACTTTCAATAAACAAAGTGTTACGCACATTCTCGGTACTTCCTGATTGGCCTGATGCAAATTCAGCCTTCCAAAAACTCATAAATTTAGCCTGCGGCCCAGCTTTCGGAATTAGTTTATTAATGAGATCTGGCGTTAACAAAGGGAATGACAGGCTGTCAACTTCCTCGTCTGCAATCAATTAAAACGTGCAAAAAGAAAAACGGAAAAAGAAAGCGGTAGCAATAGAGAAAATTTTGAGGTTAGGAAAGATGTCAATTGCCGTTCAATTGCGGTTTATCACTTACCTTCAAAACTACGTTGCCAGTTCGGCAACCCCCATGCCTGAAGTTTACACTTCACCAACTCATCCATCGACGAAACGCTCGCTCGTTAACCGCAGAAAACTAAAATATTGTTGCGCGCGGAAGATTGTTGCCTCTGCGTATCGATGCCTCCGCGCGTCGATGCCGGTCGCCTCGGCGTGTCGATGCCGGTCGTGGCCGCACATGCGTCTAGCGCGCGCGCCGCTCTCCCCACCGAGCGCGTAGCTCCTGCACCGGCGCGTATAGCTCCCACAGCTATACTCGTATTCTTACTGCACCCGACTACCGAAATTTCTCCCGTAACTAACGCGTATCGTTCTATCTTATTCCTCGCATGGTTATATTAACCAATACATGGTCAGCAAAACGATATTCCTATTATAGTAATACGCGTTGCTCGTGCAACTATATTCATTCCTATAATAAGAAATACGTATGTAGCAATACTTTGTTTAGTTCCCGGAGCCGTTCCTTTTTTTCAGTGTGGTATCAATGTGTAATGATGCACAAACAGCGCTACTGCACCACCTCTTTTACCGATTCGATCGTTCCTTAGTACCGTAAAAGACTGAAACAACACCATTTCATTCGAAAATAAGTCTTTGAGTCATGTTTCACTCCCCGCAATAACATGATGCAGGTTTAAAAAGAAATAGTCCCTGAATTGATCAATATACGCAACAAGCGACTGAGCATTTACTTGACAAAATCTCAATGACACCAATACGGCATAATTTGATGCACGCTCGCGTGCATCGGTTCTGCCACAGGCTCAGACGGCAAAGTTGCAGGTAGGCCTAGCTACGCCACAATTTTCTCCAAGTCTGCTGCACACGTGATGGTTATAGGGGACGCCGCATCGTCTTTCTTCACTAAAAATTTTCCGTTAGAAAATTTTTCCCTAGGTCCACATTTTCTTGTAATTGAACGCCTTGGCCTTTTCCCGCGCCACACCTCGTAGTTCACAGGACTGATATTGACTGATATTGACTGATATTGACTGATATTGACCGATATTGACTGATATTGACTGATATTGACAGATATTGACAGATATTGACTGATATTGAGAGATATTGACTGATATTGTCTGATATTGACAGATATTGTCTGATATTGTCTGATATTGTCTGATATTGACCCATATATATGGGGTATTTCATACCAAGTGAGCCACCCCAATTTTGCGTCGTCTCAGAAAGTATTTATACAGATTTGACAAGTCCTTCAAAGTTCCACAAAGTTCCACGAATGATTTCAGAATCTTAACACATGGTTTGCCCAAAATGTAATGCAAATTACTATTTTTTCACTTCGATGTATATTCAAAACCACTAATTATACAAACAAATTGTTCAAACATAAAATTCAAGTCTTCGAATGCACTTTTTCAAACATAAAATATAAGTTCTGAATGTTCTTGTTCAGACATAAAATTCAAGTTTCGAATGTACTGTAAGTTTTGTTTCAGCAGACATTTTTCGAGTGGTATTTTTCCTTGCTATTTTATCCAGTGTCTTTCTTTTCCTGATACCATTGATCATATATACTGACCAGTAACTAGTAGTCAGTATCGTTCCGAAGTTGACATCAAGAAGAGGACCGGTGTTATCCTCCTGACAATGTATCAATAATTACTTCAATTTAAACATATACTGGCCGCAAACCGTTTACAAGTGCTGAGCCGAATCTGAGATGTTCTGCTATTTCTACATGGCTGTCGACAGCTCTGTTGGAAAAGGTTGAAAACTACTAATAGAAATCTATAGAAATGGACAAAAACCAAAAACCAAAGAGGATTCTATGGGGATCTATGCGGTTTTTGTCCATTTGTATTGGATTTTATTAGTTTTTTTTCAACCTTTTTCAATAGGGAGTAGCACAAATATGTATCTTGATGTGAATCCCTGATACACTAACCTGTAAATGGTTAAGCTTCGAAGAGAATCGATCGGACGAAGCCTGGGAGAATCATAAATGAGAAAACGCTGCTTGCTGCGCCAGATATTAAATAATTCATAAAGAGTTGGTACGAAATTGCGAAACGGTCGAATCGGGCTTCGTCGCAATGCATCGAAATTGTGCACTCACTGCAGTGTCTACAACCGTCTCGTTCGCTCTGATAGGGCTCGTAAAAAGACTCTGGATGACCTGCCCTTACTTTTACCACCTGAAACACGGATCAGGTATTTCATCTTTGGAATTTCATAAAACTCAGTACACCTTGCCTGCCATTTTGTTGCTCTGTCTACAACGTGTTTTGATCGCAGTGTAGCTTGTTGGAACGGTTAAATAGGTCAGTGTAAATTATTGGTGACATCTATCGAGATGCACGTAGGTTAGAACGTCGTAATAAAGAAACATCCGGAGAATTCACTAGAGACATGTACGCGGGAGAAAAGTGAGTCACATTTGTTTGCCGGATTCAAAGGTAACGATAATAAATTGCACGTCGTTTCCTACGCTTTCGCAGCCGTAATGGAAATTGTGAACACACCAGAGGGGAATCGAAACATTGAAATGTATGTACGTATGACTTATGACACGTTGATATTGTTTCCATTTAAATGCCGCGGCGAACTCAATTCTCGAACTGGCAAGCTTACTCCTCCTATTTATTGGCAAACCTATAGTGATTGGACTGTAAAACGAGTTGGATAGAAAGGAGAAGCAGAAATTGCGATTACATACTAAAAATTGGCCTTCACTTGAAGAGCCAATCACTGTATCGTTGTACACTGTGCTATTCGCGTTTCCTACGTTGTATTATATGGCGGAACTGCCAGAACGATGAATGCGTTTCAGTTCTAAATAAATCACAAGTAATCAGAAAAATTGAGCTCAATAGACCAATCGAAGTCGAACGTACTCTGTACGTTTTTGGAAATTTATTATCAGAGCAATCTGTGAATAATTATTTCAGCGCAATATTGTTTATATTAGTGATATTGAAAATCTGCAGCATCGATAACTTGTTTATCCACTGTTTTTAAGGCGGTCATCGTATTTATTTAAGTGTTTTATTGCTGAACTAAACTAAAATTAAGGAAACGTTAAATTTATTCGAAATCTGCTTTTGAATTCACAAGAACATTTTTAGTCGTCAGATTTATAGAGGGGTAATTTTGATGTATTCAGAGCTAAGAAATTTATATAAAATGAAGCTTTGACCAAAATTAGCTCATCGATTTCCAAAGATAATACTCTCGTTAATAACCACATTGTTGGTTCCAATGATCATAAACGACAGAACACTGAAATTCAAATGTTGAATTAAAAATCTTTTACAAATAACGTAGTTTTAATTTGAGAAACAGAACGGATTACAGCAGTCGTCGGGGTGTGGTTTCAGAGGTCACCCGAGTTAAGCAACATTTCTAGCAGCCGTATCTTGGATAGGTAACTGCTTAGCCGCGCACTGGCTTACGCGCTAACTGCAGAGCGGGATGCAGCTTTTTTTCTGCGTTTCCAGTGTTTTCTCAACGGAGGAAACTCAGTAAAAATAAAGCCACTTCTATCGACCAGATTTTTCGCTGTTTCGCCTTCACCTTCGTGCAGATGCGATACATTAGTTGGGGGATAGCGAAACGCAGGGATATTCATTGAGGAATATTTTACCTGTTTGAAAAAAAAAATACCATTAATTCCTACATTTTTGCTTCCTCACAGACTCTATAATAATTTTTATTTATTCGAAAAAATAGCGTGATCGCTCTAACTTTGGTAAGTGTTCGACGATTTAGCTAAATAGTTCTTCATAACTGAAGACACATTCAATGTTATTTGGTATTGAATTTCGACGAAATCGGTAAAGCGATTCGGATTTTATAGAATTTAGAATTTTTCGAAAACAAATATTTTATGTTGCATTTCCCCCCGTCTGCAGGCATTACGCCTATTACAGGGTCGACCCGGATCAGTATCCAGTCCCCCCCGGGGGGTCTGGTCCGGATCAGTAACCAGGCCCCCATGCGGCCGCATCCGACTTCCCCCTGTATATCGCATTTGCCATAGCATTTCTGCTATGGGCATAGGGAAACTGCGGAAAACCTATGCCGATATAGCCGGTCTCGAGTTCGCCTCCCGGCACCGGAGCTACGTCCCGTTTCGTCGAGAACGTAAACACGGACTACAACTGTATACATGTGACCCCTACAGGTAGAAATACCTGTATGGCTCTCATGTATACATCTGGAGCTTCATCGCGCCCGTATTTATATTTTCGACGAAAATCGACGGCACCGGGAATCGTACCCGCGAGGGTATTCGGAAAAAAAGTCCTTCGGAAAAAAAGTCTTGAAAAAAAGGTCCCTGGAAAAAAAGTCCTGTGGAAAAAAGGTGCTGTGGAAAAAAGGTCCTGTGGAAAAAAGGTCCGGTGGAAAAAAGGTCCGATGGAAAAAAGGTCCGATGGAAAAAAGGTCCAGTGGAAAACAAATACGGTGGAAAAAAAGTACGGTGGAAAAAAAGTCCGGTGGAAAAAAAGTCCGGTGGAAAAAAAGTCCGCGGAAAAAAAGTCCGGTGGAAAAAAAGTCCGGTGAAAAAAAGTCCGGTGGAAAAAAAGTCCGGTGGAAAAAAAGTACGGTGGAAAAAAAGTCCGGTGGAAAAAAAGTCCGGTGGAAAAAAAGTCTGGTGGAAAAAAAGTCCGGTGGAAAAAAAGTCCGGTGGAAAAAAAGTCCGGTGGAAAAAAAGTCTGGTGGAAAAAAAGTCCGGTGGAAAAAAAGTCCGGTGGAAAAAAAGTCCGGTGGAAAAAAAGTCCGGTGGAAAAAAAGTCCGGTGGAAAAAAGGTGCTGTGGACCAGATGCTAAATTTGAAGACCGACTTTACACACCCCAATTTCAAATAAAATCCGACTTTGCACCCACACCGACCAGATGCTAAATTTGAAGACCGACTTTATACACCCCAATTTCAAATAAAATCCGACTTTGCACCCACACCGACCAGATGCTAAATTTGAAGACCGACTTTATACACCCCAATTTCAAATAAAATCCGACTTTGCACACACACCGACCAGATGCTAAATTTGAAGACCGACTTTATACACCCCAATTTCAAATAAAATCCGACTTTGCACACACACCGACCAGATGCTAAATTTGAAGACCGACTTTATACACCCCAATATTAAATAAAATCCTACCCGCATATTACTTCGGTTATACACCAAATTTAGGTTTCATAGTTCATATTTTGCTGAAGTTAATGCTATAACGTAAATTTAAAAAAAATTCTATAAAATCGGAAGCGATTTTCTGATTTCGGCCAAATTCAAAACCAAACAGCATTAAATGTACCTGCACTTAAGGAGAACTATTGAGCAAGATATGCTAACATTTACGAAGGAGCATTCACACTCTTTTTTTAATTTGAAAAAGCTATAAGACTCGAATTTAAGGATACATTTTGTCAAAAACTGCAACAATCAAAGGCGGGCTGCAACCATACACCGGACTTTTTTTCCACCGGACTTTTTTTCCACCGGACTTTTTTTCCACCGGACTTTTTTTCCATCGGACTTTTTTTCCACCGGACTTTTTTTCCACCGGACTTTTTTTCCATCGGACTTTTTTTCCACCGGACTTTTTTTCCACCGGACTTTTTTTCCACCGGACTTTTTTTCCCCCGTACTTTTTTTCCACAGGACTTTTTTTCTGCAGGACCTTTTTTCGGAGACTTTTTTTCCCCCGTACTTTTTTTCCACAGGACTTTTTTTCTGCAGGACCTTTTTTCGGAGACTTTTTTTCCGGGGTCCTTTTTTCCACGGGACTTTTTTTCCGGGATTCGAATGTAAGACAAAACTTTGTACCTAATCAAAATGTCATGTAATGTGATGTAGGTGTTTTTTATTTTATTAAATGCACAATTAAAAAAAGGATGCAAAGTAGAACCTTGCACATTGCTTGAGGTTGCACCAATCCTCCTGTAAAGTAAGGTTGTTACTGGTAATATAGGGACTCTACCAACGAAGCTATAGTTCATTCAACCAATTAAGTAGTTGCCACGATTCTAACTATTCCAGTTGATTGATAGAACCAATGGGCGATATCCTACAACTGCGTTTTTTTAAATTTAGTTTATCTAATTCTAAAGTGCGCGTTTTCATGCGTCTGATGCCCGCGCAAAAAAGAAAGTATTAGAATAGTATTAAATAAGTATTAAAGTAGTATTAAAAATCGAAGTATCGAAGTATCGTATTGGACTGCTGGATACTCCGTTAATACTCTGCTTCAAGTATTAAGTACTAAAAAAAGTATCAGCTTTCGATTTATAAATAATTTGGATCTCTTGGACTTAGAAATATTTCGTTCTTCTCGCGGGCTTTGAATTTTTTTCCCTTAATGGACTTAGAACCCGTGCAAAAATGGAAGTATGAAAATAGTATTTCCCAAATATTAAAAGTGTCTTGAATAATAGTATGCCAAGGCTGGCGTAGTCGAATAAGACATACGGAATAATATTTCGCCCCAATGAAGAAGGTATTAAAACAGTATTGAAAATCTTTCCAAAAATAAAAAGTCTTAAGCGTGATTTATTGGACTGAATAATAGTAAAGAATATTGCACCGTTTTATTAGTTTTTATGGTCCAGGTCGATATCTACATGGCATCCAGTGACCAGTTCGATGTCTCCATAGTTTCCGATGTCTGGGTATATTTTTCAACAGTTTTGACAGCTGGACACAGAAAGCTATGGAGATATCGAACTGGTCACTTAAAACCATGGGGAAATTAACCTGGACAATGCAAGCCATATGGAGATATCGACCTGGACACCGAAACCCATGGAGATATCGACCTGGACACCGAAGGCCATGGAAATATCGATCTGGACACCGGAACCCGCGCAAAAAAGAAAGTATTAGAATAGTATTAAAGTAATATCAAAAATCGAAGTATCGAAGTATGTCGTATTGGACTGCCGGATACTCCGTTAATACTCCGCTTCAAGTATTAAGTATTAAATATAAGTCTCAAGTATTAAATATTGAAAAAAGTATTCCCTTTCGATTTTTAAATAATTTGGATCTCTTGGACTTAGAAATATTTCGTGCTTCTCGCGGGCTTTGAAACTTTTTCCCTTAATGGACTTAGAATTCTAAGTCCATTAAGGGAAAAGAAATTCAAAGCCCGCGAGAAGTACGAAATATTTCTAAGTCCAAGAGATCCAAATTATTTATAAATCGAAAGCTAATACTTTTTTTAATACTTAATACTTGAGAATTTTTTAAAAATATTTAATACTTGAGACTTTTATTTAATACTTAACACTTGAAGCAGAGTATTAACGGAGTATCCAGCAGTCCAATACGACATACTTCGATACCTCGATTTTTAATACTACTTTAATAATTTTTTAATACTATTCTAATACTTTCTTTTTTGCGCGGGAAGCCATGTAGATATCGACCTGGACCATAAAAACTAATAAAACGGTGCAATATTCTTTACAATTATTCAGTCCAATAGATCACACTTAAGACTTTTTACATTTAGAAAGATTTTCAATACTGTTTTAATATCTTCTTTATTTGGGCGAAATATTATTCCGTAGGTCTTTTTCCACTATGCCAGCCTTGGCATACTATTATTCAAGACTCTTTTAATATTTGGGAAATACTGTTTTCATACTTCCACTTTTGCGCAAGTTCTAAGTCCATTAAGGGAAAAAAGTTTCAAAGCCCGCGAGAAGCACGAAATATTTCTCAGTCTAAGAGATCCAAATTATTTATAAATCGAAAGCTAATACTTTTTTCAATATTTAATACTTGAGACTTATATTTAATACTTAATACTTGAAGCGGAGTATTAACGGAGTATCCGGCAGTCCAATACGACATATTTCGATACTTCGATTTTTTATATTACTTTGATACTTTTGTAATACTATCCTAATACTTTCTTTTTTGAATCGAAAAAATTAACTTTATGCCATAACCGTGCGCGAAGAACGACTTCGCGCCCGCTCCGCTTCGCGTCGTGTGTGCGAAATCGCACTTCGCACACTGGTAGCATAACATTTTGTTCGGAACTCATGCGAGAAACTTTTTCTCAACGAGTGTGAGTTTCGTCGCACTCGTATCGAAAACTACTATTTTGCAGTGCCGTGCGTAAAAATTTCTTACTGAAGCGCTTATTGTATTTCCTATTCATTTATGTGCAACGTGCACACGAATTATATCATTATCTCATTACATCGTGCACTAAAGGTAGGCACATGATGAAGATATAACCTCACAAGCAATCGCATACTGTGATCCTTTATCATCGAATGAGAATATACTTTGAAAGTACCTTTCTCTCTCTGTTTCTGTGTCATAATGACGGAAATTATAATCGAACAAGGTATGCGTTATCGTGTTCGTATATTTTACCATTGCTGTAATAACTACGACAATTTCGTATCATAATACATTGGAATGTTTCGTGATCGTGTTCCATTGGAACGCAGTGAACTGTCTCTCTGTGCTTCCTCTATGTATTTTCTCGATTTGTAGATTTGCGAGTAGCTTCAAATGATATATATATGTTATACGAGAAACACGTTCGACTCCTCGCATTTCTCCCTATATATATTCTTTTCCCTCGCCCCTTTTCCCATATAGCTCTAGTTATAGAGCAACAGACGCGTTTACGAGTCTGCTGCCGTCATAAAACGCTTCACCACTTTCAACATCATTCTTCTCTCATCCTTTCTCAATATGGCGAACCTCCCTTTTGCGTCCGTTTTTTTCTGGTAGCAGCTTTTTATTTAACGAAAAGCATTACAAATAAATTTCAATCAACTCCAATGAAGCTTACCTAAGTTCAAACGAAGATTTTTGTTGAAGCACTAAAGGTTTGATGGCCCTTTTCCTTGTGTCGTCTTGTACTTACATTGCAATTGCTCACTTCAAGTTTAACAATCATCTATATTTTCTTATTTTAGTCTAGATTACAAGGCTAATTCTGGAAGTAAAAAGCACTTTTTACACTTTTTACCTTTTTATCAATATGATAATCTCTTTCTACAAAGCAGGTTAATGAAATTTTCCATATTCTTCTTTTTGTAAGGATTTTCCTGTTAATTAGTTCCATCTAAAGATCTTTCACTGGAAGTACGTAGAACCTTATATATTACTTCCCCATTATTAATCAGATTTCATAAATCTCCGTCTCTAAGGACCTTTTGGCTTTCTTTTAAAGAAAGCCTTATGGAATCAGACGAATAATTCTATAGTTTTGCTTCCTCATAGAGGAAGCTTTGTTTTCATGAAAATAAAAATTCTCGAGATTTTTTACTCCCATTGATACCCCGAAACTAACCTAAAATCAATTAACTTTAATTGTAACTAAATGTATGTATGAATCTTTACTTCGAAATCTTGAAATATACATAATACTTCATGCGATTTTTCATTACAATATTTTTAAAATAAATAAAATTGAATGCCATAAATTAGAATGGTTTGTCAATTCGTATTAAAATTACCACAATAGTCCGGTAGTGTCTGCTCCATCCTCATGCAAAGTTTTAGTTAAATACGTCGATGTGCTTCCGAGTTACAAAGAGTTAATCAATGGACCAAATTTTGACGAAAAAAAAATCATAACTTTTTATCTGCTTTGTAGATTCTACCCAAATGCAATACCAATTAACCTCAATTGCAAGTGCAGGCGTGGACATTTTTTCAGTTCGTTAGGTTGACATTTTCCCGAGTTAACGGGTTCCCGTCATTTCCGAAAAAAAAAAAATTGAACTGTGATAAAATATAAGAGACACAACGAATTTCAATTAAATTCACCACAATGAAGGGGTAAAAATGCTTCATTGGCTCGCCAAGTTTCAGACTGATAGTTATACCCGTTCTCTAGTTATAAAAGATTTATTAACTTCACAATCATGTCACACACACACGCACACTAGAAATTATTTCTAAACCACTTGTCTCATTTCAGCTGATTTAATGTATACCGATCTGGAAATCTCGAAAACAAGGCTTCCTTTATGATAATCACATAAAGGAACATTAATTGTATAGTTGAGTGTATCCTCAATAAAAGATCTCTAAACAGATTTAAATTATTTTTTTTTGCCCGACCCGAAATGTATGGTAGATATATACATTTATCTCCCCAGACCCATACATAAGTCTTATTCACAAATTAATTGTTGTTATCAATGAAAAGTTTCAGTGAATACTATTAATTTTAACTAAATTTTGTGTACCTAACAATATATCGATATCATCGTAAAATGGTCGGAAATTCGATTTGTCGGATTCATTACGTTTTTGAGACTTTCTGCAACTTTTATACTCAATTTATCATTTTAGTATATCTATATACACTGTATCCTTCGGACATTGAGGGTCCCCTCGGGTGTATTGTAGAGCCTCGATACACCTTTATACACTCTGCTTTTCGATCAGGACGGAGCGTACACACCTGCATCGAAGTGGAAATCCCGGCAATATGCTCTAGTCCTAAAAGCTGCTTTACCACATCAGTCCCTAGCCACACTAGTATTCTCCCTCGTCTTTGTCCGATAATGAATCAATATTTGACTGAAGTTATCAACGAACCGCCAATGATGTGGCAAATTTATGACTTTTCAGAAGAGAATGCGTATTGCCTCCAACTGTTTGCTTAAAATCCAGTAACTTCGACACTTACTAACGATACAATATTTTATTTACTTGAATTTTGATGTAACAGTTAAATTCTTAGTAAAATAAACAAATCTCCATACATGGACTTTGGTAAACATTGTCGGCACTATTCTTATATTTCGTTATGTTTCTCGACATATGCATATGAAACAGTTCAACGTGCCAGACAAATAAAAAAAGTTATTTTGATACGTGTCAGACAAAAACATTATTTTTATTTGACTATATCGTACTTCCCAGTCGAGTGATAGATATCAATTATATCTCTTGAGGAAAGGAGCGAAGAATTTTCCTGACAATAGAAAAGCCAGTTAGGTTAACCGGTTTCCGGCTTAGGTTAGGTTAACCGGAATCCACAGAACAAACTGCACATTGGATTACTCTCCATAATGTCTTATTTTCTTCGCATCATCATTCTACCTCACTGAAGAGGATGGATTTTCTGTAAGAGCCTTTATGATAAAGTTATCAACTGATTTGCAAAATTTCAAAATGATGTTTTCATTTAGAGATGTAACTCTTCAGGTTTAACTTTTTTTTATCGCAGTGCATTATGTTTAACTGATGTAGAATCTCCCATGTACACTACAGTGCGTATGGTTGAAACCCGCATCCATTTACGGCAGAGTACCTCCGCTTCACTTGAGTACATCTCTGTGCTTTGCTGAGCGAGTGCCTCTCCTTTTCTTCTTTTCCTTACTTCTGCTTCTATACTTTTCTGGTGATACTATTGCTAGCTCGTACAATGACCGTTTCTTCTTTCTCGTTCCTTCGTCCTCCACCAAAACCGTAATTCTATGTCTTGTACCAAAGAAGGATTTACGTTCCTCCACGCTGTTTCCATTCTTTCGCCATATTCAGCTACATGTGTTTCTGCATAGTGGCGCACATGTTTTTGCGTTTCTCGCCTGACGTACAATGGCTGCGAGTTCGGCACCCCACGTGGCCGCACTTTCACTTGTTTTTCCAAACATTAGGGAAAAGAGTCTACGCGTTAAGATCTTCGTATTCACAGCACTGTTAAAAAAGACTTTAAATTTACTGTGACAAGCAACATGTAGTACAATATTCACTGTAAAATTAAGAATAGTAAAGTAAATTTATGTACATGAAGATTAAATTTACAGATATTTTTTATGAAAATTCTAAAACTTCTATAGTAGTTATTACATGAGCGAAATTGTAAATTTTCTGTTAATTTCTTAATATTCGTTGACCGATTTGTAAATTCATATGCGGGACTTTTATACCTTTATAAAAATTACAAGTTCATCGCCTAGGAATTTTCCAAGACGTTAATTTTCATATGACTTGGGAACCAACATATTGAATGCGGACAATACATTTTCAGACAACCACGAGTGTAATTTTAGAAATACGAAAACATTGTTTTCATTGTCGGTGGCTCTTGATTTTATAATAAACATTTGCACAAAATTCACAAACGACACACGAAAAGAAAATACAGGATGTAAATTCCTAGTATTTGGTAACAGTATCTTTACAAATTTTCTAAATCGATTCTAGTATTGTTACTTTAAATATCTAATACAGATGGATAAGAAATTTATGGTACAGGTTGTGAATAAACACTTCCAGTCCACTACTGAGATTTTCTAGTAATTTTTTTTAACATTGTGGCTACTGTTAGGGTCCTTGTGTCATTTTCGATGAATAAGTTTCGAAATTCACACGACAATATCCTTCGCGATTATTGACAATAAAATCGAAGAAAATTGTTATACATGAATAAATTAGGAAAATTCACGCGTGGAGTAGTAACTCCAAAAACAATACAAACACGATATGATTAAATAAAATTGTTCTGAAGAAGGTCTACACTAAAGGCGAAAAAGTAAATCGCAGATAGGAATTTGTTCGTGATTTTCATCCTACGTACCGATTTGTTGAACATGTTGTTGAACAAGCCTCCGCAAACAACATTCATTTTTTTGCTTCCTCATAGAGGAAGCTTTCTTTTCATAAAAAATAATTTTTCGAGATTTTCTTGTCAGAATACTCAAAATGGTCCAAAACATCGTATGTGTGTATGTCAGGAATGGGCAAAATGTATTTAAAGAAAAAAAAATGAATGTTTTTCCACTCATTATCTATTCGCGCTTAAAAAAATGAATGTTTTTCCACTCATTATCTATTTGTGCTTAAAATAATGAGTGGGTTCCCACTCATTATTTTGTGGCACCACAAACATAACACCACTTTTTCGAGTCCAAACTATGAGTGGTTGTTCATTTATTATCTTTTCTGATATAAATAATGAGTGGTTTTTCACTCACAATATATTTGATTTAAATAATGATTTTTTAACCACTCACTATTTATTTCGAGTTTAAATAACGAGTGGGTTACCAGAACGAGAAAAAAACGCTATCAATAATGAAAAATTTATTAACAGTATTTAATAATATTTAATAATAATCAATAATATTTAATTATAATTACTTAATATTTAATTGTTAATATCGTTTTTCTTGTTCGGGAAAACCACTCGTTATTTAAACTCGAAATAAATAATGAGTGGTTTTCCACTCATCATTTAATCTCAAAATGAATGATGAGTGGAAATTTATTCATTATTTGCCCTCGAAAAGATAATGAGTGGAAATCCATTCATTATTTAAACTTGAAATAAATTATGAGTGGAAAACCACTAATTATTTATACCTGAGAAGATAATAAATGAAAAACCATACATTATTTCAAGCGAAAATAAATTCTGAGTGAAAAATCATTCAGTATTTACATCATGTATTCAAATACTTTTTCACTCGAATGTGCCCATCTCTGGTATGTGTGTGTGTGTGTGTGTATCTGTGCACTTCTCGACCGAATCAGTTCAAATTTTAATGTCATGGAGAATTCTAGTCAATCTTTATTTGGTATTAATTTTATGTACTAAATAGTGCTAATTGATTACAGTAATCTTTAACGTCACCTGATAAGCCATTTTGTTTCACTATGGACCTGTCGATACAAAATATCTCTGTCAATCTGTGTTCCCACAATCGCCCAGTTTGAAATTTATTCCTAAAATAGCAATAAAGTTAATGGAGAATCGTACAGCAGAAGTCAATTTTGAAATCGACTGATTGGAATTCGTTTTTTATCGACAGAAACGAAAATAAAAATAGTAAAACCAACAGAGCTCTTATATAAGAGTCTTTCGATATCTGTTGCGAATAAACTGCGTGAAATTACGCGGAACTACACGATGTCGATATATATGCAAGTACGCTCGAATAAACACGAAAAAAGAATTGGAATAGAGGGTAGAAGGAGAGTCGGTACATAGTATACGCTCAGGTAGAACGAGATGAGGGTGGTCTCGCTTCGGTAAACATTGCTACGATCGCGGATTTCTCGTTATCCTCGTACTTCGTCGTTCCTATCCTCTTGTGTTGAAAACATCAGAGTTGGATGACGTACGAAGCATCAGCAACATACCGGGAAATAACGCGAGGGTTGGCGAACGCTACAGTTGAGTCAAAACCACCGCCTCGCGTTTATTCATGCGCAACTTGGAATGAGGTGAGAATGAATTATTACATAAGTTGAGCGTTGTGAACACGGCCACGAAAACGCGTTCATGCTCGCAAACACGCATTAATTATGTTGCATGCCTTCGGCGATGATTCCTAATCTTTGTGATTAAGTAGTTGGATTTGCGGTTGTTGCACACGGGATGCAACCGAGTTCCGCAACTAAAGAATAAATCACTCTCTGACTTATGATTGTATTTTTGTTTCCAGCATTCACTTTTAAATATCTCGCTTGTACTTATAAACACGGACTCATCTTAAATCTGCGTTCATGAAATTACGGTCGTCGCACTGATAGAGCACTTATTAGATTCCCCTCTTAAAAAAGACATGGCACATCGAAAGGCGAAATATCGAAAACTGGAGCCAGTTTTCAAACATTCTGATTGGTTGTCGATGGCTTTGACGTAAAGCCAACGTCAGACTGTTATGGTCGCTGCATAGTTACGTATCGTGCGCATTTTGAATGACTTTATTTTTTGCAGTTGTGGAATAGAATACATTTTTCTTCCCGTAAAAAAAATCAAGGCACATCTAAAGTCGATTATATCGATTCGTATAATCGTCACGATTCGTATAAACATGTAATTATCATGTTTAGCCACAAGAAAAGGCAAATGGAAAGAAAGGAGTGCAAGATATATTATTCTTCTACGCTTGTCGCTTTGTGATGCCAGAATTATACGGTCCTTTACTGATCATTTCAGCAAGGGATTCCGACTTAACTAAAAATGAGAGAAGGATGCATAGTAGAATTTTGAACATTGCTTTCTAATTATTTTTTTCTTTTTACAAATCTACTTCTGAAAGGAAGTCTTTTATTATTATGAGGGTCTGGTGCGGATCAGTAATCAGAATCCCATGCGGACGCATCCGACTTCGTCCTCCATAT
The DNA here is from genome assembly GCA_963970395.1 of Ephialtes manifestator. Classification (NCBI taxonomy): domain Eukaryota; kingdom Metazoa; phylum Arthropoda; class Insecta; order Hymenoptera; family Ichneumonidae; genus Ephialtes; species Ephialtes manifestator. The sequence goes on along the minus strand of OZ019972.1, from coordinate 13,529,732 downwards.
CGCATTCGTCATAGCATTTCTGCCATGATCATAAGAAAACAGCGCAAAAACCTATACCGATATTTGTTATGTGCACGAATACAATTAACGTCGCGGAAGCCGTTTTGCGAACTATTGAAAAAATACTTCATACGTGCCAAGATAGAAAACGGTGAGTGAATATTTATTGAATGTCAGTCTCATTATTTGAGCTAAAAATCAAGGCAAGTCGGCAATGAATAGCGTGAAATATTTTCAGTCGTATCGTAATGTATTTTATAAGAAATAACATAATTATTGGATCTGACAGTTTGAAGAGGTTAAGAGGTTAAGAGGGTGGAAATTAGATTGCGAACGGTCTTGGCAGCCATAACACATTCCATTTCCTTCAAGTCCCAATCAAAGGTAAAAGACAAAGCACTTGCAGTGTCTCATGTGTGTCGAGTCGAAGAAATTAGTCCGAGCAGAACTTCTCCTGGCCGAAAATGTGCCAGTGTTATTCAACAAACGTCAGTTACGCAGCCTCCATACAAAGTACACTTGGAAGTGAGTACTAAGAGGTTAAAAAAATTGTATCAGTGCTTCATTTTATTAAATCCTTTTACATTTACCTTGGAATTTCAGATTGGCAATAGCCGTAGTGTTTTTGCAGTTCAGTATACGAGTGTCGCAGCTGTATACACTGCGCTGAAAAAAAAGATTAGTTGCCATAACCAAGAAATGAGTTGACACAACCAATCGATTATTCTATTTCCCTAGCAGCTCAAATGGTAATACCAACGATTCGAATGATAATACCGACGATTCGAATGGTAGTCCCAACTATTCGAGTAGTAGTCCCAACGATTGGATTAGTTAGGTTAACTAATAGTTAGGTTAGTTAGGTTAACTAGTAGTCCCAACGATTGGATTAGTTAACCTAACTAATCCAATCGAGAACTAATCGTGAATAGTTGAGGTTACTATTCGATATGGGTGAAGCAACTAATTTTCTAGACATAGTGTACAGCAAATCGAAAACGTAGTTGCCACAACCAAACTTTTTTTTCCGTGTATATTAACCCCGGACAGAAGTGCGAAGAAACTGACAGGAAAAATTACTCCAAAGAAAAATGACTTCAAAGTGGCTAAAAAATAAGCTGGCGCCTTTCACCTCCGTGAACACGTCACGTTTTGTCGAGAATGTAAACACGGACTACAACTGTTTATGACATTTTTAGCATGGACCCGCACGTGTGTGCCTCATGCACATGTTCCGCATGTGTGCTTCATGTATACATCTGGAGCTTCAGGAGTATTTTCTATGAGGAAGTATTTCAATGGTCCGATGCGATGGTCTAGTGGTCAGTGTACTGACCTCTAGTCCAGAGCATCGGTAGGTCGCGGGTTCGATTCCCGGTGCCGTCGATTTTCTTCGAAAATGTAAATACGGGCGCGATGAAGCTCCAGATGTATCCACATGAGACCCACACAGGTATTTCTACCTGTGGAGGTCACATGTATACAGCTGTAGTCCGTGTTTACGTTTTCGACGAAACGTGACGTAGCTCCGGTGCAGTGAGGCGAACTCGAGACCGGCTATATCGGCGTAGGTTATCCGCAGTTTCCCTATGCCAATGGCAGAAATGCCATGGCGAATGCGATACGGAGGGGGAAGTCGGATGCGGCCGCATGGTGGTCTGGTTACTGATCCGGACTAGAGCCCCAGGGGGGACTGGCTACTGACCCGGGCCGACCTTGCAATAGGCGTAATGGCTCCAGACGGGGGGAAATGGAAATAAAAAATAAAAAAAAGTATTTCAATGGATTTAGGCTTCCCCATGGTGAAAACTTTGTAAAAATCGAAAGACAATAAAGAAGAAAAGTTCAAGGTTCTTCTTCTCATAAAAGCCGAAGCCTTCTGTCAATCTACCCTGGCAAGCTGTGTCAGTAAAGTGTTAACCAAAAATAACTGAAGTAAACCGAATTTTTAACCGAGAAAAGATAAGTCTCGATTAGCCCCCTGTGTCACCGGCTTTAACCGACATTTTAACTGATTAAAAATGTTTCGTTCAGTTAAATTGTCCGTTAAAATTGATTAAATTCACCAAACAAAATAGATTTTTTTAAAAATTGGGTCAGAAAGTCGGTTACAATCGGTTAATTCGCCAGTAAAAATCGTTTAAAAAACAACAAATTCGGTTAAAAGATCAGTTAAACTAGGTGAAAAGTGGCTAATCGAGACCGGTTAAAACATCGGTTAAAAAGTCGGTGACACATCTTGCCAGGGTATGCTAAATTAGATATCTAGGATTTCTGAACATTGTCTCGCCAATTTTTTTTTCTGCTATCGAACTACGTTTCAACTCGACAGGAGGATATTTCATCGAATCAGTGTAATAACAATAATTTTTCACTAGACAGATTTTTGTTTACTCTTCGCTTATGAATAATCGCTTTTTTTAGCTCTCAGAGATTGAAATAAATCCTGGAGAATCCTAGTGTCACAGAAGTTATAATTCGTCACCAATCGTGTTCGAAATTGGAAACAATAAATGAAATAAAACTTTCACTATTTCTTTTGTTTACACTATATGTCATAGCTTTATTCATAACACGGTCACAAGAAATAATACGAGTTCACACGGGAATGAAAAGTAATATATAACACCAGACCTTATTATATCTCTGTAAAATAATTCTATACATGACTATATCTACGTATATATAAGAGTATGAGTAGATATATATATATTATTTAATGATATGTCGGTTGTGCTGTACGCCATAAGGAATTGGCTGTGTGCCATGTGCTGTGAGAACTTAGCCGTGCACTATGTACGGTGTGAAGTGGCGCGCAAATGGCGCGTGCCATCCGAGCAACGAAAATAAATTACAAAAAATCTGATTTTCAAGTATATACCATATCTTCAATATGTCTTCGTTTTTTCAACAGCTACAGCGTCAATTTCGTTCTCAACCGAAATCTCTTAAGCTAATGCATTTATGCAGCTCAAGATATGATAAAAATTGTCGTAATTTATTAATATGCCAAGATAGGGCTGCTAGAAAATAGCTAAAATGAGTTGGCTAGCGTAAGAAAGCTTAGAGTGTCTCGACGGTGGAAATGTACTTATCTCAAGACGCTGCGGCGTTTCTTAATGACAAAAATATGAGATATCGCATATAGGAATAACAAAATAAACGCCATGTTTGATTATTTAGGTTTTTTGCATGTGCTATATCTAGGACACGATCTTACATACAGATCGTGAAATGTTCACTTTTCCACTGGTGGTGGTAACGCACTAGTTGGCCACGTCTTGAATAGTCCGCCTCATTGCCGTGCGTGGCGCTGTAATCGTAGGATGTTGCACGCGCGACCGCACGTCATTTGTATAGAAGATATACCATATCGTCATAAGGTTATCATAAGGAATAATTAAGAAGAAGAAGAAGAAGTAGAGAAGAGATGGATGTAGTTTTAAATGAATAATAATAAAAAAATAATGAATAATCTATCGGGAACGGGAATATAATTTTTTTTGCTTTCATACTCTTTTAATTTCAATTAGTATCAAAGACCTTTTGTATACGCACTATTACTTTTCGTCATATATTTCGCTTAATAAAGAGAGTGGAGCCATACACGGAAAAAAAAGATTAGTTACCATACCCAAGAAATGATTTGACACAACCAATCGATTATTCTATTTATTTTACATCTCAAATGGTAATACCAACGATTCGAATGGTAATACCGATGATTCGAATGATAATACCGACGATTCGAATGGTAGTCCCAACGATTGGATTAGTTAACCTAACTCATCTCGCGAGAACTAATCGTGAATAGTTGAGGTTACTATTCGATATGGGTGAGGCAACTAATTTTTTAGACATTGTGTACAGGAAATCGAAAACGTAGTTGCCACAACCAAACATTTCTTTCCGTGTACACAATCCGAAATGCCGTAGAGAGCATGTTTATAAAGATACAGGTAAATATACTTACTTCGGCAATTAGTTTTCCGTTATCATCTTACTGGTGACGGAATCCACAAAGAAATGCCTTTTGCAAACAAATTGAGTTGATTTAAAATCACTGATCCCCGGAATTAAGGCTGCCCACTTTTTTCGTCTTTCTTCGGCGTTCGATACTTTAAAAAACCGAACGTTTTACGCGTAGATTTTTATTGCCGAGTTCACATCTCGGCAGAATGCACGGTTTTGTCATTTTTGTCACTTTGCAAATAGGTTGAATCCTATTTTTTTGACTCTGTCAAAACAACATTCAGTGACCGTCGCGACTTTTGCGGGCGACACAAGAACTACAGAATCTGTGGACACTACGTGATGCATCCCGTGCAGTTTCTTGATCTGTATGTAAGACCGTGAGTTTGTTGAACAATAACATCTGACAATCACAACGGTGGCATAAAACAAGTAACCAATCAGATTGATTTTCACTTTGAATGTGTTAAGTAGTGAATTTTCAAAATGTTATTTTTATACTCTGAATTTATTACATTTATACAGTAATAAATTAAGGAATTGGCGATCAAAAAGTTATATTTACGGCTAATTTACCGAAAGTAAAAGTACCGGCATTTTTACATCTCTAGCTCTATCGCTTTCATGCTGCTTTCCTCTTACAATTTCGCACTATTGCTTTCACGCTGTCTACCTCTTACAGCTCCGTACAATCATCCTTTGCTGTGAGCGACAGCAGCGCTTTTCCCCTCGCGACCTATTCATCGCTCTTTCATGTCCGTGAAACGGCCCTTAGGAGCAACACGGTACCTTAGGTTTAATGGATAATCTAATTTTGAAAAATGTTTTCGTGGCTTTAAAAGTTATTTTTCACTGCGTTAAATGTACTTCTCGCTTTAAGATTATATACGTAACATGATACGTCTTTTTACTGCAATTAAAAAAACAATGAGTAGCTAAAAGACGAAGACTAATCAGTTTTACCCCATTACACCGTTATACGATTATAATCGTTAAAATAAGCAAAAACCCTCTCGATAAAAACTTAAAACAGATTAGCTAAGACTGTGACGAACGATGACAAAAGTCAACACCGAAATTAATCAAGATTCGTACTAATTGAATTTCTATATCCCTCTGCTAGATAATTAGAAAAACATGCAAGGTTGTTGCAATTTGTATTGTATATTTGTTATTTTTTCAATAAAGAGATGTATAAATATTTAAGATAAAAGCTATAAATTACTGTGACGTAAGCACTTCTATTTGCAATCGTGTTTAAATGTGATTACATCTCCTTGATTGAAAGGAATCATTAAATCTAATGATCGTCGCTCATTTAACGGAACAGAAACGCGAGTCAGTTTTAATGAAGGTGCATTCAGTCACTAAGGTGAAAACTTGGAATAACACGTAGTTGAGGTATTTATAGTATGGAAGGGGCGGGAAGGGGGCGAGGGAGAGGGCGTTGATCCAACGGGGGAGCGAATGGTAAGGGAAAGCATCTCATCCCTTTCACGTAGTTAAATATATGACTTAGGATAACCTCATTAAAACGTATATGCGGGTGTTTCGATGCATCTTACGATAATACGCTTCGTTAAAGTAGTTGACACGGATGCATACTTCCGTGTGTACGCCGAGGAGATTCCAGCTTGTGTAGTTTGGATACATTGCAGTATTGTGCTTATATACAGTTATGTATACCGCCTATAGTATACTCCTTGAGCAGACTGGTTTGATTGACTGAGCACCATTATACCGAGAGCACCGAAGTTTGTATGTCTCCTGGGGAAGCCGGTATTATTTTCCAAGTTGAGACTTGGCTCGTAGCCATCAATATTAATAATGCAGATTTTCCAGACAGCTCGCCGTATACTCATGATATTATCGTAGGCATATATCCAGAGCGCAAATCTCCCGTCAGTTCCTTTAAGATCAGTGATCAACTATTTTTATATGCTTCTACGTCTTACGAACGAAACAATAACAAAAATTCCAAAGAGGTCATGACATTTTTTATTCACACGAATAAACTACCGTTATTAACGGGGAATTGCATACGTTTCGTTTCAGGAATTTGTTCACCTGTAGAAAAAAATAACACAACTTTGACCTTGAAATACCGCACATTTGCCCTTAATCCCTCAAGGAGAGGTAACTGAGCTTTGAAAGAAAGAAGTTGATGAATCACGAGATTTTTTGTTAACTATTGAAAAAAACTATCCAAATACATCGTGTTCAAATTTTAATGGAATCGGAACAGCCTTTTTCGAGGTATCATACTGGCACCGGCTTTGAAAACTATATTTCGAACTAATCGAGTTGAAGGAAATGACGCTGATTGTTAAATGGTAGCATTCAGGTTCAGTGGGTCGATCATAACTTGCAGAATTTTACAAATTTCAACACAAAATTTATAAACAATTTCTTCAAATTATGTACTTAAAAAAATAAAATATGCGACTTGAGAACGATGGTGAAGGCCAAAATTCGATATCTTGAAGAAAAAAAAAATTTAGGTTGGTTTTTTCGCCCGGAAGTCGGATCTGTGAATTCTGAAATCAGAAACGGAAAAAAGTCACTTTTTTTAAATGACGGTAAAAATGCTTATAACCGCTATTTTCTGTGGTAGAATATGCGACTTGAGAACGATAGTGAAGGCCAAAATTCGATATCTTGAAGAAAAAAAAATTATGTTGGATTTTCCGACTGAAAGTCGGATCTGTGAATTCTCGAACCAAAAACGGAAAAAGTTCCTTTTTTCTAAATCATGGTAAAAAGGTTTGTAACCTGTATTTTCTGCGGTAGAATATGCGACTTGAGAATGATAGTGAAGGCCTTTAATACCTTAAAGAAAAAAAAATACCTTGGATTTTAGAAGCCCATTCAGGAACACAGGCAGTTGCTAGATTTCCCTAATTGGCCCCGTAATTAGTAAGGGAAGACAAGACTGACCCAGTATACAGCCCTTACTAAATGTCTGCACGGGTCGAGAGCTTTACAGAACTGCGGCCGAAATAAGATAGAGTGATAGGAGACTTGCATTCATTTATTTTTACGGAAGACGTCGTAATTGTAGAGGAAAATGCTCATTAAACTGCGGGTGTCACTTAATTAACGCGCTGTGGTTAGTTGGACGGTTAGTATTTGGCGACGTCCCAACTTGACACATGTGGTCGCTACGACTGACCACTGTGCTCGTGAACATCGAAATTACGCACGTAACCAATCGTGACAATGTCAATGCACTTATCATTGACTCTATTGTACTTATTGGACGTGCACCGATTGATTATCAATTAACGTTCAACAAAGTGGTTGTTATCAGCGAAGTGGATGTACTTGATTTTTATATTACTTCCAACCTTACATCCTTAGAATACCCCGATATGCCTATTTTACAGACTGTTTCCATTTTTGCATCCTTGTGAAGAAATCTTTTTTCCCAGATATTCATGTCAGGATTCTCAGAATTGTCCAAGATGTGGAGAAAAGTAGTCCAGATAAATGTCCGTAGAACGCGAGAACCGTTCGATTTATCAAGCTGATCCTTGACCCACAAGGGTGTAAGCCCTTTAAATTTTTTTTTTAAAGGCGTGTATGTTCTAATTTTTGTGAAATTTAGGATATTTTATTTAATCATTGACGTTCACAAACAGTACGATAAAATATCAAATGGTTAATTCGGCTATGAGTAAACTGAATCTCTTATAGACAATTTCTTTTTAAATTTATATAATCAACAGTGGACTTAACAAAAAGAAATCAACATTCTCAAACTCATTTCTACCGAAAAATAAGTATGAGTCAAATTACATCAATGTTGATTCATATTTGCTTGGGAATTTCGAAAGAAATATGAATTTTCTAAAGATTCTCTAAAGAGAACTCGGATGAAAGACGAAACATAACAGAAAGGAAAACAACAATATATTTTCCCTACCACTGAACATTGAACGCTGAATACCCATATATTATATATACATCGGTTACGAACTTATCAATTCTTGAATTTTTCTCTCTTCTATCTTGGAACAAAAATTTTACAACACTTTTTCATATTCGTTTAAAACTAGGATGTAAAGTAGAACCTTGTGCATATTTCTTTCTCAGTATTTTTAACATACTTCCTCGTAGATGTAGATTTGTGAAAAAATAAAAATAATGAGGAAACAATATGCGAAGTTCTACTTTGCATTCTTTTCACTGTGGTTTTGCGTTAAATTTATACAGAGGGTTGCGCGCCAAAGAACCTTCAAAATCCGAGTATACTAGTTAATCTATTTCACTATCTAACGCAGGAGGATCAAAATGATGTTTTCTCAGGAAAAACGAAACATTCGATGAATTCACAAATTCTGTTGGGTTCATTAATGACCACACTGTAATCGGATTAGAGTTAAATTCATGAGTAGAGTGAGTTTTTTTTAAATATTGCTTGTAAGCCAAGAAATCAATATATGCTAAACTAGACTATTTTTTTTTCTTTCTAAAGGCTAGAGAGAATTGTCCCAATCCGGTAGAAATCAAATTGCGATATTCTCTGTAGAGGGCATTCAGGACAGCTCGGATGCATGGAATGCCGAGAACAATAACCCATCGCGAACATTTGCATAACGCATATATGCATTCGTAGCCGAATCAAACAATCGAGGGGTCAGCACAGCAGTCTATGGCGACACTCGTGATTGGGCGATTTGCTTATAGATGCGTTGGGTCTTAGTCCTTATGCTAATATGTTTGCCCGGACTGTACAACCTATGTCTCGCATATATATGAGATCGGCGCATTCGCAAACGGAACGTAATTGGACATCAGTTCGTGCTTTGTCAAGAAAATACAGAATGATTTGTGGATACGCTGTATAATTTTTAATATTGGTAAAGCCGATACTGCAGGAAAAAGGTCTACTGTATATAATGAAACTCCAACGATGGGACCTGCACTGCAAGTAATTTCTCACTCGCTGTTGCGCCATCTGTCAATAAACTTAAAACTGTCACTGGTTTTTAGATTTACATGGTTCGACGGATGCAACATATTCGTCCAATTTAGGCGCCATTAGCAGGGGCGGTTTAACGGTGCAAGAACCCTAGACCTGGAGATCCGAGGCGCCGCTTTCGTTCCATTAAAAAACTTAACACAACGATTTTTTGTTCGTTTTTACAACAATTTTAAAAATTGGAAAAAAATAGTTCAGTCGCTTGCGACCCTCATACTGCGGCGCCCTAGGCCTGGGCCTAGTCGGCCTAGCCGTTAAACCGCCCCTGGCCATGAATGATACTATCTGTGATATAAAAAATTATCCATTTTGGCAACAACAAAAATAATCCAAATCTTTTTGTGGACATCCAGCGGACACGTTACAGATATCAAATTGCTAACTGAGCTAGTCCCGATTGTTACCTGAGTTAACAATAAATTTCGTATTTGTTACACATGAACTTTCGTACTACAGACGAATATCCATTCGTATAGATGTATAACTTATCTACAGATTTGTATCATAAAATGAAAAAGGACAAGAATCTACTGTATTTAATAAGAATCCGCTGGGTCTTGCACTACAAGTAACTTCTAACCCACATTGCTCCATCTACCAGAAAACTTAAAACTATCACTGGTTTTGATTTAAGGGAAGGCGAAATATCCATGAGTGCGAGAGAGATAGCGAATATCTTTCGAAACAAAAATTTTCTGAAAGTTGATCTTTTTTAGGAGAATTGAAAGTCACATCATGCAGAACTAAGAGACCAATGATGTAAGACTTTTATTTTATCAAAAAACGTTCGGTGACCTCTGAAAGATTGGTTACAGTTTTTGTTACCGACTGAAGGTTTCACCTCCCCTTAAGGTGATGTGCCACTGTTCGGTCGGTAACAAAAACTGTAAAGCGTCGATAAACTACTTCGTTACAATTGATCTCTTGGACAGAGTGGTGCTTCAGGTCCGTATAAATTGAAAAAAGACGAAGATCTTCTTGGGGAATGTCGAGAAATACTGTCTGCGTCTAAGAAGTACTTACTTTTCGCCTTTTCTTCGAAAAATTAACCGTGACCCAGAATAACACTTTGGGGAAGGTCAGCTGTCTCATTCGCGCTTATGACGATCTGAGAGAAACAGACGATGAAGCGCATCACCTTAATATCCATTCGTATCGACGAAGTATAACTTACCGGCAGATCTGTGTTATCATTTTTGGTTCTGCTTTACCGATTGTCAAAAGAAGCGTAATCGACCGTCGACTTTTTATACAGTAATGAGACTTACCGACCTGTATCAAGTCGATTCCTTCAACAACGTCATGTCGGAATAATGGATCGCTATTATGAACGTATGCGTTTACCATGCATAAATAACTTGCTCACAACAAGACTGTAACCTTAAAGCCGTCTTTGGAAATGTCAAACATCAAAATTTAACCATAATATTTCGCAATTCGTAACTGCTTAAAAATAAATTTCAAATTATGAGTGGCGTAAGACCAGCTAGACTCATCGCAACGTCTTGTCAGATAAACGAGAATTTAACTTCTCCATCAGTTGACGCAAAATCGTCTACTTGTTTACTTCATATGACGGTAAGATGATACATTTTGAAAGTATTCAATATTTTATTTCTGAACATGTCTGTATGATAGGCTGACGAACATATTATATTGTTCGTTTCTTTTTAACTAAATTATACATTACACATACAATCGTATTTGTCATATAATAAAAATGGTGATACACAGAAAATATTGTTATAAAATGATGCTTTTATTTATTGTAATTATTGAACAAAGACATGAAAGATATTACATAGTTTACGGAAATAAAAGACGGAGTAAATAACGTCGAAGTTTGCGCACTCAAACATTTATTTATAAATATGATCACAGGTACTTAAAATTTTGAAGCCCTTCAATTGTATAGCACCAGAATATGAATTGAGGGCAAACATGAATCAACTGTGACATATTCAATTGTGGTAGCACAGAATAAATCATTTTGTTTGTTTGTTGGAGATCATGAAGGTCCGTTCAAAATTCATACTACTTCTTATTAATCATAAAAGCACAAAATGAATGTGTTAGTCGTACACAAAAAAATAAACTATCAATTATATTGGCACTGGCTTTACGATTTTTTTATTATTATTAAAAATGAGTTTTAAAAAGCTGGGAGGGCCCGTCAATAAATTATCACATAACGAACTATTCGCAAACTGGAGTTTATATACACAAAATAATTTTTTTCGAACACTGCAAAGTCTCTACTTTCGGTCCATCGATATCCGTCCGCTCGATCGTAACGTTCTTCTCTTTTTCATCGCCAAACGAGCTGCCTTAATTGCTTCCTTCTCGTTTCTCTGGAAATATCCGTTGGCGGCGTTCCATTGCAAGTTGTAGAGTTTCTTGAAATTCATGAACCAATGGCTAGTCCCTTCAAACTTTAAATTCGAACCGTAAACATCTCTCGCTACTTGGATCGCCCATTGACGTATCATATCTCCGGTGACGGTCTCAGAATTTGTTCGAGCCACGAGAAACCTTTCGTACGTCAAGTTACTTATGTTATTGTATTTGTCGATCCTAGTTCCACCTCCATCGATTTGTTTCTCCCATGTTTTCACTTGCTTCCTGCTTGTAAGTTGCGGCATTCGCGCCTCTTTTCGTAACTTTCCAATCGACCAATCAGGATGCTTTTTCACAAGATTAATGACTTTTTTCTTAAGCTCCAACGGAATTGTACTCATGTGCGATCCCAATCTCGGTCCGGGTTTCTTCTTGTACGAATTATCTGCCGAACATTCGCTACCCGAAAGTGACACAGGAGACGGCGGTAATTGTTTGTCGTCGATGTTATTTGCGGAAAGTTGAGGCGAGAAGGTGGCGGAATGACGCAAAAAATCTTCCATCGTTTCTGAGGGTATTTCGACGACCATTGGTCCCGATCTCCGTGAAAAGCAAGACGAAATATTTGTGGATTGTTGTTCGACCACTGATGCCGATTTTGCGGGCGTTGTAACCGGCATAGAATCTTGCTTTTCCTCCTTGATTGTTGTCTGTAAATCTCCCTCGTTGCAGAGCGACGTCTCCGAGTAATCAGTCTCGGATTCCTGCTTCACGTGATTCTCAAGACTTCCAGAGTAGGCGAAAGTTTCGTCCTCAGTTTCCACGTCCATTTGGACGTTTATGCCGATTATCCTTTCGAACATTTCATGACCCATAAGTGTCGCCTCCAGCGAAAGAACGTCACTCTTTTGACTCGTGAATCGATTGCTTTGTTTTAGAAGAACCATACAGTAATGCACTGCATCGGTAAACACTTGCTTGTCACGTTCGACGGCCAAAGAATATACTGCACCGACATTGATACGTGAAAACGATTTATCCGGCTCTTCGAGTAGAACTTCGAGAACGTCCGACAATTTAGAGGCAACCGGCGAGCACGACATGACGAGATTCGTTTTGAAACTGCTACGATTGACGATCGAGTCTTGGCTTATGTACACCATTAGACAACAAGCGACTAGAGCGTTCTGACCGCTGCGTCGGGGCCTGACCGTTCCTTCCCCTTCCACCTTCAGGATTACGGGAACAAAGGGATTTGGATTTTCCATAAGCGGTTAGGTCCTTCGGCAGAATTCACAGAACGGAAAGTTTCGAACTAATATACCTGCACATTTTCTGTATGTATATAGAAGAAATGAACACTGCACGTACTGTTGCTTACCGATGGCCTTTAAAATATCATATCTACAGGAACCCACGTTGTTCGAAGGCGAGGAGTAGAAATACAGACACGTTACTATGGATATTTCGATAGTACAAAGCTACATGTTATATTTTTTCTATGAAAATGATGAATATTATTAAAGCAACAATATATATGTATGATGTGTTTCAAAAAGAGAACACAAGTAGTTATGAACTTATTTAATATTAGGCATCACACTTAAAACCGAACTTTCGGCAAGAATTCAGTCTTATTTATTATTTGTAAGCAGCACATACATAATAATAGTTTAAAAATCGTTATTATTAATCAAAATATAATATTGGTGTTATTTTCAACACAGACAAAAATTAAATTTATTTATGGCCATTTGCCTATTTAATTTTAACGACTGTCAAATTGTGACCTAAATTATGTTTGCCAAATCTTATCTATTTCGAAGCACGCAGGCAACTCTCATAGATAATATATAAATGAACCAAAATATATCTTTTAGAAACGAAGATAAAGGTAATTAATCATCCATAGTCCATAGTCCAGTACGGTTTTTGAACAGTGGAAATTTGCTCATCATGTAGTAGGTGAAAAAACAACTAAAGGTTCCGCAAAAACTCTTACCGTAATTTTTTGCATCCTAGTAACTACATATACACATTTACAAAGCAGGAATATTTACAACAAATTTACAACAAATAAAATAATGAATTTAATTTAAAAAATGTATACATCTAAAAAAATTGACGGAACTAAAATAATTTTTTATTTCATCTCTGCTCATTTCTTATCATCAATTTTACAAACTAAATTCTCAAACTAACTTCAGAAACTATCTTTACAACACTAATGTTAATCCAATAACAATTGGGATGAGAAAGTCACGGGTTGCGTCAAGCCAGATACAATTTTTTCCCTTCTAAAGAGATTTTTTCCTATAAAATTACACATAAGTAATAATTTCAAATTTGGCAATGTCATAAATTAGGAAAACTATATAAAAATCAGGTTTGAAAACCTGAAAAAATTAAGCACTCAGAATACTACACTGTTAAAAAAGATTGTAAATTTACTGTGACAAGTAATATGAATTTACAAAACTGGTGTGTGAAATAATGATTAGTATAACATTCACTGTAAAATTAACATTAGTAGAGTAAATGTATGTACATGAAGCTTAAAGTTTCAAATATTTTTATGAAAATTACAAAACTTCTGTAGTAATCTAGTTATTATATGATCGAAATGGTAAAATTTCAATTTCGTTTTTAATATTAGTTAACCGGTTTGTAAATGCATATACAGGACTTTTATATCTGTGTAAAAATTAGAAATTCATGATCATGGAATTTTTCAAGATATTAATTTTCATGCATCTTGGAAACGAAAATATTGAATGCGGATAATAAATTTTCAGTCAAACACAATTGTAATTTCAGGAATTCAAAAAGATTGTTTTCATTGTACGTCGCTTTTAACTTAATAATAAACGTCTGCATGAAATTTACGAACGTCATGCAAAAAAAATACAGAATCTAAATTCCTAATGTTTTGTAACAATAAATTTACAAATTTCTCAAATCTTTTCCAGTACTGTTACTTTAAATATCTAATACAGATTGACAAGATATTTGTGGTACAGGTTGTGAATAAAAACTTCCACTTCGGTACTGTAATTTTCTAGTAAACATTTTTAACAGTGTATACACTACCACATCCTGAAGTTACTATCCGATCGGAGACTATGAGTGTTTCGATTATTTAAAGAATCACCCATATCGAAGGGATTGGCACGACCTGTAATGTTGCCGACTGATTTAAATATCGTTTTCATTTAAATATAATTTCCAGATCGAGGAACCGGCGTCGTTCGAAGGCGAGGAGCCGAAACGCAGAAACATCACTATGGATCTTCCGCCGGCTACTCTTAACACTCTCGTCGACGACTTTACCAGAATTCGCGAGCAGTTGGCTAACGTCGCTAGAAAATGAACAAAAAAATTATTGAGACATGAAATATATACACACATATTGTTTATAAAATAAATTTGGTGTTTTTTAAATATTTTAAATATTTTTTTTTATAGACCTTCCTCCAATTTCCCAGAAAAATGATTTAACCTCACCTGAAATTTTAATTTAGAATATTTAAAATAGAATATATTTTAACATTAATATTTTCGCTAAATATTAATTGCAAATTTCAATAATTAAGCTCGAATTCTAATCACTTAAATCATTTTTAACATTAAATTGAATTGGAATGTAAACTTACCTTTTTTAGTTCGTCATAAAAATATGTTCTTCCCTGCTGATTATTCCGTTATGGTTATATAATATATGTTTATACTTTTTGAATGTTACTAGTCGCTTAGTTAATAATTATATCGAATTGATTTATAATATTGATCTCAGTACTGTATATATTCGTGTGATGAATATTCATTAATACTACAAGAAAATTAACTTAAGGCAGTCATATCGGTGAGTGATCGGCGAATAAAAAGCTTTTGGGTTTTTGCCTTCATATTCATACCTATAAATATGTTATTATTAGCGATTCTTATATCGCAAGTCCCGTGAGTAATCATTCGACAGATCAGTTCGTCTTTTTTTTTTAAGTTATGATGTGATAGTTGCGCATCGCTAGAAAAATGCAGTTATCACCCCAACGACAGATTATTTTTTGTACTATTCGTGGAAAATAATGATATATTATTATGTCTACATAAAAATATTATTAAAATAATACTTTTAATGCTTTTCCATGGAATGGAGCCCCTTATTATGCAATAATGTGCAGCGCCTGTGAATAATTTCTTCTTTCCCTCGATATATGACTTGATTATATATATTTAATAGATATATTTTTTTTTATGTTGCATTTCCCCCCGTCTGCAGGCATTACGCCTATTACAGGGTCGGCCCGGATCAGTAGCCAATCCCCCGTGGGGGTCTGGTCCGGATCAGTAACCAGGCCCCCATGCGGCCGCATCCGACTTCCCCCTCTATATCGCATTTGCCATAGCATCTCTGCTATGGGCATAGGGAAACTGCGGAAAACCTATGCCGATATAGCCGGTCTCGAGTTCGCCTCCCGGCACCGGAGCTACTTCACGTTTCGTCGAGAACGTAAACACGGACTACAGCTGTATACATGTGACCCCCACAGGTAGAAATACCTGTGTGGGTCTCACGTATACGTCTGGAGCTTCATCGCGCCCGTATTTATATTTTCGACGAAAATCGACGGCACCGGGAATCGAACCCGCGACCTACCGATGCTCTGGACTAGAGGCCAGTACACTGACCACTAGATCATCGCACCGGTTCCATTATTTAATATATATATAGATATATATATATAACGAAATCATGGGGAAAGCAATAAAAAAATAATTATTACCCACTTATTTTCGACATAAATATCCGAACAGAAAAAATTTGAAAGTAATGGAAGGGTTTCAACTCTGATAAAGACAATGTTTCTAAACGAACTGTAATTAAAAAGCAGGTGTAAAAGTTGCTTCAAAAAATTGTTTCTATTAAAAATTCATGAGCTTTTTTACACAATTTATTACCGTTTTCGTTCTATAACTCCTGTCTGCCTATTTCCACGCAATAACGCTAAAAGTATTCAAGCAAGCGACACCGCCAAAAAGAGAGAGAGAGATAGAAAGAGACTGATCACGTACGAATTCAATTCTATTACTTAAAATTATGAATTAGAAATCTATTACTTGGTAAAAAAAACTGATTTACCTATACCTATACCTATTCTGTGATTAATTGTCGCTATTGTATATAAGATCTCTAGACCGAAATAGAGATAGACATTCATTCAACAAAAATGTACTTAATATAAATTTAAAAACAAATAATCATGACTAATTATTATGCAAAACGTAACATTTACCTAATTTCTCTCATAATTGTAAATAATGTACATAAACACTTTAAAACATGTATATGGGGTATTCCTAACCAACTCAGTAAACGTTCAACCCTGACCCCATACAATACGCTGCATAATTTTCTATACTATTCTATATGCTCAAAAGAAAACTTTTAATTTTTTGAAGATGTTTAAAATTGAAACTTTTTTTTCATTAATTTTTTTAATTAAATAACTTTGCGCCCTAGTTTAAAAATTTGAAATTATTCTCAAAAATCCTGTATTAGATATCTAAACTTTTGAGCTATGATGATCTTTTTTATATCGATAAAAAAAAGCTTCAGCCGAATTCTAAAATAATCTTGCGTTACGTATAAAATGTTTATGCAACAACCGACCAATTTCCAAGTTTCCAATTTCAGCGGCTTGTTTTTTTTTTTTAATGGCCTGAAAAATCGACGCATATATTTGCCCACTCTGGGTCGCCGCTCCAAAATTTTGATATCTAATTCAGGATATTTGAGAATAATTAAAAAAATTTTAACTAGGGCTCAGAATTTTTATTTAAAAAAATTATGAAAAAAAAAGTTTTAATAAAAAGAATCTATAAAAAATTGAAAGTGTTATTTGGAGCATATTGAATAGTATAAAAATTATGGAGCAAATTGGAAGGGGTCTGAGTTGAATGCTTAGTGAGTTGGCCATGAATACCCCATATATTTTTATATGAGCATAATAATCGACAATCATACAGTGACGAAAGTATTCCATGTACATCGTCATTGAATAAATGCCATCCCTGGTCTGAAATTTAGTATAAGTAAGTATTGTAGCGTATATAATATGAAGGAGAAGGATGACATCTACCATTTTCCAGTCATATCGATATCCGAGGTAAATTGCTATTGTAAGCTGGTAAATAAAACTTTTTTTTTAGCTTACGACTTGTTCAACTTTTTTACAGTCGAGGAAACTAAGGCATTCCTTTTCAGTATTACTATAATATACCTGATACAGTGAGTCGACGCTATTACTGTTCGCCGTTATGCTACTTAAAGTATATAGTATTGTTAGCAATAAATGTGAAAACATAAGCTAATCCTATGCTTCACGATATACAGGGAGTTCAAGAGGGAATAGGACAGGCCAACGCGGCTGCGCAAGAATCGGGAAGCCTGATAGGCTACGACCGGCAGTGCATCTCAACCGAGCGGCGATCGCGTCCTCATGTGGCAAAAGATGGGTCAGTGCAGGTAGTGGTAAGGGCAAGGGATGCTAAGGGGATACCAGAAGCCACGTGGGCTATGTGTAACAAGTTAGCTAGTTAGAGTAAATTAAGTGACCGCCATCTCAATGCTATCGCGTCACTTAATTGTGAATCGTTATAAAAATAATTAATAATAATTAATACACTGCATGGTTACACTAAAAAAAAGTAATTGATTCAATAAATCAATCGATTGCGGGCTGCCATATAAGAAGTATTTTTTAATTAACTCTAGTCCTTATTCGTTCAATCCCATTTAACATTGAAATAATGAAATATTATTTTGTTTATTTCAGAGTTGTTGTTTCGATCTCGTATGGAATTGGAGGAATTAGAATTCAAATTAAGTTGATAACGCTTGTTTTTGGCAGCCCGCAAACGATGGATTTATTGAATCAATTATATTTTTTTTTCAGTGTACTAAATGAAGTAATTAAAATTTACAACCCAGATCTTAATTGATCTGGTTTTAACAGAACTTTCAAGATATCTTAAGGAGGTTGGATACCGTCTTTCTGGCGGGGAGGTGCGCGGAAAGGCCAAGTGGTGCGCGGGTTGCCGGGGACGCTATGAGCGAGAGAGAGGTCCGTGACGCGCGTTCACTGGCGTACATCGTTGTATACTATTCGAGCAGTTTTGTTTTTACGTTTTCTCGGCAACCAAGCAGACGAATCATTTCGGTCTTCGTAAAACTTCTTCTCAAAAATACAAGGTATGATTTGGTTCTGTTAATAACAATCTTTTATCATTTTCAGTATACTTTTGAGCATAGCTTTGGAGGTGCATATAGTTTCTGCTATGTTGCCCATGTATAAGAGTGTAATTTCAATAATTAATTTCTCGATAACCATCTAGACGATTGCCATTGAATTTGGCATGGAGATGTGATTTTTATCGACGAGTATCCTGCAAAAATTTGAGCACGTTTTTATCATTTTGAGTTGGGTATCCAACCTCCTTAACAGTTTACAACGATTTGTAAAAGCGAGTAAGCTATCACAAACACAACGGGTAATTTTCTGCAGATCACAACGAACTACCCTTTCGTAAGTCAGTCAACTAACTAAGTACAACTTGTGATTGATATGCAGAGTCCACAATGATTTGTAAGCGCGTGTGTTATTTAAAATACTAAAGGTACTTTTTTATCGGTAATTACCTCAGCCGTTTACCCTTTATCACGCTAATAAGTCGGTAGGTATGGCAATTTATCATATTATGTGCACAAATGTGTCGAAAAATCATAAGACTTGGTCAGCATGTACGGCCTGCCCGTTCGTAGATTTTTGGTAAGGGTTTGCGCTACGCTCGATTCAGCTGAGTTATCAGTATTCGCTCGAGCCCTCCAATACCCCCTCTCCGGTCTCTCCTGCGGGCCCGACAGGTTGGTCTGCATGCAGACAGACTGAGAACCGTCGGTTTGACACGCAAGCGCATTTGCCTGTCCTATTTCCTCGTGAACTCCCTGTACAATGAGAGGGTTTTCGCATAAAAGGTGAAATGGTTAGGACGGGTCACCAGGTAAAAGGTATATGGGCGAGGGTAAGGGTTTATTGCATGAATTTACTTTCTTTTTGAACAAATACCCATGGCCATGACCAGAGTACCCTGGAATGGGAAATACCTGAGTCTAGCACTGGCAAAAGATTTGCATAGAATTAGTAATGTGTTCTCCTTCCTACTGATCATCTTTCAGCAACCACTTCTTAAATATTATCTCTTCAGTAGACGTATAAACTAATTTTTCTTGAAAGTTACTTTTTATATTTCTAAGACGCCCATTAACTCAGTTACCTAAAAAGAAATCAGGAAACATTTTTTATTGATGATTCTGTTCTTTCTAAAAATCTTACATTTAAGCTTCATAAAGTTCATATCAAGTACTATAATTGTGCAATTTTGTACAAACACATGGAACACCAGAATGGTGTAAAGAGAAATGTGAAATTTGTCACTTTGCGCAGGTTTCGAATCAAACCAATGAACAGATTTGAGCTTCCGATAACTTATTTTGTTTGTGGGGGGAGGTCATTCCGTCATTACCCTTTTTTGCCAAGATGCTCGTTTTGCCCCGCTCTTTCTTAACCGTCTGAATATCTTTCAACACACTTTATTTATCTATTTATTTATTAAATTAATAATTTAATGATTTTTTCATAACTGTCCTACTAAATTCATATACTAGTTTCCATGCATAGACAATGCAGAAAAATTGGATCGAAACCCGAGAAAAAAAAAAAAAATTTCATGAAACACCATAAAATTGCCATGAAAATCAAAGTAACAATTAAAATAATAACCCTTTTATTTTTTGCGGCCTTTTAAACGAATTTATGTGGATAAATATTGAAAAAAATTCGAAAATAGAATGTTTTTTTATGTGCACTGTTATTAAAAAAAATATGAAACTGTCTATGCATAAACTGATAATTAAATCTAATGTACAATACCGATGTTAAATTAAAAGACTTAATTAATTTTACATCGAACTTATATATTATATTTACTATAGGAGCTTATGCATGAAAACTTGTATATCAAATTTTAAGTAGATTTTTTTTAGAACGATATTTATCGATGTATATTTTGATTCTGATTCAGGTTATTGCTAAAAATGGTTAATACTGAGTTCTACGATGAGCGAAGGTTGAATACAGATAGATCATACACCGTTACACTTATAATTTCAGCAATAACAATTTTATTGTACGTAAGTTGCAAAATTAAATGAATAATGACAGTGGTACATGGCGTATTGGACGGAAGGGCCCAAAACACTTCGCATTATATAGGTGAGAAATTAGGATAAGATTCGTCGTGGTGCGATTGCGTCAAGTAATAAGTTCGTTGCAAACAAACGAGACTGAAGTATATAGACGAGAAAGAAATTCGAACAAACCGTTGTTATAAAAAATCTATTGAAGCATGCCCAGTAATACCAGACAAACAGTTCAATACGCTCCTACCTATTAATTTTATATTACAATAATTAACATCGTCACATACAGACTTATACACTAACGATATGACTACAGCTCCAAACCAGCAGAGCGTTATCGATGAGAATGAGAATTTGCATCCACGTGAAGTCCACGATTGAAAAATTGATATGCCAATTTATTTATAAAACATTACAAATCATTAATGCTGATGCAGCAATTTCATCTTCGTTTTTCTTTTTCATTGCAAGTTTAATAATAGTGTTTTTTTTTCTTTTTTTTATTTCTTGTTGCTTTTTGTGATTGCAGAAGAACTCATTTCCCTCAGAACGATTAGTGTTTTTTTTTTTAAATTCATTTCTCTCTTACGCTCCTTGTCGACTTCCATTTATTTTCCAGTAGTTAATCGATGCGAGCTAATTAAATGATCTGTAGAGCTGCGCTTGCGACTTTCGTACCATACAATTAATAAATGTTTCGTTTTTTTCCTTGATTTTTTTTGTTCAATCGTTTTTAATATTCCAAATAGTGTTGACAATATTGCTCGCATTACGTTGTTACAGTATCCATTACATATCGTATTGTGTATGATTGCGGTTTAATGACGCTCGATTCGAATTGACCTTGGAAAAATCGTGAAAGGTACAACATTTCAGCGTGTAATAGACGAGACTTGGCTTCCGTCACATTTCTCACACACATAACGGATTTTATGTAATATTTTATCCACATTGAGCTTAAGGGCTCTTTCGCGTCAGATCGTTTTCGTCGTTTATGTCGTATTTTCATTTGTTTTTTTCTTTTCGTTTTTTTTTTTTTTTGTAAAAATATATATACAGTAAATAAAAGAATAACGAATGTGACATTCATGCTCCGAATAATCCGTACAGTGTGCATGGTAACCGTTAATAATGTAATTCCGAAATATCCGCTCGCCAAAAGAAAATTTAAAAAAATACATTGAGAATTCGTATATCGGACGGGTTCGGAAACAAAACAAAAAAGTAAAGCAATAAGGAAAATAATATGAAAAATTTCTCGAGATAAAATCTCGCTTAATAAATATCGTGTATTAGCACAATATATGTCCGTGTCTTACAATGAGAATGTTTTCAAATAATTATCGCTATAAACGAGGCGGTTTCGGAGTGGTCGTTTTCTTTTTTTTCTTTTTTTTTTGGGTCAGGTCGATTTGACAATAGTTATTCCTCCTCCATTCAAACGTGTACAAATATTTGTCCTTCAAATAGACGTTGAAAAGCGTAAACGGCAATGTATAATAATATAATAAAATTCTGTTCGACCACGAAAGTGTTTGGCGCAAACTTGGCGCGGATTGCCACTTCGATTGTACGAAGGCGTTATTTTTTTTTTGTTTGTTCATTTGTTCATCTTATTTTTTTCTTATACTTTTTTTTATAGGGAACCGTTGAAGTATACCATTATGAATTATTGACCGATCGATTAATTAATCAGTTACGTTAATCAGCTTAGACAGGTGGAGCGCTTGGTTAAAGGCTATCTAATGCGGGGGACGATTTGTTTTGCCACAAACAAGGAATGTCGTCATACATTATATCAACATTTAATAAAATATCTGAAACATTAACGAATAGACTATATGATTACCATACGACTGCCTTAAGGTATAGCTAATCAATAATTAGTAATGTCTTTAACTGATATTTCAATAATAATAGACAGTAGTTTCATTGTTTTTTTTTCTTTTTAATTTAATCTCCGAATTAGTGGTGTTAGTTAAATGATAAATATGCATGTTCATATGCATGCAACCATTACTAATATTAATTCATTTCTCATCTTTTTTTTTGAATAACGTTTAGTCAATTTTTATGTTTAATTTCATTTTTTTAGGAGTATTATTGGTGTTGGTATTATTGGAAATGCTCGATGCTGCTGCCTTTAAAATTTTCAGCAGCTATACGTCGTCACACACTCGCGTTTTCAAACACGCACACACTTTCTCGCTTTCTTCTTCTCTTTCGCTCTCTATTTTTTTGTTTTTTTTTTGTTTACTTTAGAGCTTTAGTCGTAACTATATGCATTGCGGCGTTAAACCTAACACGAGGGTATGTCCCAACAGCTCTGTGTTATTTTTTTTTCTTTTTTTTTCTTTGAATATTTACAGCGAATATTAATTAGCCTCCAAACTAAAGCGGAATGAACTTTGTTACCCACCATATCGATCGTGAACTTCACATCCCAATCGATATAAATATATATGCATAATCGTGAATTCCATTCGCTTTTTGAAATTGATTTTTTTATTATTATTTTTTTTCACTGGTCGATCGGAATCCCCCTTGTTAAATCATCGCCATTGCACATATGTATAATAATTTTTTTATAATGAAAACGGCTTACGCCGGACGAAGACTAATAATATACAATAAAAACGGGGATAACGGAGTTTACATTCTTCAGCCTCGAAAAAAGCGGAATTTCTATAACAGCGTTGCCCAACATATATTTTATATATATATTATATGAGGATTATGATAATCAAAGGTTTTTGCAACGAACTCCCACCATTAGCCGATATGCGATAGTTTAATTATTTTTCAGTCCTTCGTGCAGAAAAGTGCACTTTTCGCACGCTGTCGCTTGCGAAAAATGCAGTTTTCCGAGGATGTACCGAAAAATTTCGTTCAACACTCAAGAGAAAAACTTTTTTTTTGCTCGTGTGATTGTAATACTCGCCTTTGGTTCTACTACAAATCCAGATACGCAAAAAAAAGTATTTTCTCCCTAATGTTGAAATGCACTATAATGCACCTGCCTCTTCCGATGAATTGTCTCCTACATTCGCGACCTCCTCTCTTTCCCTTTCTCTCTCATTCTCTCTCTCTTTTACGCTCTACATATGCTCTATATGTGTACAGCTTTGAAATTTTTCAACGTCGCACAGTATGGACTTAATAAAAATTTTTGTACTTTTAATAAAAAGGTATTCTCACCAACCATGCACAGAAATTACTTTGTCAATTTAACAGAAAAAAATATTGCTCAATTTCTATAGCTTAACAATTTATATTTATACTATTTTGTTGTTGTTGCAATAGTAGAAATTAAATTTATTTTTTCTGTATTATTAACAAATGTTATAGAAACTTTTCGTTATATATATATTTTTAAACATTTGAATTCTATTTATCTAAGAAGTGCAAACACAATTTGTTAAACTTTAGATTAATAATTTTAGCTAATTTATAATTTAATCTGTCGATCTAAAGCCCAACAAAATATTTTTGTTCTTTTTTTACAAAACAAAATTAAACCCGTTTATAAAATTACAACAACAAAAAAACCGAAAATAATTTCATAAACCAGAAATGTGAAGAAAGATATTTCTATAAGTTTAGCAAAACACTTTCCCTGAACGTTTGTGGAGAAAGACTTTTTGTTAGAAGCACAAAAGAATGTATTTAATTTTAACTGTGCGGCGTGACTCTCGCGTCGACAAGCGATTATTATTTTTTTTCTTTCCTGTTAGTTAAATATTATTTCTCTATCTTCGAATACTGACAGGACATGCCCACGTACGAAGTACTCATGACGGGGAAATAATTACCTATATGAACGTTCGTAACTATAGTAATGTTATCCTCGTTTTTTTGTAAGTATTATTTATTCTTACTTTTATTTCATTTTTCTTCCTCTTTTATAATGTACTTTAAACGCTATGTCTCTCGCATAAAATATGCACGAATTTGCATTTCCGACATTACAACCAAATAATCCTAGATCATCGTATAAATAAATTCATCGATATATCGTTGCCCTGAGTGCCTTGGTACCCGGCTTACGAAGGAAACCTTTCTCCGTTGATCGATTTGTTCGCTTGATCGACGCTGATATAATTTTCTTTTTTTTTATAAGCGGCCGTCGAGACGCAACACTTTTTTAATATTGTTATGATTTTTGCGTTGACGACTTGTAACGAAATCTCAGGTTCATTAATCACCATGAATCTTGGCTGTTTTTTTTATTCCGTCGATCCAGTCACTATAGGTGAAATACTAATAAAAAAAACATTGCATAAATTGTAATTAGCAATTTTCGAAAAAAAGGAGGGCATGAAATTCCAAAGATGAGTTTGTATTCGACGGATTTTTGTAATAATATGCATACAAAGCTCGAATTTTGGATTAAGATTTTATGATGTTTTGACGAATGCGTTTTTTTGTTCAGGCAATTTAATTCGTTATATTTTAATTTTAATAATTATGTAGAGGGAAGGAGCACAGATCTCCTCATGATTCCGGATGAATCCTATCGTATGTGACATCGAATCGGCAGACTCGATAAACAAAATGTAGTTTATTTTCGTACGATTTCGTCTTGTAATTTTATTTTTGATTTACAGTGTCATGCCTGATTTCACATTGTCGGAATTCGGAGGAAGTCCGGATAGGAAGACCAGGCTCGAGATAATGAAACGGTGTAACAATAATAATTGAGTTTGCTTTGGAGGGTATGACATTTTGGTGACGAAAACTCCAAAAGAGTCCGATCATTGTTGGCGAGAATATTTTAAAAAATTCGATATATCGATTTATAAAATCTTAAACCGTGTAGAATCGATGAAACGATGGGTTTGAATGAGTCATTGATCGATTATTAATAAATCGTTACAACTTGTTACACTTTGTCTCAGCACGATATTAAAGTCATAAGGACCAAAAACGTTTGGAGACAATTATATTAATATATTTTCTTCGATTGGGCAGATTCGAAATTTTGGGTAAATCGTCAACGGCTTATATCGTCCGGTATTGCCCCCCATGAAAATTCATGAACCTGAGATATATCCAAAAAATATATGTGCTATATTAAACACGTCTCTCCAAAAAAAAATATATGCAACATACATTTTTTTATATATTTGAAATATATTTTATTTCTAAATATGTATGTAACATTTATTTCTTCCGATAAAATTTTTTGATATTGCATATATATAATTTTTAAATATATTTTGAGCTCGGTAAAAAATTTTCATGAGGGAGGGAGCAATGTTGGGATTGGTGGCTTGCCCATTACCCGGATTCCTTTTAAAAATTTTAATTATGATAACCAGATATTTACAAAGCATTCATTGCCACCGAAGATGAAGAAGAAGTCTCTTTGTGTGTGTGTGTGTCTGTGTGTAGCTTGATGTTCTTAAAAAATTAGCCTTTTTACATATAGATTATTTGTTCGGGCGAAAAAATAGAGCTATTTTTATTAATCGTATTTCCCATTCACTAAGATGAGCGCGATGCTTAATGGTATTCATTATTCCATTGTTGTTTTTATTTTTTTTTGTTGTTTGTTTAATTATTTATAATACGGGCCAGGTGGCGCTTAGCATAACCCGGGGCAACTCGGCAGGATGTTTATCTGAGCTAGTACCGTTAAGAGTTTCCTTTTTTTTCCTTTATTATTCATTATAATAGTAGGTATTTTGAAATTGTCTAAAATGCGTACAAACGGAGATGCGGAATCATATAATGTATACCGTATAGGAGTCACTGAAACACTGTCCTCTCTTTCTCTTCTTGCTTTTTCACTCGCGTAGCACTTTTTCGCGACTAAACTTATAGTTGTTGGTTGTGTAGTATTTTTATTTATTTTTTCTCTTCCTCACGATGGCTCGATTATCAAATACCGTTACCTAATTACGACTTTATCTCGGAGAAATTTTGAGAATGATTATGCAAAGCCAATATAATATATATTATTTTCTTGTTATTTTTCCCTTTTTTTAAATCTTTTTTGGTAATTTTTATTTAGTTTGAAGCTTCACACAGCCAAAAATGAAAAGCACTTAAAACAGTGCTCAACACTATATAAATAAGTTCGTCGATTAATTAATGAATGAATTAATTAATGAAACGATTGCGGATTCCGATTGGCTGCGAGTAGCGCGGACAACCACACCACGTGCAGTCCTCATGCAAATTCACTTTTGTTTTTTGTTGCGCTCGTGTTGTATTTTTTTAAATTCATTTTTTCTCATTTCTCTTCGTCATCGTTAAGCCTACTGAGTAGCTTAGTTGTAGTCAAAGTCATTCATATATATAGTAACAGTACGTTCTTTTTTTTTACTTCCGTAATGAATGATATTCTTTCATTATTATTTTTTTTAATATTCAGTGTGAGCGGTATTTAACGTTCAACATCTTCACAATCGACGCACGTTATTCATCGTAATTATATACATACATATGTACGCATACATACATATATCACCATATATACATATATAATTAACCACATAATTATATACATATACATTTATCTATTTATATATTTACTTATGATTTATAAGTAATACTTATCATTCAATGTGGCTCAAATTATTGAAAACTTCAATAATAACAAACGTTTAATTGTTGTTGTTCTTGTTGTTGTTTTCTCTCGCATTCCTCGTCGTCTTTTATCTTTTATATAATTACATTAATTCAATGTTTTAATGTCGACCGTAATATCTAAATATATCACTTGAAAGCGGTTAGCTCGATCCACGAGCGGTCGCACACGTTGTTAGTCATCAATACATACCCCTCGTGTTTCGTGAGGGTGCGTTTGGAACATCCCCTATTACCGATTCGCATTTTTTTTACAGACGAATATTGCTTTGTGACTGTCATTTTTATTTCAGTCACTAAATATTCACCACCGAAATATTTACATTCGCTTCGTGCAAAGAGCCAAGTGGCATTCCCAACGGCGATAATTCCTAACTAATCGCTGGAGGTAGTTTTGTGTGTTTACATAAGATGAACACCTTTTCGAATTTATTTAAATATAAAAAATTGGCATTTTTTTGCGAATAGGTAGCATGTAATTTAATTTGGTTAATTAAAAAATATTATTATATCACAAAGTAATGTAAATGAGCTTTTAGCTAAATGCGTTTTCAATTTTGAGGTTAACGTGAAACTGGCGGGCTTTTCAAAACAAGCCATACCCATTTTAACGGGAATTTGCTTTAACCTCAAATAATGAAATCGCTTTCTTTTTTCCAACCATCGTATTCACATTTTTCGCTGCTCAGTTTTGAGTGATTTCCAAAATATTAATTCCAAAACTTGTGCTGTAGAAAATATTTGTATAAAAGCACGAGAAATTAACTTTTTTTCCCCGGCTCTTGATGCAAATTTCTAAGTCCTATTAATCCACTATAGTACTGCATTGCACGAAGCGAATACTCGACGTGACAGCCCAACTTTATTTCGACAAAGCGATCATTAGTGTAAGAAAATCGTGTGTGTGTTTGTGTGTTTGTTTGTGTGTGTGTGTATGTGTGTGTGTGTGAATGTGTATGTATTTTTTTTAAATCGGAGAAAAATTTTTACCCACTGGAAATATTCTAAATTTAAGATACTTTCGCTATACCCCAGGCAGACGGTATCTTATATAGTTGGTTTAATGAAATCGAAAAAAAAACAACAAAATAACGCGGTCACGCATCGCAATAAGGGATGTGCAAGAGCACCGGCACTATTTATATTTTTTTCAATTTCTTCTTTGTTAAAAATCTCGTATTTTCTACGCCAGTCTGGTTAGCCTAATCCATCGTAGGTCTCGATGGCATATTTGTTGGTAATTAGTTACGTTAGCAACAGATTCGTTTCTTTTCTTTTTTTTTCATCTCTCGTTTTCACTTTCTCTCTCTTTCTCTCTCTCTCTCTCTCTCTCTCTCTCTCTCTCTCTCTCTCGCTCTACTTATAACAGCAGCTTCCACATCGTAGCAAAATTATTTTATATTCCGGAATGCATACTGAATCCCTCTTCGTTTCCTTAATCGTCCTATCATATTTTCCATTCTCTTTGGTTTTCAACACCGTTCTCCATCGACCGAATAATCGTTGAATTTTCGCGGTGAAAAATTCACGCGCCCACACGTATCGATACACCAAGTGGAGCGAGGCTGAGTTTCGTTATTAGATTGTATGATTTTTTTTTCTTTTTTCTTTCAATTAATTAATATACTGGAAAAATGTTATGCGCGGTGCAGATTTATTTCTCGTACTAAAACACAATTAATTTTCTTTATCTTCATAGCATAAAAGTGTGCAGCGTTATCGCAACGAAATTATTAACAGTTGTCACTTCCAGCGATCGGTTTAAAAAATATTTCTTTATTTCACTCGGTGCGAGAAACGCGGTTTTACGCACGTGCATAAAACCCTATTTTCGTACCTTCTGAAATAAAATGTCGTACTCGTGCAATAAACGTTTTTTTAAATCGTGTGATTGCAACATTCGTCAGAAAAAGTTTTATCGCACTAGTATCGTAAATTACTACACTGTACTTCTTGCTTCAAAAGTTTGACTTTTGGAACCTTTGATCCAATCGGTAAAAACCACTTTCTGCAGCTCCGTGCGTGAAAAATTTCGATGCATGTGCACATCCAATTTACAAGGGTATTTTATCGCAGCGTGTATTTTTTTGGCACTCGTGCGTAAAAAAACCACGCTGAGAGAAAAAAAAAGTCTCTTTTGCAGATTAGATCAGAGGAACAACGGTGCAAACGTTTGAGATTTCAAAAAAAAAAAGAGAAACTCTTGACATTCATTAAGATTTTCTTTTGTAACTCGTTGCCACACATAATTATTTGTTGCTTTCTGCGTTTTTTTAACGCACTCGTGTGATAGAAAAAGACTCTTTTTGAGATTAAAACAGAGAAACAAAGTTTCGAACATTTAAGATTTGAGAAAAAGAGAAATTCTTGACATTCGTTAAGAATTATTTGTTTAATCCGTTGCCACAAATAGTTATTTGTTGCTTTCTGTAACATAAGAACAGCTTATGAAATTATTTCGCTCAAAAACGTATGGGGGAAAAATTGTTGCAACAACATTGCTAACTTCTATGCTATTTATCTTGACGATCAACGCAACGACTCTGGCAATCTCCAATCGGTATATCGGCCGCTAATCCCATAGTCGAAGGCGAAGAGTATTTAAAATGTGTCTTGTGTTTGTTAATTGTGTTTAGTGTCTGCACGTGTGTGTTTCAAGCATGTGGGCCTGTTTCCAGTGTTTTACGAGAGTATATATTAGACAGACGGGTGTGGACGTTCGCGTACGTAGGATTTACGTCAATAATAACAGTAAAAGTATGGAAGTCCAATGATTCAGTGGGGATCGGTCGAGCAGTGTATTTGTAGCGTCTTTGTTACTTTTTATTATTATTATTATTATTTTTTGTTTGCATTTCCTGCCATTCAGTATGGTTTGTTTTTGTTTGGTTTTTATTTTAACGTTCTTTTCACGAGACTTCATAGTCGGAGATTTAAACGAGTTCCAAAAAAAGTGAATTCTGCAGTCGCGTTATCGATGCAAACGAGTAGTCTGAAGGACGAAAATGATTCGACGGACGAATTGAATTGATTCCGAATTTATTCGGAACTAATATATGTTCCTGACGCGTTATTCGCACGTTCAGGAAGTCCAAAATAAAGTTTTTTTTTTACAAACTCACAATCATACTCTTTTTGGACTGATCAAGCTGATCGATAACGCCTTGCAGGTATTCGATTACAGTTTTTTTTTAGTTCCTTTTTTGTTCTTATCGTCGCATTCTTTCCTCAATGTACTATAATGCACCGTGGCTAACCGTGTGACTCTGATAAACCGTAAGTGCACCATGACAATCGCCTGCAATAATAAATTTCTTCATGTTGTTTTTTATGTTTTTTTACTTTTTACTTTTTTGTTTCGTGCGTCGGGACTATGAACGGAGAAAGGAAAAAAGATCTATAAAAAAGAGTCTACGTCTATGATAGCAGATTCGCTCAATTTTTTTTCTCATCATATAGATACAGCTGATTTCCCTCGCAAACCCATGGAAAAATTTGTTAATTTTGGATGTAACACGATAATTAAGGGTAGCGGCCGAACTCGCTACCTCACTATTCATTTTATTTTTTTTGTCTTTTGTGTACACTAACAGCTACACTGTCTAGCAGAGTAGTTTTGGTATTTATAGTTTACCATAGGTTCTTTTCATTTAGTAGTTATAGTAGTAGTTAGTAGCAGTAGTAGTTAGTAGTTAGTAGTTAGTAGAGTAGTAGCGGTAGTAGTAGTAAATTTATCTTTTTTTTTTCTTTATATATAGAATATGATTTTTTTTTCTTCTTCTCAATTAGCTAGGCTGGTAGTTGACGCATTGTACCTTGTCACTAAATCAGCGAGGCGAGAGATTCAAGTATATCATAATTATAAGCGTGTAACTTAAATCTCCGTGTGTTTTAAAATTTATTATCGGTTTTTTTTCTATAATTTCTGTTAATTGAGTTATTCATTTGGTTTCTTCCCTTTTTTGCTCGACTATTTAAAAGAGGCTGATGTCCTTTGATAAAAACGCACTTCTAAGTTTTAGCAAGCAAATAACCACCTTCACGTCACGAATCATCGCACTTGGTTTTTTTTTTACTTTACGCAATGTCAGGCTTCCGTCTTTAGCGTGGAGTGAGAGCTTTATGTGTGTATGTATTCATCATCGTACTGAATGCGACACGCGGTGCCTTACGATAGTTGAATGAAATTACGTCCGAAATTCAAAGTAATCCTGTCGTCAAGTATATATACACTAATCTACTCAAGTAAATTCGCGTTTTGCCCAGTGGACACCATTTTATTGGCAGCGTTGTAACAATGGTTTATCCAAATATCATGAGTAATATTATCGGTATGTTGCATATAGATTATTACATGTAATTAGTAATTTCCGGTTCGATACTATCACATTATATAACGTGTTATACAATCGTTATATAAAATTTACATTGCAGATAATAGTTAAAAAAATAGTTATAATTATATAACTGCAATATTATTGCGTTACACCGAATTAACATAACCCAAATACGCCCAAAGTTATGCTACCATGATTACAAGCATGTGATGTAACGGTTACACAATTTTTGTTACAGAACTATAACGGCAAAAAGTTACATCAATTGCATGTAACAAATGATACAACACATGGTATTTTCATGTTAATTTTACGTTACGTTGCGTTGCTTTCCTGTTATATATTACAAGAATAGTATTGTGATGCTAAATGCAACTTCCATATTATATTGCAGCATTTAAACGTGTGTCCACTGGATTTACTTCCGTCTATCATTTATCACCAAATAAAAAAATAGCTATCCAGAATATTAACTGTAAAAATTTGCGAACGTGCTGGCCAACACGGTTCGTATCTCACTCAACTATCAACTGTTATGTTCCGTGTTACGTTAATATGTTCACGATCGAATGTATGTGCGACTTACTGTATTATCGCTGAATTAGCTGAGCACTATCGGCGGCTCCTATAGATTTATTAAATTATTACATTGTTTTTTCTTTTTCGCCCTTTTTTTTCACGTTGGGAAAGATTTCACGGGTAAACGATCTTTCGCCTAATATTTTTAAAGCCCTTTGTTTTTTGTTTTTTCTTTTTTTGGTTGTTTATCAATAACGTATTATTCTTAATTCTTTAAAGTGATCATGTTGATTGAAAAATAAACTACAATCGATAACAATAATTAGAACAAGAATAGTGATGATAATATTATAATTCACGAGAATGATAGCAACGGCAAGGATGAATGACGTTAATGACAATTAATTTAAGTCGTTACAATCTTTCCCCTAATTAAAAATCTCTCTCTTTTGCGTCCGAATTTCCTAATATTCTCTAGCCTATCTAAGGCTACAATGCAGTTTTTTTTAACACCTAGGGCGCGATCTAACGTACACCTAGGACTTGACTTCGGGACATGTTTTGCCAGATTTTCTATAAATATAACTTTTACTCATCGATGCTGAGCAACGGATTACAGTGAGGGAGACAAAAGGGCCGGTAGGTCTCTAGAAATATATCGATTGATAATCACTTGGTAGAAATTTCCCAAAGTCATTGTGTCGAAAATCGGTAAATACTCATCGGCTGCCAATGCCCAGATGAATCGACCAGATCCCTTCGCCGTTAACTCATTATTTTAACATTTTATTTTTTTTCCAACTCTTTTTCTATCAAGAGTATTTAATATCCAATCGCGAAACGTCTACGTCGACGTCTACGTCTACTAAACCGAGCATATTTCTCGTAATACCGATTTCGCCGATGTATCTTTTCACGCTTATCTCTCTCAACACTCACCGAACGAATAAATAAAGTAACAAATCAACATTAGTTTTTGACTAGAATGCATTTTAATCAGCATTAAAACGTATATACTTTGAACTAACAATTACCCAAAACAAATTCTCCTCATGCGATTGATAAAAAAAAACGTAAACATTGCACGTTGCCCGACCAAAACTTAACTACAATTACATTAAGACTACTGATCTAGCAATAAATTCACTCTTAGTCTGCGCTGTTTCATATCAACCTTACATATCGACACGTAATCTTGGGAATTGGCGTTTAAATTACTCCACAAACAACACGAGCCTTTAGACCTCTTAACCAAGTGGCGGTCAATGGAGGGACATATATTCAATTTTTTTTTCGTTTTTTCTTTTTTTTTTCTTCAATTCTTCGGTAGTTAATCCGTAATCGAGGGTTTCGTATCCGTATGTATTTTTTCGTGTAAGTGTGTATAAGTATGTACGTGTTTTCTCAGGGGGATGTTATGTGTGCCTAAGGTTAGGGGAGGCAGTCACCAGTCATGCTGGAAGGAGAAAAAGCATACTGTACATGACGATAGAGTATTATTATGGTTAATAAGAATTATTTAGTTTTTCGTTTTCATTAGTAAAAGTAGATGCTAGCTGGTACATGGAATCGGCAGGAAGGATTGGCTGCGCGTCGCGTTTTTAAGCCCGGACATCCCCGTGAACCCTTTCGCTCAGAATCACTAATTCAACTGTCTAAGTGCCAATAAACACTGACGACACATTATTGATTTTTTATCAGTGTTCTCTGCACGAAAAAAATGGCGTAGCTGGCTCAACTAATGGACATGATCAAACATCTTCCAAAGTATTGACTTAGTTGTCACAACTGAGAAATTCAATTGTTCCAGACAATCAGTTGGTTGGAATAAACATTTTTTAGGCGGTTGTCCCAATTGGGTTTCAGGCATAACTGATCATTGATTGAACCAATCAAAGGGTACAGCGATCAATCAGTTGTTGAATCAGTCCATTAATTGGACCAAACAATTTTTTCATAGTATGCACCAAATTAATGGTTCCAGCTAATTTAACCATATCCATTAGACACAAAACTAATTGGTTGTTGGCTCGACCAAATAATTTGTTGATAGTGTGCACCAAGTTAATTGTTACTTCCAAATTCCATGTTGTTTCAGCTAATTTAACCATATCCATTAGTCACAAACGTTAACCTTTTTTTCGTGTGGTGTATTTTTTAAATACTTTTAGTGATATTTTCTGGGAACGTCTCGTTAACTCTTTACCTCTCAACTCCCAAAGTTACTTAGTCATTCTCAACACGACCCAGCCAGAGCCTTAGTCGTAAAAAGTTCACTTAGCTCGATTCACTGCCATTCTTCGATGTGAAAAAACGAGCCTCTCTGTGTACCAATGAAACTTGAATCCGGACATGATCTTTCAATTAATTGCGAAAATGGACGAATGAGCTCTCATGTTACCCGACAAATTTTTCGATTTGTTTATTCGTTTTTATTTTCATAAAAAAGTTGTCTTTCGTCAAAGCGGACGATAGTTAAATGTTGTCCAATTGGTTATCGAAAAAACGTTACGTACTTGAACCTACTGAATAAGAAACGCAAGAACTTTTTGTTTTTTTATTCGTTCGAATATAATAGGTATTTTTTTATGTATACTTGAAATATCACCGGAAGTTCTTTGGACGAATTGCAGTGGCAAAATTCTCTCGAAACTCGTGTCGTCTCGATACCCCTCCCCCCCCGACCGCCGTTATCACGGCTACGCTTTTTTTTCACTATTTACTTCTTTTCATTTGCAAATTTTAGACAATTACCTAAATTGGCCGTTTGCGATGTTAATGGCCGCTAAGAGCCGTGACTTCCTTTAAGATATGCTATGGAAAAAGATATATCTCAATGGGCTCCAAGTGACAAAATGTTTGTGCCAATAAAATAGTTGATTAGTTGGAAACGAATTAGTTGGTTCGAGCGACAAATCAGCCGGTCGAACTAACAAATTGGTTGGCAATTAACGAATTGGCTGTCACCAACAATTAGATTGCTGGCTCAATCAAAATGATTGATTAACCAAGACAACTTAGTCGCTTGGAGCGTATTTAACCATGCGAATTGGTTTAAGGCAACCAATTATTTCTCTCGGTTTGAGGGTAAACCGGGGTGCGGGGATGTACGCCGCCCGTACACGCGATAGCGAGCTTGTTCAGATGAACAAAAACATTTCACGATCGTCTCGGTGCCTTGTGATTTTTTTTTTTGCCAAAAAGCATAAGTTAAATTTCAACTTTCGAAGCCGCGTACAATAAATTTGTACTTCCGGAGCTTTCAAATTCGCATTGACGCTGATGATGTGGACTGGAGAAATTTTTTGTTAATTTACCGACAAATATTTCTATCTTGGAATAAGAATTTAACTTAATTTTCGTTCATGCCGTTCTGCCTTGCGATCACTAACTTATCCTTCCGATATTCCAACAGAGTTTGCATCGTTATTTAAAGATTGTAGATTTTTTAGGAAATAAAGTCTTTTTGCAATGAATTTTCAGAATACTTAACCACTAGATATTCTTTAATCCGATGAAGGTAAATGATTTTTTACAAATTAAATTCGAATCTGAATTTCGACCAGATTTCAGTTAATGAGACGAAAAAAAATGATCTGTTGTTAAAAATTCGTTTTCGAATACATATTTTTAATAAATTAAAAATAATTGCCAAAAATCATTTTTTTAAATTAACTTCAAAACTACTTTAGCCTGAATTTACAGATTAGGAATTATATAGTTTACAAATATACGTTTCCTTATGACGAGTAATTGGGTTGTCTGCAAATTTTTATATTTAGAAAAGCAATAATTCTTGAGCTTATGAATAATAAAGTTATTCAAATAATATAGTGAAATGAGAATGCACGAAAATTAGAAAAATGAAAACTTGGAATATCAGAAGTTTAAATGCATTATCCGGCCTAACTTTTACTCGTTCGTTTATTTTGTCCGAGTGTTTTGTATTATCAATATTTGTATCTGAAAAGGGTTGTGTATTAGGGTGCTTCAGAAACGGTGATTTTCAGATATCGATTTGCTTATTCATATTTGGATACCTAGTTACTAAAAGAAATCTGCTC
Organism: Ephialtes manifestator; assembly: GCA_963970395.1. Lineage (NCBI taxonomy): Eukaryota > Metazoa > Arthropoda > Insecta > Hymenoptera > Ichneumonidae > Ephialtes > Ephialtes manifestator. The sequence continues at coordinate 13,493,666 of OZ019972.1, read as the reverse complement.
GCGAAATCGGAATCCCGTACGTCAACATTTGATACTGCCACGTCAATGATGAGAAAATTATATTTTGCACTTTTTTTAATGCTCATTAAGCTACTTGTTCATCTTAATGAATCACAAAATTATGTAAAATCGGAAAGTCGTAGAAGTATATTTAATACTGCCGCATCGATGTTGAAATTTCCAAAATCGTAAAATCAATTCTGTTATTTATACACCTACACTGTTGCTCATTACGTTCCTCTTCACAACATTATCCGATAGTTCTCCACTTTCACGAGACGTATACTGAGTGCAAAAACAATAAGAGACGTAATGAGCAATATTGTAACTCTAAAAAATAACAAAATTGATTTTACGTTTTTTTAAAATTCCAACATCGATGCAGCAGTATTAAATATACCCCGGCAACTTTCCGGTTTTACATAATATTATGATTCAATAAAATGAACAAGTAACTCGATGAGTGCTACAAAATTAAAAAAAAAAACGCAGAAAATGTCATTTTTTCATCATTTTCAATATGAAAGACGTGTGTTTTCTTTTCAAAATATTAAATTGGTTAATTTTATGAACATCGTTTGTAAGTTTAATTTCTAGACATAAAAGTAGATTGAATACTTATCGCCTTTTCGACCTATTCTAATGGGCGTCAACCCAATCAAATTTCGCAATGAATTCAGCGATCTCACGACTATCTAGGCTGGTAAATGAATATCCAATGTTAAATTATACTGGAGTATCTTTTTACGTCTTCAGAATGCAAGCGAGCGAGGTTTTACTGAAATCCAAATAATGGAGAAAAACTAACTAAATATCCAGATATGAATGAGCAAATGAATATTTGAAAATCACCGTTTTTTTAATCGCCCTAGTGTGTATACACCGCGTGTACGTGCGTACTCGCGTTCTCAACTACCATTCTCTCACCTCACTGAGTTTAAAATACCGATGCAAATGAGCGTATTATTAACGTCGGGGACGTCAGTTACCGGGGGTTGCACGGCGTATTTTTATTTTTTAATTTTGTAATCGTCGCGTGCCGCGTTCTTGCTGCCCCCACTAGTGTACACGTTAAGACGGCTATGCGTTCTCTCGATATGAGCCGGAATGAGCTTCTTTGTTAATTATTCATTTGTTCGAAAGTGCGCGAGACAAGGTTCATTATATTTCATTTGGATTTTCATTTTGTCGTCATTATCCACGATTTTACAATTGTATTATACAATAATTTAGCGTTATCAGTAATTTTTCGAGCCACAACGAGCGGGGCATTCTTTTTTTGTGTTTGTGTGTATTGTGTGTGTGTATGTGTGTGTTTTTTACTTTCCGGGCGTGTGCGTACCTATCCGCACAGTATTCTCATTATATACACCCACACGTACGCACACGACCGCAAATATATAGATATACATATAAATACATATATATATTAATACCATTTTCGTTCGGTTGCCAATATATGTATATATACATATATTCATACGTACGACTTAATGCGACATTTAAGACGCGCCGGATGGCGTCTATTATCTGCGTAAAAACGACTCGTTTAAAAAACTTTTTTTTTGTTTCATTTTTTCACCATGTTTCTTTTTTCACCTCTTTTTTGTTTTCTTCGTTCGACTCGTTTTTTTTTCCCATTTGATCGTTCAGTATGTTCGTCCGTTACGTTTTTAAAAGTATTATTTCACCGTCGCAAAAGGCGCCGCCTGTAATTCTTATAATCTTCCGAGTTATTTACTTCTTTTTAAATAAGTTCCCCGTTATCCGTCGCTCACGTGGACGCAGTTATTTTTCTTTCTATTTTGCCCCGCACTTTTTATTTGTTTTCATTGCCTCTTCATCTCTTTTACCGCCTTATTTAATCGATTAATTATTAGTTACAATAATTAGTATTATCTGTTATGATCCCCGCGGCCCGCCGGAGCTCCCAACTCCTTGCATTGCTGACCCTTCCCCTGACCTCTCGAGCCTAACTTCCTCTCCCTTCTATCACTCCCTCTATCTGTACTTCACTGTACTTTGGTTAGTTCTTGTTTTTTTTCCTCGTTTACATGTTATATATATATACATATATAATGTACTCTCTTTTTCTCTCACTCTTTCTCTCTTTCTTTCTCTCTCTCTCTCTTTCTCTCACGCACATACACACATATGCAGACGCGCTCTCACTCTCACGGTTTCGTCGACGGGAGAACGGCGCTACGGAGATGCGATTTGAACACTGGAGTCGGTGGTGTGGGGCGCGAGTAGCGGCATTTATATATTTATATATATATATACATATATGTATTTTTATATATATTTATATATAAATATATTTTCATTGTGACATATATATATATATATACTCGTGTATACTCGTAGATCCCTATGTCCGAGGCGCGCGCGGTACCAAAAAGTGTCATTCTTTGTACGCAAGAAATAACGCAGCGTTGTGAACATGCGTTAACCCCGTTTTATTTAATTTTTTTTTGTTCTTCTTTAATACTTTTTTTCCTTTTTCAGCATAGCGTTTTTTTTTCTCATTGAGCCTGCGAACCTACCGCGCTTACCCCTTTTGCTTCGTATTTGTTGGCGCATTAGGGCACGAGTGCGCACCCCTCGCATACGTAGACGGACAGACGGGATTTACTTTTATTTCATTTTGTTTTCCTTTCGTTTCGCAAGGCTGCCGCCGTACTCTTGTTCCGTTGTTGTTGGTGGTGGTGGTTTTGGTTGTTCCTTGTTGTTTGGAGCTTGCAAAACACGGATCAGGCGGCCTACGCCAGGTTATAACGCAGGGGACCGCTGATGCTCTTCAACAATATGCCCAGCACTGGCCGCCACACTGCCACCGTCTCCTTTACTGCAATTGTATTAAATCAAACGTTTTATTTCCGATTTTCGAAAAAAAAACGACTTTTTTTGTCGTTTAGAAGCACTATACTGTTAAAAATATTTAGTACAAACTTTTATTACTGCTGTAATGAAAGTCTTCGTATATTACATTTAATACACAAGTGAGATTTCTATTGAAGCCTGCGAAAATTCGGAAATACAATATAAAAATTTGTTATTTTACAACACTCGTGTATTAAATTTAATATATCGGCTGATGAATTAAAATTCCGATAATGTAAAATCGCAAATATTTTGAAGAATGTAAGGTAAACGCACCGAATTATGATAGGTATCCTTATATGTTTAAGGGGAGGGAGACAGGTAAAAAAAATGATTTTGGAATTTCAATATCATCCAAATCCTATTGCATATAAAAATGCCCAATGCACTATATTGTTGGCATCTTCATGAAAAGATACACCGGCTAAATGGAGCAAACTATTTTTTTTCATTCTGAAAGCAAAGTTAATCACTGATTTAGAAAATAGCATAGAATTTATTTATTAATAATTATGTTACTTAAAAAATAGTGCCTTTTATTAACATTTGCTCCATTTTGCCGGTGTATCTTTTCATGAAGAACAAAATGAGACGTCAATCATTCCAATCTGCCTAATAGTTTGATCTGAATCATGCGCAGAATGGAAAACCTAAGAACTTTGCTTAAGATAATATTGAAAAGCATATGCAAGTCAGACGACAGTAAAAAATCCTTTCATCGAGTACCAACAATATAGTGCATTGGGCATTTTTATATACAATAGGATTTGGATGATATTGAATTTCAAAAATCAATTTTTTTTACCTGATTCCCTCCCCTTAAGTGTACGTCGATATATACACTGAGAGAAGAGTTTGTTAACAGTTAACAAATCTTGGTTAAATATGGCGATATGAACCATTTAGTTATTCTTATTGAATCTCACTTGAGCCAAATAAGATTTGTTAACTATTAACAAATGTCAGCGAGCTTCATTTGCGACAAGCAAATTTTATTTAGCTCAAGTGAGATTCAATAAAAATAAGTAAATGGTTCATTTCGCCATATTTAACCAAGACTTGTTAACTGTTATCAAATGTTAACAACCTTTTCTCTCTAGTGTAATGGAATATTTATTGAGTGGGTTTGAAAATAGCGAATCGCTAAAATAGCGAATTCCATGATAAAGGCCATTCTAGATTCGGACGTTCATCATATTTAAACTGTGTAATCATATCATAATAAACTGAAACGCTATTTCAGCCATTCACTATTTTGACTCCCATCCGATTTTTTACATTTCTTGTACGTTTACAACTGAAATTCGGGTGTCGTTACACGCACAATTTGAAGCATATGTATAGTATTTTAATGACGTTTAGTGTAAAGTATCGAATCGTATATTTTCACCGACTACAGTCGGTAAAAAGAAATCAGCTTCAGCATCTCCTTAAGTAGAAATGAAATCTGGCCGATTATGGGAAAGATTTAAAGCGGTTCCGGACAAAAATTGTTGCAGGGATTAAGACTGCCAATTTATATTCCGAAAAAATTTGGACATATGCGATAACTTTTTTTTTCATGTAAGTAATCGCAGTTCAGCTACGACCTGAATAGACTGCATTCAAATATATAACGCTCCATTATTTCATAAAATAAAAATAAAATTAATCGTATAATTAACTTGTATAATAATTATTTGCCGTAATTATCTATAGATTAAAAAACAGTTATATTTTTTTAACTAATTAATAAGAAAAATGAGCAGGAAATTTGATGGCAATAAAAAAAAATGGCAACACGTACGTAATGCATTGAGAAATTACTGGAGGATAGTACTCGTACATTTTTTAAAAAAGTTTATTGAAATTATTATTTTTTTTTTTTTGCAGTTATTCAGAAGTTTTAACTTTTTTCAAATTTTATTACCATGGAACAATAATGAAATCAATTATGCCATACATTATATTATATTATATTTCATAGAATAATAGAGATTTACGACTTTGACTCAAGTACGATTTTTACCAGTAACGCATCAAATTGTATCTCTTTTAGCCGCAACTTTTAAACCTCGAAATAAGAGGAATGCTTTTTTTTTTAAATATCGTGTAAATTAAGGGTGAGGCGCTCACCTAGTAGTCAGACGTCAGTCTCAATGCTTACGCTGGCCGGGTTGATGTTGTTGTTGTGACGGGGGTTGCAGTTGGGCTTTTTAGTAACCTCCGGATGGGTTAACAATATACCCTCCCCAAGCTCGACTATGTCTGACGATGACTCCGACAGCGAGCTCTTCTTCATGTGTTGACCTGACAGAAATCGCCATGTTAATTATATTTTGCTTCTTCGTAAACGAAGCACTGTTTTTGTAAAATCTTTTTTTGAGAAATTTTCATATCAATATGGTCAAAACGAAATTTAAAAAAAGTTGCTACTGGCGTATTTGCAACACGTGACTTTCTCATTACAATTGTTACTGGTGTGAAGTTTTTATCGTGAATTTATTGGGGTATAGTGACTAACTACACGAATAGAAATTTGTGAATTTCGCACATTTATTGTAATCTATTACATTTCTCGTTATAATTTGTCAAGAACGCGTTTTTAAATTTGAGTTCAAGCTACGAGCCGCACTCGCAAAGCGGCGCGTGCGATGTTCGCGCCTCACTTCACATCTCTCTTTCGCTTGGTGGTATTATTGTCGGCACTTCGATAGTTTGACAAATCGGATTTATATGTCAATTATTCATATTTCAAAAGTTTCGAATCTTATGGCGTGTATAAGGCCTCCGCAGGATTTTGAATTCATATAAAATGCTATGCGAGTGATAAAAACTATGATACGATGAGTGTATGAGTGTTTATAGTCTAACATCATGACTGTGAATAACCTCAAATATTTTTTTTCTTGCAATTTTCACTTTCCTTTTAATCTAACATATGGTGTGAACATTCATATTATATTTCTCATTGAAAACTGCTCAAGATCATTGATAGTAGTTTTTTGTTTAGTGAATGTGTAACACAATCCATATTTCAGGCAATAAAAATTTTTCACAACATACAGTTGCAGAAGTCTTATGTGAGTGATTGAAAAGACCATAAAATCTTCTCTGTACTGAATCTCTTGTTGTTCATTGCTCATTTGCTAGTAATTCTGTCTGTATGTATCATACCAAAGCATAATAACTTTTATATTAGCTTGCGGTCCAAAAATAAATAAATAAATTTCTTTTTTTTTCTCACTATTTCAGGTAAAGTATCAGAAGCAGTGAAGATTTTGGATTGGATTTCAATACCAAAACTACATTTTATATGCAAAAGGCGCACACTAAATTTCATTGCGGACCATAGATTTTTTCAGAAGTTATTGTGCTTTTGGATACAGATGCCAGACACAGCCAGACAGACAGGCAGGCAGAAATTAGTTAGTATTATCCAAAGTTTAATTTTTATAGATTTTATACAAAACGATTCAGAAGTTCAGACTTTATATGATTTGCATGATCTTATCCGTTAACGCTCTAACTTCAATATCATTAGATTAGAAATCATTGTCTCATTCCCTTTATTAGTAATAAGGTAATGACTGAAATATGGAGTCATCTGGAAAAAAAATGTTCAACTCCAGACTGGAAAAATGAGTAGGTAATTATTATACAAATTGGGTAAATGAAAAATGGTTAAATAAGAATGATTCACATATTATAATCCAGAGATTACCCCACCCTTAACGAAATAATCTCCCGACTATAATATGCAAATGATTCCCATCTAACTATTTTTCATTTACCTAATTTGTTTATTAATTACATTCATTTTTTCAGTCGACAGTTTTTTCATTTATTTATTTTTAGGATCGAATCCATAGTATTATATTTGAACTTAAGTACGAAATAAAATGTAAAATTTGATCTTAAGTATAAACTCAAGTTCAAATGAAAAAAAACGTGCATTATCTGCATCTTATGAATTATTGATACATGGCAAATATTGCTGAGCTCCGATGATTTAAATGACAAGCACTCCTCGAGCGTTAATCCACTTTGAGCCATTCATATAACCCGAGCAACGTAACGCTACTAGCAACTACAAGACGAGATTGTGCAAAGGGTTAAGATATACCGATACTGACACGATGTAACACGATGTGTGTACGAGGTGACGAATCAAGTAGCACCTTGTCTCCTGTGGCTTCGTAAGTAAAAGGATTACTGAACGCAAAGCCTTTTACGCTTCATCTACTCGTACCGCCTCTACTAGCACTAGAGTGGCCTCACAATACGACGACCCTCGATGTCTTCATCGGCAATTAAGATTGCGAAAGTGTATCATAAATTTAAGGAGGTTTCACACTAGTCAAATCACTGCTAAATTTTCAATGGACGTTTTTTTTTTCAATTTTTTGGTGGCTTAATTAACAGTTCTCAGAGCTTACTCTCGTAGTAGAATCAGTTCTTAATATACGAGTACATGCCAGATTTGTAAATGCTTAATACTTATAGAAATAATGATGATGATACGATCAGCTCTATAATTATGATTTTATAATAATAACATGTAGCGATTGCAATACGATGATTAAACTTTGGAATAGCCGCAAAAATTATTATTTTTCAATAAAAATTCACTGTAATCCTTTTGAAAAAATGGAAAAAAAAAAGTAATGCATTAAGAAAGTGATGCATTACTTATTTCTTCCATTTTTTCCACTATTTCTTCTAATATTAAAGCGAAAATTAGTTTTTTTTTCAGCTATTCAAATGTTTATACTCTATTTTATAATCACTAAATATTATTATTATGAAATCATAATTACAAAACAAATTGTACTGTAAACTATATCTCATGGATTAATGGGGATTTACAACTCTGGTACATACACAGTCGTCATTTGAATAAAAAATCGACCGATATACATATGCACATGATCAATGACGAGTTTTTTCGTGCAGTTTTTAAAAAGAATAAACCATAACCATAGTCCAATTATAACGAATAATAGCTTCTTTTTATTACTGGAAGATCCTTAATCGATTGACCGTTCAGATTTTGTACAGTTTTGGTTCTTACAAAAGTTACAGTCGTTTGTATGTCGAATGTTAGGTTAGGACAGGATAATTAAACGTTTCTATCTTTTAAACTACTAATACTATCAAAAATCTAGACGGCCTATTGATAAAGCATATGTCCACAAACAAAATGAGCTATTGCTCGTCATAATCGAACTGATATTACGGTTTACGCTTTTATAAAACTGGATGAAAAGAAAAACGTGACATCGGACATTGCAGATATCAATCGATTTATTTTTCGTATCACCGCTATGAATGTGTTTTTGTATTAAGAACTAATACTGCTATGCGAGTGACGCCTCGGAAAAAAATTTCAAAAAAGATTTATTCTTATGTATCATTTGAAAATAATTTTTATCTCAGTTAAACATTTGGTTATGATTTTCCTTGTCTTTTAAGGTGACTTCATTATTTTTTACTGGTATTACGTGACCAGTCATGAGTTTATTTCTGCAATTAATCTTTTTTTAGCCAGGAACCTCAGTTTCCTTCTTTCTCTACAATCGCAGGCGTTTCTCGTGTCATGTTCGTTTGGCATTCAAAGTAGGGTGAACCGATTCGCATGTCGCGATAAACCGTTAAATGTAGCTACGGTGGGCGATGATAACGAAATGATAACAAGGTCCGTGCGCGAAGCCAGCGACGGCGTTACCAGCATTTAACACCCGCTTAGTCTTATTCGAACCTTGCCGGAACAAAAGTTGACTGTATCGGTGTAAAATTGAAGTTGGACAACCCTAAATCTAGTTTACGAATGGTCGGGTGGACCTAACTGTCTTTTTATTCAAAGAAAATTTCTACCTTCGAATCCTTAAAGAATAGATTTAATTGAGATACATGAGTTAATTGGGGGAAACAATACAAAAAAATAATACATTTTATGGGATGAAAATTCGCTCTGTCTGTGGCATACGAGACCTTTTTTCCGTCTGCGTTAAAAAGACCATATTTTTATGCCTGTAATAGCGCAACGGCACAAATAGATGAAAATATTAAATAATCGAATTTCGCCCCACTCCACTGCAGCGGGCAAAAAAGTATTTTTCTGCCCGCTGCAGCTACTTTTCGGCCCGCTGCAGCCACTTTTCTGCCCGCTGCGTCAACTTTCGTCCCGCCCATCAAGAATCAACAACTTTCCATCCGCGTTGCAGGCATGGAATGTAATCTTTTTAGCGTAGTCAGGAAAAAATAGTATATTACGCCACTAGGGAGGGATAGTCTACTTTCACTCCCCAGTGGAGTATACTATTTTTCACCATATCTGCAGCGGAAAGTTCGAATTACGTAAAGCCTGTAGGGCGGGAAGTCGAACTTTTCGCGCAGGTATGGTGAAAAATAATTTTTCCTGACTCCCACGGTCCTCTTAACCATTTGCGTCACTGTAGGTCACTAAGCGATCCACTCGTTTTCGCTCAGATTTTAAACTAATTTTAAACTAATTTCTGACAATACACCGAGAGAAAAAGTTTCCTTGATTCAAAGAAATTTCATTTAAAGCCCAACCTATGAAACATTTATTTGGAATTAATAGAATAATATACTTAAGCTAATATTATATTTTCTTTGAATGATCAGAAATTTAATGAAATGTAGTGACATTGAATTAATGAAAATTTTCCTTAAACCAAGGAACCGTTTTTCATTGATATCAAAGAAATCGTCTTCGAGACACTAAAAGAAAAACGTAACCTTTAAAATGACATGTCGCTAAGCGCATGAAAAGTGTTTCCCCATGCCATACTAGATGCAAAAAGATTATAGAAATAATTTATCTCAATGAACACCGATACCTGTCTATCCATTTTTGTCGACAGCGACTAATAACTCAATGTGACAGACGCGATCACGCTAACCGTTGGCGGACCGGGTGCCGTCAAGGAAACTATTTCTTTAAATCTATAAAACTATTTATTTGAATCAATGAAACCGTTTCTTTGAATCAATGAAACCATTTCTTTGAATTAATGAAACCGTTTCTTTGAATCAATGAATCCGTTTCTTTGAATCAATGAAACCGTTTCTTTGAATTAATGCAACCGTTTCTTTGAATCAATGCAACCGTTTCTTTGATTCAATGAAACCGTCTCTTTAAATCAATGAAACCGTTTATTTGAACCAATGAAACCGTTTATTTGAACCAATGACACCGTGTCTTTGAATGAATGAAACCGTCTCTTTGAATCAATGAAACCGTTTATTTGAATCGATGACACCGTTTCTTTGAATCAATGAAACCGTTTCTTTGAATCAATGAAAGCCTCTCTTTAAAATTCAAATGCACCATTTCATTGAAAGCAAAGAAACACTTCCCTTAAAGTCAATGACAAAAAATTCAATGCACCCACTTGTTTGAAATCAATGAAAACTTTTTTTTCGGTGTAATTAATGAGTTTTTCATTTCGGAAACGAAAAATGTATGGCTCAAAGGGTTGAGAGGTTAATCAGTTTGAATTAGTGACGAATTTGTTTGTAGGTCTCTTCCGTAACGGGTGATGAACATACCTATAGTGCCAGGGAGATACGGACAGCTGGTCACGTGATTGAAGTTTTGCGACTGCATCTCTTCCTGGTCAGTCTCACGGTGATAGAAGTAATTGAAGTTGGAGACGATAACTGGTACGGGAAGGGCGATCGTCAGGACACCAGCAATCGCGCATAGTGAACCCACAATCTTTCCCCAGACTCCCACGGGCCTGAAACACAATGAAATCGAAAAAAAACCGTCAAACCCAGTGACATAATATGTTCTTCATTATCGATTTCTTTTTTTAATAAACTTTGTGCGAGGTGTGGTGTCTATTTTGTGTGCCGTGTCGAGTGTCGCTCTACTTGCGGGAGGCTCATCTGCGATTTATCAACATTTATACTAGTGTTGCTGGCTTCGCTAATTCGTGAGCTTGGCTATTTGCTAATTAACTAAGTTCTATTAACAATATACTGCTGACACGAGACTCGCAAACAACAGGCTTTGGTCTCTCTCGATTTATCGTGATGATCCACCGGATTCGTAGATCCTCGGTTGGAGGCAGTCCCAAATCTACTGCACGAAAATTTAATGCACTCAAAAATCTTAAACATTAACACAACAATCTTAATCAATTATTAATAATTTTGATGGAAAACACGTCATATATGATAAAGTATCTTCATTGTTCCCGTCATAAAAAACATAATAAAGGAGCTGCCTCTACCTTTCGTCACGACAAAATCGCGTCAAGTGCGAATTTGCGTTATTATACGTGCGACTCAGATTAAATATATATATAATTATAAATAAATATATTTATATATATATCTCACTTCGTTACAATGCTATACAATTTTCTATAGCAGATGAATGCTAAACGTTCGTATATATTTTGCACTCAGTCATTCAGCTACGCGTTCGGTGTCTTATTTTTGTAGGTTTAGGCGTAAAATAATATCATTCAGTCGTAAACTCGTGTGAGTGAGTAGTTGTTGCTGTTAGTAATAGTAAGTAGTATTTAATGGTAAACGTGGTTGCATGGAACATTCCTTTTTGGGTGTTGGTCGAATACGGACGGAAGCCCTCGGTCCACCAAAACCCGATTTTTATTATTATCATTATTATTATTATTATTATTTTTTAAATGAATATAGTATATACTGTTATATTATTCGTGTGTAACATGAAAACAGTGATAATATTCAAATAGCATGCCCTCTCTCAGCATTCCGGGTATTCGAACTTGAGGCGCATGCATTAAAGTGGTGAGGCTGTGTCCACTCTGGCACTCTAAAGCGGTACCTCGGAAAATTCTTTGTTAGAACGAGACATACGGTTGCGGATAATTACTGTATATTTATTGTTAATATTTATTGTTATATAACCGCTTGCTGTCTCGTTTTCGATCAATCACGTGTGCAACGTCAGGGCAAAACATTGCCCTCGTCGCTCTACTCGGTTTATTTATTCTTTTTACCGATAGCTCGAGAATTCGAGGCCCGAAAACTCGTGAACTGAAGCAGAAATATCGAAGCTTTGTGATTGTTACATTCGTAACATAAATTTTGTTTAATCTCTTTCATTGTGTTGACAGTAACATTTTTTAAAATTTTTGTTATTTTTTTTTTAAATGTAAACTTCGATATACCGATCAGTACATTTTGTTTCACTGTCGTCGTAACAATGACGTTGGACGTACGTTTTTCTCGAATTTACCATTTACGGTATTACGAGTACTCGTTTGGATGCGCCGTAACGACGAATCTCGTCCTCGTGGAGCTTGGCTTAATGACGTTTTTTTTGTAATAATAATTGACCGGCATTGGTCCGAAGTGCAATAGTCGCGAGGCACTTTAACAATATCAAATAAAATGACTCCTCGATACGTTGGCGTCGCAAACGCGAGGAACAAAGAATTTTCCCCGAATGAAACTTTATTTTTTTTTTGTCGGGCAGCTTGCAAAAGTGCAACGCTTCGTTTCACCAAAGAATCGCTTAAGAGAATATTGTTGAATTTTAATACGTAAGAAATTACAAGAAAAATTTGATAAATGATTTTATAATTGTGACCAATTGGGTGACGAGTTTTTAAGAAAATTGCGACACGTGAGAAATGTACAGTATTAGAGCAATACGTATTGGAAAATTGAATAATCTTGACTAGAATAAAAAATAGGGTCATCACGAAACGATGCACTTGAAGGGTTGCCCGACGCGCAACAATGTTCGCATGGTAAATGAACGCACGGGTTATCTATAATAATAATTTTTAAATAATAATAATAATAATAATCATAATAAGAATAAATAGATAGAAAGAAAAAAATTTAAAAAAGACATGTCAACGATCCTAACAAGAAAAGGTCAAAGCGGTAGTCAGTAGAATGATAGTGTCATAAAATTCATAACTGTTACTCAAATGTTTCTACTATGTTGGCAGGACATGTCTATAGCGATGGAGCGAAAAAAAACCAAAAAAACAAGGCGTAAACAAAGAAAAAAAAAAGAAAAATTCCAAACAAAAAAAAACTCAAACAGAAGTAGGAATGAAACTCGTTCAAAATACGCGCTTCTCAATATTACGGAAAATTAATTTTTTTAAATAAATTGATTAATTTAAAAAAAAAAACAAAGATGAAAACTGAAATCGAAAAAATCTGATCTGAGGTCGTGATGCGAGTAATAGAGTAGTTAATCCAACGAACCATTTAGTGAACCATACAAACGAACAACTCAATAGGAGCATATACTGTGGCATTAACTAAAATGTTAATGAAAGTGAGTACATCATACGTCATGTCACCATAGCCCACGGTCGTCATCGTGACAACGGCCCACCAGAACGCGTCCGGAATGGACTTGAAGAACGAATTCTCGGAGCCGGCCTCCGCGAAGTAAACCGCCGATGAGAATAGCACCACACCTGCAAGACAACGAAGAAAAGGCGTTCAGACAAGTGATATCTTGGATTGTACCTCATGTCCCCGTAGCCCACGGTCGTCATTGTGACCACCGCCCACCAGAACGCGTCCGGTATAGATTTGAAGAAGCTCTCCTGTGATCCGGCCTCTGCGAAGTACACCACTGAGCTGAACAGGATCACGCCTGAAACACGACCTCGCTACTACTATCTTTGCCACCACGCACACCCTTTTTTTCTCTTTTTTTATCCTTTTTTTCCATTATTCGATAATCACCAACCAATCGGCCATTGAATGACGGCCGTCAATAAGCGCCACGACTCAATGCCTTCTCTATCTCTAAATAACTTATTGTCATTAGTTTTATATTTACACTGTTTACTTTATTATTATCTATATGGGGATGAAAATGAAGAAAATTTCGAGTTTCTAACTCGTGTTTCTATGAATAGGAGTCCTAATCATCATGTTAGGTTCAACATTATTTTGCTTGTTTATTTGTGCCATTGATAATTGGATATCCATATTTTTAACGTCTCAAAAATAATCTTCTATGGGCATGGATAGACAGTTAATTTAAGTCATATTTGGTGGAAAATTGAAAAAACCCATCAAATTTTGTGAAGTATAAATTTTAACACTGACACTATTTGACTTAAATTATAAACTTTCTACAGTATTTGACTTAAAGTACAAATTTTAATGAAGCCTCCAATTTTTAACAAAATTTGATTTAAAGTAGAAATTTGATTGAAGATTCCAATTTTCGACAAAATTTCCTTTAGAGTACAAATTTGATTGAAGATGCCAATTCCCGACCAAATTTGACTTAAATTACAGAAGTAATAAGATTTGATTCAGCTTACAAATTGCCGACATAATTCTACTCAATTGAGAAATAATCGACAAAATTTGACATGAATTGTCGACCAAATTAAAAATTGTCATATCTCAGAAATGTAATTCAAACCTATTTTTTGTCGAAAATTTCGAATACCAATCAAATTTCGTCAACAATTAAAAATTCAACGCGTACTATGTCGGAAATTTTATTTATGTTTCTCAAAATGTGAACGAAAAATGGATGCCCCTGTTACTTTCAGCATTACTTTGAATTTTATACATTTTTTCAATTTGTTTATTTTTATCAAAATATCTTTTTTATTCATCACCTAAATGCTTAAGAACTTTTTCACCAATTTAGTGAAAGATTCAGAAAAGCTGAATGTTTTCAAATTATTTTTGTGATTAGTAAACAAAACTCACTCTGAGTTTGAAAGTAATAAAATTGTTACAACACCACCTTCAATATGTTTTATGAAGTACCAACTGCACTCGGACGAAATTGGGCATGAAATCTGCTAAATAGTTACCGTAGCTAATTTTTAGTTGCTGTAACTATGTATAAATTTTTTAAGCTTAATTTATCTACAAAAATAGTCACATAAACTACCAATTAATAATTCAATAATTAACGTCACTTATAGTGACCATTCTATGACGAGTTATTTTAGCGTACAATTGTGTACGTACAATTATGATGTGCAATAGTTTCAAGGCAATTCATCATCATAAAATTCTGATATAATTCATACCACTTCTAACAAAAGCAAATTATAATCGTAATTGCAGACATTCAAATATTTCTAAGAGAGCAACCGGTACAATTTTTCTATGCCCGCGCTAGTACTCAAACTACATTTCATTCAGAGTGTCTCATGGGCCTTTCGAATTAACCTGTGCAAACTCAACTTTTTCTCCATTTTAAATATGCCAATTTTTATTTGGAGATTAATGCTTTGGTAAAATGCACAAAGAATTGGCATTGCCCAAGCAAAATATTCAAAGTAACTCTAACTGAAAATATGTTATCACCATTTAGGTATTACAAATGGGCTTAGCGAAGAATAGTGAACCAAATCATCATTTAGAAATATATATTCAATATTATAGTCATTCAATGATTTTAAAAAGGTGTTTCACTAAGATTTTACACAAATTTTGGGTCAGTTCGTTAGTTAACTAGTATAAATCCTAAGAACTGTTTTAATCAATATTTTATCAACACGTGCTTGACAGTTTAACACTCTTAAGAATGGAAAATATTAAAATGGGTAATAATAATTTATAAACGACTATTCCGAACGTTTTTTTTTTTTGTGATGGAATTTTCGCGAAGCTCATCTCGGGTCTGAGACCGTAATCGCTAGAAAGCACGCGAAACTGAAGCTCAATTCAAATTTCACTAATGCGAATCTTTACAAATATCGACTGCAGCTGCTTGTAACAAATTAAATTAATTAATCAAGCAGCCACAAACGACAAATTTCTTATCTCAAACAAATTGTGAAAAAATTCCGCCACGATGCGGGTTTAAAAATGAATATTAACAATACACGGTAGCTGCCTAAACATATAGGGCAGAATATGTATAGGCAGAAGAATTTGGTAAATTTTTAACGGAACTGACAATTTGACATAAACGAATTTACGGGTTGATTTCAAGATAGTGAACGACCAAAATAGGGAACTCCATAATAATGGCCATCCCAGATTCAGACGTTCATTATATTTAAATTCGCTGTTTCAGCCATTCGCTATTTTGATTGTAGTTTTAATAGAATGGGGGTCAAAATAGCGAATGATCAAAATAGTGAATGGCTAAAATAGCGAGTTGCATGATGATGCCTATTCTACATTCAGACTTTTATTATTTTGAAATTCGCTATTTTAGCCATTTGCTATTTTGGTAATTTTCTATTTTGACCCACACCCAATTTACGATGTCAAAGGGAGTGACAAGTGAAGGCGAATATGAAGAACAAAAGTGAAAAGGAGACTTACCTATGAAGAGGAAAAAGATGAGCAGGCCGAGCTCTCGCATGGAGGCCTTTAACGTTCGTCCAAGTATTTGGAGGCCTTTACTGTGCCTGGACAACTTAAATATTCGGAACACCCTGACCAGTCTGATGACCCTTAGTATCGCGAGGGACATTGCCTGGTTAGTGCTCTTATCCTGCGGGCTGACTGGAGCCTTCGGCAGATCTAGTTGATTCTCCTTTCCGGCAATCACCGTGCCTAATGTGATGAAGTACGGAATGATCGCGATGATGTCGATGAAGTTCATAAGGTCACGGAAGAAATTAAGCTTATTTGGGCAGGCGAGGAAGCGCACCGATAACTCGAACGTGAACCAGATGATACAAATAGTCTCTATTAGGAAGAACGGGTCCGTAATGTCCGGCACTTCATCTTCTTCTATCTTCGTGCCGTTCGTCGTAGTGTTGAACACTTTGTAATGCTTGAACTCGGGCAGAGTTTCTAGACAGAATATCACGATCGAGAGTAGGATCACGAATACGGAGATGATCGCGACGACTCTCGCACCCTGCGAGCTTTCCGGATACTCGAATAGTAACCACACTTTCCTTTGGAGCTCATGCGATGGCAGCGGTTTCTCTTCCTCCTTGATAAATCCTTCGTCCTCCCTGTAGAAAATAACATCAAACAAGGCTTTATCGTCATCACAATTTTCAACCTACTACATCACTACCATCACAAGGACAACACGTATTAAGGTATCGGACAAATGCGATACTCTCACTCTCTTAAGAAAATTACAACAACGATGACAACATCAATACAACAACAGCAAACAAACTACCCGGTAGTCAGGTAAGATTTACCTGAACTTGTTGGTGGCCAGCTCCCCCAACTCGTAAAACTTGATCTCCTCAGAGAAGACATCAAGCGGTACGTTGACGGGACGACGGAGCCGGCCACCGCTCTGATAATAGTAAAGTATCGCATCGAAGGAGGGCCGATTCCTATCGAAGAAATATTCGTTGCGTAGCGGATCGAAGTAACGAATCCGCCTTGCCGGATCGCCGAGTAGCGTGTCCGGAAACTGGTTCAGCGTACGCAGCTGTGTCTCAAACCGTAACCCGCTCACCTGAAAAAATGACATTGCAAATATTATTTCACAATCATGAGCTTCTCCCAGGGTCCTGTAGCTTTACAAGAAAGATTTATACATATTAACTTCGACAATTCATTCTTATTTCAAACAGATTCATTATTCTCGGTTTAAGAGGTAACACCACTTGAGAATATTTTTTTGGCTTAAACAACACGTTAGGATTATAAAAACAATATGCAGTTGATCATATAGTGAAACATTTTTTTTTCAAGTTTACGGCCGTTGAACCGTTATGAAATAGAGAAGCTAAACGTCGAGAAGGTTGGCACATTGGCTAGAAAATGATCAGGAATCGATCCTGACGACTTTGACGTAGAAGAAGGCTTTGGTTACCGAATTTTGAACTTTTTAAGCTGTGTTCTCCGCTGTATCGTAAGCTGTGGTGTGTAAAAAATGCAAATCTGATGTGACAATCATCGAATCTAATAAGTGCTCGTAAAATTTTAAAAGCGTTTTTCTCGAAATCATTTTTTTCAAACTGGTAGGACGTATTACTTGAACACCATTGCATGGATCGATTAGAAATGTTGATTCTAGCTTCACAATTATATTCTCTATCGAAGTACGTAGCCGTTTTTTAAATTTAATGTAAACTTTTTTTTTTATAAACAATGTACTGATTATTTTGTTGGCAAAAATCGATTCATTTTTTCAAAAGTGCACCATTTCTACAAACTTTGATTTTAAAAAATCCCTATGTAGTTTTATTAATATTTTTTTGGTTTTTTGTTCCAGGTCTTATACTTTACGAAAAAACCGTCCCCCCGTGAAGGTGTTTTAAAATAAGACGATTTTCAAGATGGGCTCTGTTGCCACCATTTTGTATCAATATGAGAATATAACTTTTTTTTGTACTTCAATGTGTGTTAAAGAAACTCTCTGACAAGAAATCCGATTCCTTTTTTCATGCTCCCAAAATAAATCGTCAAAGTTAGGCGTTTTTTATGCCGCTACACTCAGAGAAATCGTAATAGTACAGTTAACTATAAAGTGACGACTATTAATTTTTAGTCCCTACAACTATTTTCATAGTTACGGTAATCATAAAAATAGTTATGGTAACTATTTGGTAGTTATAGTAATTATTTGATAGTTGGGGCAACTATTAAAAAATTGATCGTACGAACTAAAAATGAATAGTTGTCACTTTATAGTTATTAATACCATAATTTTCTCTCAGTGTAGAGTGGTGTTACTCCTTAAGGGAACCGATTCACCTAAAACTAATGAGAACTAAGGAAACCGAGACAGTCACAGAAAAATTATTTTTGGTTAGCTGCATTTTTTTTCTCAGTTGACTGATAAGTTTCGATTATCCTTTGACAAATAGAACAAAGGATTTAGCTCTTAATATGAAAGTTGGGTCTATCGCCGTTTCTTTCGTAAACCAGATTTGGACTTTTTTCTGAAACTGATTATAGGTTTGCTCTCTATAATTTTTTATGTTCTTTGCAATAACATTATGCACCGGTTAAGCGGAAAGATTTTTGTTCAAATGTAGGGCTTTAAGAGTTGCATCTCTCCAAATTCCACCAGTATTCTGATTCTTTGACAACCTTTTGATAACTGGTCATATTAACTGAAATATTTTTTGTTCCACTCCTCCAAATCGAAACTTAGAAATCGAATGGGGAGAAAAACACCGCCAACTAAAAAAAAAAAATTTCTGTGCGATGACTCGGCGTTATTAAATAATGCGGGGATTTCACAGATGAAATGTTTTATCTTGATAAAAAACACCACAAAACAAGTACACAAAGTAAAACATTTTGATAAACAGCTTTTTTTTGCAACTAAGTTTATTGGTGCACATATGATTTTTGAATATTTATTACTTGAATTTAGGTATGTCCATTTGGAGATTTTTCTCAGAAGTTAAAAGGAAATATAGTAAATGAACTGGACCTTACATGACCTTTTACTTTCAGTTGTAAAATTTTTATTCTACGACAAGTGCAAAATAGAAATAATATTTGCACCAATGGAATTAAGTGCAATAAACAAAAAATTTACTTACTAAATAAAAATTTACATCTTGCGTATATATCAATGGTATGTTTAATATCACGGTAAAAGATTTAATATGTGTAATTTCATCACAATTTAACTTCCATGTTTTTCCGCTGTCTCGGTCCCCTTAACTCCAATCACTTTGAATCTTTGAAATCTGTGCAAATCTTTCGTGTCAATCTACTTTGTTCCTTGCTGTAAATAGCGTAGAGCTTATCAGAATTAGATTGATCCACTTGGGCCAATTATGTGGTTGAGGGTTTGCGTAGTCAAGCTTGATTAATGTGAATTACTGTCTTCCGCACGGCCTAATTCGAATATCCTGCGGTCCTGGAGGGATGAAGGTATAAATGAAGAGATGGAAAATAAAAAGAAGAAGAAGAAGTAGAAGAAGGAAGGAAGACAACATCGTCAACCGGCCACTGTAATTGGCGCAATGCGGTCATGTCTCGGCCGAGGACGGAAATCCCCTTTCGCACAATACGACCTTGCTACTATATTCCACTCCAGATTTCAAGATGAACTTGGGCACCTGCCAAATGATGTGTCTAGGTCACTTCGCAGTGTCTTCAGATATAATCTTGTACACGGAGTTCTCTCACACTCGTCTTTCTAAATATAAATTAGTTCATCGCTCGAAATGTAGGATTTCACAAAAAAACAAAAGAAACAAAATTTTAGGTGGGTTAAAAGAAAAAAAAACTGCGTACATGTATAAACTGTTGTCTCAATGTGTAAAATGAAATATTCTCCAACTATCTTACCGCCACCGCATTTTCCAGATAACACTTCAGTAGCCCCAAAGTTTTCTCCATTTTCTGTAATACCAAAAACCTATTCGGCCAATAATATATTAACTTCCGGCCGGTTGACGTACGGGCAAAAGTTTCTCGGAGATTGGTCACGCGATTCTCAATTGGCGCTTGTGCCAAATAATTCTGAGGCTCAAATATACAAGGAAACAGAAAAAACAAAAGTAGGATTCAAGCTTCGGATATCTGCATCTTCATCGTGGACGACGTTTGCATTGAATAAGATAATACATAAAGTCATGTTTTTGAGTAATGAGTGTTGATCTTGTAGGAATTCTTACGAGGGAAACTGTTTTTACTGCCGGATGTTGCAAATCCAATTCATATAAAATCTGATAAATCTTGGACTAAACTAACTCAACCTAACTACTCGACCTACTGAACTGTAACTACTCAAGCTGTTCAAGAACAAGTAACGTAATATTTTATATGTATATTGTAGAAATTGAATGTTTTTATATGTCAACATGTAAATGAGACATCTTACGTTGATGGTGACTCTTCCACAGAATCCATGATCGTGTGGTATCGGTTCGAAGTGTGTGACGCCTGTGTATTGCGTGTGTGTGTTTGGCCCTTCCTCGTCCTGGCTGCTGAGCTTCGGCAGCGATCTGTAAGCATCACAAAATATATTTATTACAATATATCAGTGGATTATGGTTTGCAAATAGTTATGAACTCATTAAATTGCAGGGTTTAACGTATCATCATATATAGAACATCAAGCACGTCTACGACATTTGCCAGAAGCGTTTAACTTTTCACGTGATACCAGCAGGCACTCTGACCCACTTACCGAAGAGTTAACAAGCCATTAAATGTATGGCACTTTGATCATTATAACGTGTTAATAACTTTGGCCAAAGTTTTTTTTATACGGGATAATCGATAAATCTATCACTGGCTATTTTTTTTCCGACGATGGAACGGGTTTAACTTCTATTATGTATTCCAAAAGAATTCACATTTCTAATTAGAATAAATAATCGTTTGCATACCACGAAATTTCACTTCAATCATTATCTATGACCTTCGACAGAGTTTGGCAGACATTTTTTTTTTTCATTCAATGTGAAATTGAAAGATGTCAGAGAATTTTGTTTAAGTCAAATTTTGTCGGAGATTTCCAATTGATGTTAAATGTTGGCGAAAATTTATGATTCAATTCGGATGTTGTTGGGAGTTTTTAATTTTCGACATATTTGTAGAATTAATAAGCAAATACAGTGAGGTAAAGCCTTTTTTGCGTTGAATCTGACGATGACGGCTTTTTCCGACAATCATTATACAGAATGGCGACCGGTTCTATTTTCAAATTGGATACATCGATGTAACGATGAATCGAATGTGACGACCCATGTATTCCAGTAAAATTCGCATATCGAATTACAAGTGTATTACGTATCGCGGGTAGAAGTGAAAATAGGTCGTACGTTACATAGTTTGTTACATAATTGCAAACGATGATTGGTTCTTGGTTCGTGCGTTCCGTACAGTTGATAACCTTTTTTTAATTTTTGTAATTGATTTCGCGGACGTACCGACGTTCTCGAGAACGTAATACGACGTCGAAAATTTTTCATACTCAAAAATGCAGTTTTACAATGGCTTAATACAATAAAAAAAACAATTTGTTATGGTTAGCGGTCTCAAGACAAAATATTATGGTTGGGACTAAATATCATATAGCGGTTTTGCAACTTTTTCTTTTTATATTTATATTTATTTATTTAATTATATTTTCAGATTTCTAGCATTAAATTCTTCTTATGTGTCGAAAAAACACTGGAAAAAATGGAAAAAGCCATTTCACCATTTTTGGCCATCTATGTACCGGTTTTGGCCATGCTTAGAAATTTAATACCTCAATATTCATTGCGTTTGAAACATTTTTTGAGGCGTGTTTAATGACTCAAAAACGTATTCTTACGAAAACAACCAATTCTTCTACACAAAAATATATTTCTATGAAGCACATATGCCATATATGAACCTAACTAACCTATTTTGACATTCGTTTCCTTCGTTTTGTACTTTTTTGTCGCAACTTTATTTGTTACAAATAGTCATACACTATATTAATGTTTTACTCTGTACACTTTTATTTTTATTTTGACCAGTGTTTTTTCTGAATGTAGATTTTGGCATTGCTTAATGATGGAAATCTCCAGCATGAAAGGTGTTCCACCATTTTATTTTATTTTTTTACAATACATTACTTGGCTATATTTTTCTTAGCGTGGTTTGGTTTTTATTTTTTTAAATCAATATATGAATTGATTGTGTAATAATTAACGAAAAATTAATGATTATATTATCGTGGCCATATCCGGGGCAACATGCTTATTCCGTGTACCAGTTACGGCCATCTTTGTTTTTATAAATATATAGCTTTATTTCAGACTTCCACTACATCAAAATTTCCGATAATGCCTTTTAAGATTGACACGGGCAAAGCTACATGCAATTCGCCAACTATATAATCCAAAAATGTATCTAGAGCTTTCGGCAAAATCTTGTCAAATTACTCAAAGACTTGAGAATTTAGTGAATCAGCTGATGATACTTTAATTATTGATACAGTATTTTTTGTAACGAATAAGAACTGACGTCAACATGACGATAAATGTTTCCAAAATATACGACGTTATAAAAAATCATGATGAAATACAGGCACAGAATTACAATAGCCACCAAAACCGCATTTAAGTGTGGAGGTGGCCACATCCGGTACTTCTACCCTAAATCGTTTTTTACCCTCTAAAGTTTCTCTGACTTTAGCATTTTGTCAGCCACTTTTAATTAGGTTATCGTCAAGTACATACTGAAATCGTATTTAAGACAGCAGAAGGCAACTTCGAAAGCACATTCGGTTTTCTGCTATTCATACAACGACTGCCAACGCGTTCCTCGGATTTGCAATGACTCCGAGAATAACTTGACGCTTATACCGAAATAACTTACGCTGCTACGTATTCTCATAGGAAATCTGTATTTTTGAAGTCACGTGCGAGCATGCCTGGCATTCTGGTTCCGGCCATTTCTTCAAGTCGATCGCATAGAAGCTCATGTACATCATTAGTTTTCCGATGGTACTCGGAAATCATTGATGCTTCGAACGACTCATGTATAACGAATGTACAAAAATGAAATACTCTGATATCATTTCCGGTCTGGGTTTGACAGATTAGGAAATGCGTATTTTGGTGAAACACGAAAAAAACAACAATTCTAGAGATAATATGCTAATGAAATACACGAACCTAAAAATATCTCTCGTTTCTCTGTTAAATCTGCAACGTGTCACAAAGCTGCTTTGGATATGTATAAAGAGAAATTCACGAAATATAGCAAACTGATGAATATATCGTAGGTTCTGGATGGATGGAAAAACGAAATGGAAACCATTTTTGGTTATAAGTTATAGTTATAAAATTCGAGACATACATTTTTTATGGGTCTATTTATTTAACAGTGGACGGAACTTGTCCTGGGAAAAATGGAATTGCTCGATAGAAGTAGTTAGTCAAGTTGCAAAAAAAAAATTCTTATAGCTGTAGAAAATATACACGTAGAAAAAAAACTAGTTGGTAGAATGTTTTTTTGAGTTTGTTATAGATGAGTTGTGACAACCATTTATTTACTTCCGGTAAATTAATAAATTATTGTCACAACTCATTTAGTGACAGAGTATTCGATATCTTGGTGCGTTGCTTTCAAATGATTTGTTGAATAATTTTTTTATTCATCACTTTATTAATAACATTTTGGAATAATTATTACGGAAATTTGATCTTTCAGCACCTTCTACATGTTTGATTTTTATTCCATCGGGAAGTGTTCGAAATTTTTTCTGAATCTCAAGTTTGAAATAGTATAAGTAAAGAAATAGTATATTACGCTACAAGTGCAGTTCAACTTTATTTACGACTATTGCAATCACAAGAATTAAGAAAATAATTTTTTTTATTATCTAGGTTCTGTAAATTCGAGTCCTGATCCATACCTCATCAGCGCATAGTCCGGTTGTGATACAGATTCGGATGAGGGTTATATATATTGAATATCGTTACACTTCGGATCTGGGCCAGATATCGTATCGGACAAAGCTTGACATGAACGTAATATGAGCGTGATTGCATTTCTGCTCGGGAATTTCAGTTTGGACATAATCTATATAAGAATCGATTCGGTTACGGTCATCATAACATTTTAATTCTGTATGAGAGTAAACGAGTCTTCAGATGCTCTTTAGCGAGCATATATTTTCCAGTTCTCTCCTAAAACGTTTCATACCATGATAAACATCAAAATATCGAAGTGTAATTTTGTCAACTGCAGTCAAACGGTTCGACCCTAAGATGTTAACCAGAAAAGTGCACAGAGAAAAAAGAATTCATTGATTCCAAAGAAATGGGTGGATTGACATTTTTTTCGTTGACATTAAGGGAATGTTTCTTTGCTTTCAATAAAATGGTGCATTTCATTTTCAAAGAAATGGTTTCATTGATCCAAAGAAATGGTTTCATTGATTCAAAGAAATGGTTTCATTGATTCAAAGAAACGGTGTCATTGATTCAAAGAAACGGTTTCTTTGAATCAATGAAACCGTTTCTTTGAATCAATGAACTCGTTTCTTTGAATCAATGAAACTGTTTCATTAATTCAAAGAAACGGTTTCATTGACTCACAGAAACGGGTTCATTGATTCAAAGAAACGGTTTCATTGATTCAAATCAACAGTTTCTTTGACGGCACCCGGTTTGCCAACGATTAGCGCAATCGCGTCAGTCGCATTGAGTTTAGTCTTATTAGCATTAGGCTCGAAAAGTCGACAAAAATGGATAGGTAGATATCGGTGTTTATTGAAATAAATTATTTAAAACAACCTCTGCCGTACTTTTATTCCTTTAGTGTCACATAATTTTATAGGTTACGTTTTTCTTTTAGTATCTCGATGAGGATTTGTTTGAAATCATTGAAAAACGGTTCAAGGAAAATGTTCATTAATTCAATGTCACTACATTTCATTGTATTTCTGATTATTCAAAGAAAATATAATATTAGCTTAAGTATATTATTTCATTGATTTCAAAGAAATGTTTCATAGGTTGGGATATTAATGAAATTTCTTTGAATCAAGGGAACTTTTTCTCAAGGTGTGTCCATAATCAATTTCGAATCAGTGTTATACTTGACGTAGCCTCAGGATGTAGTACAAAAAGAACAATAACCGCCAATAAATGTTAAAACCTGTCAAGTACCTACGCTATAATAAATTTGCGATATAACAAAAATAGTGGCAATGGGCAACCCAATATGATAACTCCTAATCATTGCATCTTCAATCTATTAAACATCATCGAGTAGGTACAGACTGTTACAGTTACAACATCGTGAGGAATGTTCACTGAAAGCTTTTGGCAGAGCTACTATTCTGCGCGCTCGAAAATGAATGTGACATACCAGTTCTGACAGAGAAGAGACTTGAAAGTGTAAAAAAGGTGTGAGGAAATTCAACCTGTCATCGGCTGTCGATACGCTGCCAGAGACGCGGAAAGCGTATCGGCCAGCACACATGTTGGTTCGAATAAGTTTTCAGGAATACAGTACAGAAGCTTCAAGATGATGCTTTCACCGGAAAATATCATGGACATGGATTTTCAATCATTTTCAGAGTATACAGAAAATAATAATAAATTCATCTACAATTCTAAAAAATCGGTCAGGACCCTATCAACTTATAGGAAAGTAGAGCTTTCATATATAAAATTAAATTTTGTTTAAGTGTGTGTATTTTTTTTTAATTAGGTACTAAGTCATTTAACATCTATATACTTTCCTTCTCTAAAAAGTATGTTGCGAGATTTTATCGAAGTGCGAGTTTGTCCATTGTAATCGTGTTATTCGCGTTGTGATTGGTCCAAATTGGTGCGAGATCAGATCGAGACCGAGACCGAATTCGTGTTTAACACGTTTGACAGTTGCAATTCTGACAGTTTTGTCAAGCATATCGGGCGCGCAAGGTTTGAATTCCCAAGTTGATTGACTTTACAATATTTCAGGGTTTCCGGATTATGTGTTAATTGCGAATATTAAACTAGGCTTAAGATGTTGAACGACAAAGTGCGACGTAGTCTCTATGGCAGCAACAAAACTAGGCGTACGCGGAGTCACTACATGCGGATCAACAGAACAATCGTGAATAAGATGATAAGCGAAGAGATCGAGGAGAATTGAAATTCTGCAGTGAAGTAAATCAGACCTCTTTGTTCACTGTTACTTTTAGCAAAATCCATGCCAGGTTTCCAGAATTGGAAATCCTGTATTTATTTCATTGAGCAAAGAGGTCGTACCCATGTAAAGCCCCATATAATGATGGGACTTTACATTTTTTTCTAAAGTCTGGAAATGCTCCAGACCTCGCAAATTTGAAGTTATCAAGGTAAATACAAATTTATAATTGAAAGAATGTTGAAGGACAATTGGTAATCAATTTGAGTCAAATCTATAAAGAGTTTTCGGTTCGATAAGATTTGGAATTATTGGAAAAATTTGTTAGATCTCTTAATTTTTGGGAATTCTGATTATATATATTATATGTATTAAATAAGATCGGTGCACCGACACACGAACTCTACTCGCGCGCCCAGCGCGCGGAATTTTTCTAGTTGGAATTAAATTTTTCCAAGTTTTTTTACTGACTTAGCCAGGTCAAGATTATGCATTGCTAGCAAATATCCTCCTTGTTACGTCATTAAATGACATACTACGGTCTAAATTATCAGATATTACCGTAACTGAACGTTGAATGACCTTGATTGTAACGTATAATGCATAATTGAAATATGCCCTAGAGTATATGTGCCTATCCATGACAATAACAAATCGAGGTTTGTGAAAACGACATTGTTAAGTTTCCCTTTGCTGTGAGTCGACCGGTATCAGCTTTAATAGCTGCGTCGTTTACACTCAAGGTTATAACGATTATTAGAATCTTGGGTGACATTGAGGATCGTTAGCGGTAGTAAGGTACTCTTCCCACGATGGTAACACAACTATCTATAGCGAGTGGAAATTGTCAACAATTATATGTAGAATGAGAAAAATTGAGATGATTTTGGTAACTATGCAGTAATAATTATATTTTATCAGTCGAGGTGATTATTTTCGTAGTTAGTGAAGAGAAGTAATTAACTACGAAAATGGTTACCAAGACCATCTGAATTTCTATCAGCGTATAACCTGTTATTTGTTTGTTGAAACTGCCTAATTAACTAGATATTGTAGGGTTTAATATGTATTATTAAATTTCTATCAATAAGATTTTCGTGACACTTCATGTCATTTCCCATTGACTGTGTAGCTTTGGTTGCATGGGGCTAAAAAAATATCCTAGATTGATTTTTGTAACTCATGCACGTAATGTCGCACATTTCGTGCCTGCAAAGCGTGCGTGAGATCGCGTATTATGCTCACGTAAACGTAGATAATTTCACGTACGTCATCTCGTGCATGAAGTTATCTAGATTTCTGTAGATAACTTCACGCACACATTGGCGTGTGTGAAACTATCTACAAGATAATTTTACGCAATGCTTTGCAGGCACGGAGATGTGCGACATCACGTTGACATTCGTTACAAAAAATAGTATGTTATACTTGTGCGACAAAGCGGCCGTCCCGCGGAGGTTAGGAAGCGGTGCACTTGCCTCCTCTCGTGCTACAAACAACACTCGGCTTCGCCTCGTGTCGTTGTAGCACTCGATTTGGCGAGTGCGCCGCTTCCTATCCTCCGCGCGTAACGGCCGCTTTCTCGCACTAGTATGACAATCTACTATTTCATAGCAGATTCTGATACACGGAAATAAAAAAGTAGTTTTGGTGACCAATTTCAGCATATTCTGTGCCGCGTGTTAGTCACTGAAACTAAATCGGAATCGTAGTTACAAAGTTTTTTTTCGATTGATAGCAAAAAATAGTACGTACGACCAACAATTTGATTCCTGCAATTATCACAGCTGCTATACAGTCCAAATGGTTATGATCTCAGCAAATTATTGTTATTACACCCAGAAAAATCGGTCTCATGGGTTTATTTAAATCAAATATGAAATTTATTTCAAATAAATGAAATTTTACTTGAATCAAATAAATTTTATAAAAAATTAATACAATTTATTTGTATGCAATAACTTCTATTTGATTGAAATAAAAACAAATTCTAGCATAATACGATTTTATTTCTATCAAGTAGAATTTATTTAATTCAAATAAATCGTATTGATTTCAAGTAAATTTTATTCAATAGAAATAAAATTTTATTAATTTAAAATAGATCTCGTATTTGATTAAAATAACATCATCAAACCGATTTCTCCGGGTGTACTATCAATACTCTATCAACGAGGTTATCATTTCTTCAACCGATCGAGTAATTGGCGCTATTCTAAGTATTTCGATTGTTTGCCAGGACCGATAAATCAATTTTTACAACTACTTTTTCTTTCCGCGCATTACCAAGGCAAACTTAGGTACATTTTCGTTTGGAACCATGAAAAACAGTCCGAATATATTCAGTGGTAAAAAAAAAGAATGCACACCTCACAAAACCACTCGAATCGTTTGGAGAACAGCGGAGAAAATTTATAATTGGATGTTCGCCTCTTCGCCTGGCGCAAAATTACACTGTAGTGGTATTTTTAATTAAAAGTTTGCGCGAATATTGAAACTTATTGCCTCGGTGCGCTCAAAGAGCCATCAGGAAGAAGCTTGGCATGACGCCTTTGAAAGAGATCCGAGAGTACACAACGCTTGCACATTTGGCGCATTAGAAGAGTGAGAGAAGAAGAAGGAGAAATGTAGGAGTTTATTGGACTCCCTTCCGTAGCCCCGAGGCTGAGTTGGCAACGAGGACAGAGGAAGTGAAAGAGAGAGAGAAAGAAGCGGGAGAGGCATTTAAAAGTGGTGTATAACAAACGGAAAAGATTGCCAACACTCTGCGATCCCCCACGACCCTTCTTCTACCTTCATACACTTTGAGTTTTCTTGAGTTCACGCGCGGCACAACCGGTCTCGGTTTCTCGAGTGTTGAAAATGTTCTTTTCTTCCTTTATGACCACAAACAGAGAAAGCTCCGCGGTGCAATTGACCCAGTGGGCGTTGAATGGTCGTGTTCGTTACTCATTAAACCTAGAAAAACTACTTCTCGATGTCAAATGTTTATCTCCGGCAGTTACTCTATTCTCAGTTCTCCATTTCTCAAAGGGTGCGAAATTCTTGATAAAAAAAGAAACTGCTGTAAAAAGGTCGTCTGCATTTTACAAAGAGGAGCCAACATCTTTTGGTACAAGCAAAAACATCCTTTTGGTGCTAGCTAAAACTTCCTCTTCGTCCAAGCGGAATTTCTCTTGGAACAAATCTTTTCGCTCCTTTTCTAATTTAGGAACGAATAAAAGAAACACTTAGCGATACGCGTCTATTATTTGACTGGCAATTTTCAAATAAACATTTATGAACGCATTTAGTGTTCGTATTACGTTTATTCGTTTCCGCAAAATTTCATGCGTCACGCACGGACCATTCAGTTTTCTGAGCCATACAAGTTTAAGTAGCAATAATGTGGCGTGATCAAAAGCATGAGAACCGCAAGCGCATTGAGGCTGAAAATATACAGGAGCCGTAAATGCAAACCCGTGCGACATATTTCTTCAACTCTCTAATAAGCACCGATGACCCTTGTGTGAGTTTGTAAAACCACAATTCCTACAAGAGTCTCGTGGTAATAATACGTGACCAACTCATAAAACCATTCATCGACGCTATAAATCCATTCTCGATGCCAACCCTTTGCCAACTGGGAAAACAAATTGTGAGAAAAGCCATAAGATCTTTATGGCTTGTACATGAACGCTTCACTCTGACACTCACACCGCATATATACAAGTAATATAAACCTACCAAGATATTATACCATCTGTGAAGGTACTTTAAGCCCCTTAAGGAGGACGAATATACGAATACTCATGAAACTGAATGTGCAATGTACATTTGTAATGACATCGTTAAAAATGCACCCATCTCGAAGGTAGAAAATAATTTCATTTTGAAGAATATTTAAGGAATAGGATTTTTGGTGGCGTAGCTAATCGATGAAAACCTTTTTTTCAATTATAATACTGAACAAAAATTCCCCAGCTTGCATAGTTTATCTGGATTTATCGAGTGTAAGAATTTTTTTTATCTTGATGAGTGACAGATGACATTAAATAACGAAACTCAAAGGCTGCACACTAAAAAAATTGGTGTTAATATTAACACCATTTTAACACCACGACAGTGGCTTTACACGTCTATCAATATTGTGTAAATTTGTTTGAAACACCAATATATATTTACACCAATATATAGTGTAACTTGTTACACTTATTTGATTCACTATAAATCTTATGAGATTCTTTTTATAATACATACAAGCAGCGTTACATTCCAATATTATGGAACTTTAAAATCTCCAGAATGTGTAAAAGACTGACACAAATCGGTGCAATTTTTTGCACCTATGCGTGTCAATATTTAATCGTCTTGAAATCTTAGTAATTGCACGTTAAAAGTAATATTTAGAAATCATTATCTGACGACTGAGATATTGATATAGGTAGATAGAATTACAGAAACTCACAATCAGAATTGTAAATTTAATTGCAAGAGGATAATGGGAAACTGTTGAAAATTTAATGGACATAGGGTCGGCTATATTTTAATGACAATCTGGTGTATGGATTTAGGAAAATTGCAATTCTAATTGTGCATATATTTTAAAAATCGTGAATTATTGACTGTCCATATTATTAATCGTATTGGTTGTTCAAAAGTTACAGCCATTTGTATGTCCGATGTTAGATTAGAATTGGATAATCAAACGGTTCTGTCTTTCGTACTACAAATATTGTTAAAAATCTCGACGGTCAATCGATAAAGAATTGTTCAATATACGAAATGTTCGTCATAATCGGACTTATATTATGATTTACACTTTTAAAAAACTGAATGAAAAAACATGACATCAGATATTTGCAGATATCAGTCGATTTACTTTTCAAATCATCGCTGTGAATGTATTTTTATATTAAGAATTACGCTGCTACGTGAGTAAAGTCTCAAAACATTTGATTAAACAACCAGAAATTGAAATGCTTTTCAAAATTTAGCACTCATTTGACTAGTGTAAAGAGCAGAAGCCTCCTTAAGGCGAGATCTTGATATGTTCCATAATATCAAATTGAAATGACAATCGAGTTGTCAAACTTCGAGAGTGAGTTCTTGGTCTCGACTTTTTCTCATTTGTCTGGCTATGGGCGCATCATTAGTTCTACATCATAGTTCGTTACCAGACAGAAAATATGTATATTTGGATTGTGTCGAACTAGTTCTGTATATAGCGATGGGTTTGTGTCAAACTATGTTGGTGTAAGTCTAACCTGTGTACAACTATGCAATATAAAAGTTTTGTTCTGTACAACTTCAGCGTGTCAAACTCGTGTTGTAGAGAGATTTGTCGTATTCAGATTTTGATGTGTAAACTTTCGTCGTGAGAGTTCTTGATGTGAACAGATTTTGCTGTATCGAATTTGATCATCGGTAGAATTTCGTTGTGTTATCATTGACTGTGACAATTTTTACAGTGTTAATTTCATATTGTATACAACTTCGACGTGGTGAACAAAGTGTATGTAACTCACAAGTGGGTCTGTGTAGAGATGGATTATCAGGGTTATAATCAGAATTCTGATAATTTCTCAAGGTTTTTTTAAATAATTTTGCAGTAAAAAATCGACCTCTGTGTAATATGGAAAGATCGTACTAATAGATATATAAATGAAAGTTACTAACGATTTTATAAATTTATAAAAGAAAATTGTTGAAGTCCAAACAATGGAAAAAGCTGCCAACTACATATTGCCTCCTCCCTTCGACATTTCGAGAAAAAAAATCAAATTGGCCTGAAAAGGAAATGGTTGAATAGATTTTACTCAAATTCTATACCTATCATTGGTTTATTGTATTCCAAATTCGTACAAAATTTTAACCCTATATCTCAAAAAATGTGGCAGTTAGAATGCATACAAACATTTTTTTTTTAAATTGAAAATTGCGTTATAACTGAATGGCTGCATATATGTTGTTAAAAATGGATCCAAATAAGGGGACATTTCTCCACAACATGTGGTATAATTTTCAGCTTAGTATCTGAAATCGTTCTCAAGTTATGAGATAAAATGATGTTCACATACATACACACACACACACGCATGCGGATGGACATTGTTTAAATGTCGACGAATCTGTCATAAATAAATGTTTACACAAAAATCTGGAAAAAGCATTTTTTTTTCACCAAAACAAAGCTTCTTGCGTAAGCAACAAACATGGAAACGGAACGTCGCCACGCCTTGAAATTTCGTAGTGTCTCTGGATTTCCTCCTAATCCCCAGCCTAACTAATCATGCGAAGTATAGAGTCTAAGTTGGTGAAGGGCCCTGGCACCGCTCTCAATTCGTACATGACCCGGTTCAATAAAATGGAATATCAAACAATGCTCTCGTGATATTCTAATATCCGGTTCAAGTCGCATAGCAGCAGCAGCAGCACTAGCATTGGTAGCAGGAGTGGCTGTATAGTCTGCAGAATATACGTCAGGACGTTCAATATGATATATATATATCTATATACACATGAAGCAAGTGCCTACATTCGAAACTCGAACGACCTCTATTTCAGTAGAAGTAAGTTTTCATGACTGTGTATGTGTGTCACTATGTATATACGATATGGTTGAGCTAGGGGTCGCAGTGCTTCCACTAATATGCCACTGCGTCTTTAATGCGGCTATATACTGAGCAAGACCTACACATCCCAGAGATACACGGTTGCGGCTTGTAAATTCGGTAAGAACGTCCACCTTCAATGGTAGCAGAGCTTCCGAGGCTCTTTCTAACCAGCCACCAAGTAATACTCGTGCCTTAGAAGGCGCATGCCGTCAAACTATGGGATAGGCGTCCATACGCTGGTGTTTCGAGTTCATCACTAATTCAGAGCCTCGTCAACGGGTCTAGTGCCCTCACTGCGGGCAAGTCTCTCCAGTGGCTGGTGCTCGCTACTGTTGGCTTCTCCTCAGCAACCGTCTGACCGACCTTCTTCCGCTCTTGGTTGTAAACCTGAGCCAAGTCAGCCGCAGCCTGAGCTATCTATGGCCCACTCAAAAGGGACCTCCTAGCTCTTCACCCTTCAACTCCTCTCGCCATCTCTTGGACGTTTTTTTTTCTTTCGCTCGCTCTTCCTACCCCCGTTTTTTTTCTATTTAACCAGCGTCTACTTACCAGCCGAACAAAGGACGGAAAGAGAATCCGCAGTGTACGGCCCACCCGCGTCGCTCTCAACGAGGCGTTTAATGCGAGTGGTCCATCCGCAACTTCTCCTCTCACACCCTCTTTCACCTACCCCCTACTCGATCTAGCTTCTACTTGTACTTCTCCTTCTCACCCTTGCACTCGTTTACTTCCTATCTTGAGCTCTTCCACTCAGCCGCATCCTTACTGCAACCCCCTCGCTCTCATATCGACGTATCGAGTACCGTAGACGGTTCATTACCATTCACTTATATCTCGAGGATTAGGGAGTATGAAGCGGACACTGTTGCCATATACTTGAGAAATTGCTTGCCTACGGTATAACTAATGAACGATCAACGACAATTTCATATATGTTAAAACGACGCAGTAGGGGAGTCAAATGTGTCACTGTTTTTTTCATTAAATGTATGCTCTTGGTGCAGTTGTGTAAGAAAAGAAATATCATTCGTAATCGATTACTCTAGATATTTAGATATAAAATAACAGCTGAAAACATAACTGTAAAAAGATCATAGATAAGCTAAACGGTCCTGTTTCTAACGCTGGTCCAGTACCTGACGCGCTACTTTAGCATCGGCGGCTTCCCCCACCATTCCAGAAACAGCCAATCGTAATTCGGAAATAGTGGCGCCACAAACTACGACACTCGTTAGGTCCTCATTTACCCTATGGTTTTACATGGGCAGAGTGAGAGGGTTGCCTTACATCGTCACAAATTGGGCCGTTCACCTTACTAGGGTTAAGCGGACTCGGGCGCTTAAGCCTTTCTATAAGTTTTGACATTTGACATAAACAAAAAAAATGAATGTATGAACTTGGTCCCGATCTCAGTGTGTCTGACGACGACACCGGCGACCAACCAAATTATGAATAAATCGCTAAGAATAAATTTCCCATTTGTCGTCCATGAACTTTTTAATATAGGAAGCGGCATTTGACATTTGACATAAACAAAACAATAGATGCATGACTTTTTTGGTCCCGATCGCAGTGTGACTGCCTGATGCCACCGCCGACCAATCAGAGCACGAATAAACCGAGAACAATTAAATCTCGCACTTTCGATACTAAAACTCGAAAGTCGATATATCTCGCCACCAACTTTTTAAGAGAGGATACACTGTTAAAAAAGATTGAAAATTTACTGTGACAAGTAATATGAAATTTACAAAACTGGTGTGTGAAATAATGATTAGTATAACATTCACTGTAACATTAATATTAGTAAAGTAAATTTATGTACATGAAGGTTAAATTTTCAAATATTTTTATGAAAATTGCAAAACTTTTGTAGTAAGCTAGTTATTACATGACCGAAATTTTTAAATTTCTTAACTGTTAACCGATTTGTAAATGCATATACAGGACTTTTATATTTGTATCAAGATTAGAAGTTCATCATCATGGACTTTTTCAAGATATTAATTTTCATACATCTTGAAAACGACAACATTTAATGCGGATAATAAATTTTCATTCGACCACAATTGTAATTTCAGAAATTCAAAAACATTGTTTTCATTGTACCGTCGCTTTTGATTTTCTAACAAACATGTGCACGAAATTTACGAACGACCCAATCGGTTGTGTGTGACGTCCAATGGATTGGTTGTGATGTCCGATTGGTTGGTTGTAACACCCAAATAGTTACAACCAACCCAATAGTTGGTTTTGCCAACCAATTTTGTCGCTTGAAGGGTATTTAACCATGGCACTTGGTTAGGGCAACCAATTATTTCTTTCCGTGTACCATTCAAATCGTTGGCACTACC
The DNA here is from genome assembly GCA_963970395.1 of Ephialtes manifestator. Lineage (NCBI taxonomy): Eukaryota > Metazoa > Arthropoda > Insecta > Hymenoptera > Ichneumonidae > Ephialtes > Ephialtes manifestator. Next base: position 13,458,355 of record OZ019972.1, on the reverse strand, counting down.
ATCGGAGTTGTAAGGGAAATAGAATAATCAATCGGTTGTATCAATTTATTTTTTGGTTATGGCAAGTAATCTTTTTTCTTTCCATGTGTTGCAAGGAATTCTCCGTTTCCTTTGGCTTTTCCTAAATTTTTTTTCCACGTGTAACTTTTGTCTCGGTGTTGTCACTATCTTGCCATTTTTTTTCGCCTTATTTTGGCATTTGTCTACCTTTTGTCTGACGCTCGGTGACTCATTGTACCCCAAGATCCAGTGACACATGTACCTCATTGGCATCAACAACGTTTTTAACAAAAAATAATTATTTATCGAACGAGTTTAACAAAACATGGTCACTGAGAAACGTAGCGATAATTGCACTACCATTTATGATCGAAAACTCGGGCTATCTGGGGGAAAAAAATGAGATTTTACGTTTTTAATGACAGCCGAATAATTTACTTTTGAAGTTTCATTTTTATATAATTATTCACAAGATATCATAATTATTTTTTTACGTCGGTTGAAACTAAATTAAGCCCAGTGCCCAATGCAAAAAAAACCATTATTTATGCTCGTCAGACCTTCGAGATATTCCAAATGGAAAAAAGTGTCTGCAATCGTTGAAATTTGATTATTAGCGCTGATGAATCGTTAATTCCACTTTATGTTTTCGTATTGATAATTATTGTGAACACGGCAGTGAGTTTTTCCGGATAAATGTCCAGACAGTTAATTAAGCTCAAATAAGCGATATATGTCCAGCGGGGAAACGTCACTTGACGAGTGAAACGAGCAGACCGGGAGAAAAAGTATAACACGTCTGTGACTCGGCACAACACAAAGCCCCCCCTTCGGCACGCTACACGATCTGTCAATATTATTACGTTATAAAAGTAGCTTTTGCTTTGTGAGCCACAAGTGTAATCAGCTTCCACGCGGTTCAAAATCTATTTCATTTTATTAAATGTGCAACTATGTTCATTACTCAAATTGACCAAAACTTTTTACAAAGTTATCATTTGGCAATTTCCGTTAGAAAAAATAATTAGTACTGCAGATCTTACGTCGCAAAAAAATACAAGAAGCTCAGAAAAATTTATATTCTAAAGGTAACGGAGGCCGGGGCGACTTGGAACACTCACGTTAAAATTGGAACGTTCCATGTAATTATTCAGTGCTCTGAATTTCTCGGTACTTACCATACGAAACCACAACTTATAGTTTAAAAAATGTTAATTGTTAATTTTAAACCAAATGTTAGAAACTAAACTTTTATTATCGTATTCAAAATTTGTTTGTATAGCTAATATTGAAAGGAGCCATTTATTTTTTTTTTCTTGAATGTGTGTACTAATGCCTACAATTCAAGCTTAGACAAATGTAATTTGGAGATTCATACGTAATATAAACTTAAGTACTTTTTACTGTAAAAAGTAAATAAATTATTGAATCTGCTGTACCATACGTTAATTTTACATCAGACTTGTATATTAAAATTAATACACCATATTATGTATGTATAGAAACTTTCAGTACTTGGACATTAAATTTCAAGTAGATTTTTTTACAGTGTAGTTAATCGGTTGTAGAATTTAAACCTGGTATTTGTATTGCGAACCATTAACTAAAAAAAAGTAAAAATGGCGGACCAAAAGTGTCCTAACTAGCCCCGGTCTCCCTTATTCTAGCGAAAGAATGCACGTTTCTCTTTGTCCCCAAGAAACAGCACAATATTTACGAATGAGAAGAATCACGTCGACGTTTTGAGTCTAAAATTCTGGGCGCACTCAATGCGGAAAACGTGGACGAGTGCGAGCAAGGGTGAAAAGAGAACGTCGGGAAGGGTGAGCGACCTAGTACGACCCACCCTTAGTCAACTACTCTCTACGTAGCTTTGCGCATACTATGAGTATACCGGAAGTGTGTTAAGCTGCCTCACATGCGCCGAAGCTCAACTGATTTCGGTACAGTCAACGTCACAATTATTTCGTTAATAAAAACCAGAAAAAATATCAAAGAATTATATTCTTTTTCTAAAATTAATTCCATATATTAACTGCAAAAACTTTCAACGGATAAATCTCGAAAATGCGAAGAAAAACAAAATAAAAAACGTTTTTACCTATGAAATTGGTAAAGTTTTTGATACAATACAGGTATATTAAAAACTAAAAACAACGATTTCAAAGGAGGTTTTTAGCCCATTTTATTGGACAGTTACTTTAAAAAACCTCCTTCATGATGTCAAAGGTTTCACAATTTTAGATTTGTCCACAGCACTTTCGCCGTACGAAAAGTGTTGTGGCCAATAGAATAAAGGAATAATGAAGAACGTTCTGTTTTGCAATTTTTGTTCGGTCTTATTGTATTCTAACCCCACGCAGAGAAGAAATTGGTTGCCCCAACCAATTTGCGTGGTTAAATACGCTCCAACCGACAAAATTGGTTGGGAGAACCAACTATTGGATGTCACAACCAACCAACCGGGCGTCACGACCAAGCCATTGGGCGTCACAAACAGCCGATTGGGTGTGACATCCAATGGATTGGTTGTGACACCCAATAGTTGGTTCTCCCAACCAATTTTGTCGATTGGAGCGTATTTAACCACGCAAATGGGGTAACCAATTTTTTCTCTGCATGCATAATAATGAAATTTTCGTTTTCCCAGTATTCCCTAAAGTAGACACAGCGAAAAGACAAAGAAATTTGACTAAAACCTAAACCATCACACAAATGTTGACAGAATTTTACCCTCATCATCGCTGAATATTATTTCGCTTGCGTAGATACTTTTGTCAGATTTTCTCAAATTTTGGAAAAGTACCTAATACGTGCGAGAAGATCATTTTTTGAAAAATTGAGAACTGCATGTTACTTTCTTTCTGTAAAAAATTTCATACTAATTAATCGAAATTCACGAATATAATGGGAACAAAATTTTGAACAAAATGTATAAACTCATAAAATCTGAATAAGTTTATAAATTTGGCTCAATATCGATATTAATTGTCTTCGAACATTACTTCAATTGTGAAGAAATATTTAGTTTGCTATCTCAAAATTTGCGAAGACCTGAGTGCTTATAGACATTTTTCAAGAAATTCGAAGGACCTTATATTCTTATGAATTGTTAGGCCATAAAAATCGCTAATGTTTATGATTTTTAATTTTGGATACGATAGACCGTTTCCAAAAGATGTCTATTTTGTGAAATTTTTTTTTAATTTTTGTATTTCCTCGCAAATAAATTTAAAAATTCCCACTTGGTGCATTTATTAGAATTGTATAAGCTAATTTTATAAAATCAAGTGTAGATAATTTTTTTTTACCGGGCGAAGTGATATAGAATCTCTGAATATTTTTTTCTAAATGAAATTTGTAGACATTTCGGCATATTTCGAAGCCATTTAAAAACTCGAAAAAGAATTCACCATGACAAAGTTTTCTCAATGTGAAAGTAAAAAAAACTGATATAAAAAAAACTGAAAAATTGGCAAGTAAAAAAGGGGCAAAAAAGATTCCAATAAAGTCTGTCAACCGTTAGAAGCAATGACAAAATTATTTATGGAATCGATCTTTAACACATATGGTTGAAAATCAATAAATAACAGGAAATACGAGTGTATTTTGGATTATAAACACTGTTCGCTAGCAATTTCGGGAGATCCGATAAAATGTAGATATAATAAAAAATATAAAGCTGCAACGAGAACCTAGGGAATACGAATGCAAACCCACCCATATAGATGGACATATCTTTTCTCAATGAAATTTGTAGCCATTTCGGCCCATTTTGAAGCCATTTAAAAATTCGAAAAAGTTTTCACAATGTAAAAGTAAAAAAAAATGATATAAAAAAAAACTGAAAAATTGGCAAGGAAAAAAGGGGTAAAAAAAATTCCAATAAAGTCAGTCAAGCGTTAGAAGCAATAATAAAATTAATGATAGTATCGATCTTTGACACGTGTGATTAAAAATCAATAAATAGCTGGAAATACGTGTGTATTTTGGATTATAACTATGTACATCGTTCGCTAGCAATTTCGGGAGCTACGATAAAATATAGATATAATAAAAAAATATAAAGCTGCAACGAGCACCTAGGGAACTGCGGCACTACGGCATTGGCTACATGCCATGGTCGCCCGCTGTCCCCTCACCCGGTACTTGCTACCTCGCTCGCTTTCTACCACGACGCCCTGGCTGTCCTACTGCCCTTCTCACCCTCTTGCTATCTCTCCTCTGACCAACCCCTCCCACCTGTCCTTTCCTTCCACCCTCTTTCTCTCTCCCTCTCCCTCTCTCTCTACCTCTCTTTCTCTCTCTTACTCACCATCCCCCCTTTCTCTTCACATTTTCTCTCGCTCACGTTTCTTTCATCCTTCTCTTATATGACTTGCATGTGCGTCACGTGGCCTTCTTCTATCCTCTCTTCTGTATCTCCATCTCTCTACAAGGTATTCTCGGCCACTCTTCAGGCTCATTTTCTCTTTTTTTATTACCAGCATCAAACGGCTACTTTGCCCGTTCAAACTCAAGAACGCATACAGAGTTAAAAGCTTGGCTCTCTGTAGTTCGTGAGAAAAAAAACGAAGAATTTTCATGTGAATTCAAATCTATATTCTTTTTTTTATTCTTCCTTTACACCATGATTTCCGTACACTACAAACGCAATCGAAATTACGATAAAAAATGTTCATATTTGTGAAACATTATACATTTTGTGAAAAAAATTTTAATGCCAATTTTTTTTCCTGTGGATAATTAAGATTTCCACTTCGTTATTTATGCGCGACCTTATTCCCTTCCGGTTCATCTTAACTACTCGTGAATCTGTGTCGCGGAGTCGAACGACTCGACGAATATATTATCAGTGATTACACACCGCAATTATTTCAAGAGGAGAGAAAATTCTCAGGAGCTGCCACGTAGATTTAGCATATTTTTCCCTCATATTCTTCGTTCCTTCATTCTTTGTGTTCAAGCTTTATTTATGCATGACCCAAACAAGCAGTCTCTGCTCGAGCGGGTGGAAAGTGGGCCTGACGTGTACTGCCGCTACTACTGCTGCTGCTGCTTCTGCTGCTGCTGTGGCTGCTCCGACTTTGCCGCACTGCAGCGTGCACGTTCGGTCGTGGGTTTCGTCATTCAACAAAGCGAGCTAACACCAGAAACGGCAGCAGCAACCCTGCACTTTACCCCTACCATAAATAGGAACATTTAAATAATACAAACCTCGCTAAGGTAAGTGGATGATATACAATATCTCTAATGTTATCAATGTAAACGCGCAACGTAACATTAAAAAGAAAAAGTAAATGCAATGAGATAAAAAAAGTTCAATCATTTTTTTCTCCACGTATTTATAAGACAGTGTTTAAGAAAAATTGGATTAGCCTCGCCGTTGATATTGAATAGTAAAAAAAAATGGAATCATTTCACAATATTGTTTCAACAAATATTATTATTTGTTTGGTAATTCGGAAAATAAACGAAGAATTATTGAGTTCAGTAGGAAGACGTAAGAGAAAATTGTATTTGTTGAAATAACCATCTTTTGGTACATAGAATTTGTCGCAATGCCGATCCGCAATGCGATATAAAATAGGCGAGGACCCTGCAGTAGCTGGTGATGCCCTGCAGACTATACCTACCTTGGTAAACTTTCGACGATCATATATAAACGACATTGATAGTTCACACAGACAGTGCATACATGGCCATGCACACATTGACTAAATCAACGTTCTTGCAGATTACACGTACCCACTTTACGTTTGAGTGCTAATTGCGCGTATTCTCTGTATTAGTTTCCTCGCACTCTATACCAAGTTTTTCTAAACTTTACTTTTCGCTTTAAATCTTTTGTCCTTTTTCCAACTGCGTGTTGCCACAAAAAGAAAAATAATTAGCTGACCTAATAAACTTGTATAGTTAAATCGGAGGCCGAACGGATCGTGCCAACCAACTAATTGATTGAACCAACGATCTAATTGGTTGGTACACTAAATTTATTGATTAGCAAATGGATTAATTGTTTAGCCCAAACAAACACTGAATGACGGAAACAACTATTGGTTAACACAATCAATTATTGATTGACACAACCAACTATTGGTTAACACAATCAATTATTGATTGACACAACCAACTATTGGTTAACACAATCAATTATAGATTGACACAACCAATTATTGGTTAATACAATCAACTATTAATTGACCCAACCAACTATTGATTAACACAACCAATTATTGAGTGACACAACCAACTATTGGTTAACACAACCAATTATTGATTGACACAACCAACTATTGGTTAACATTCCCAATTATTGATTCACACAACCAACTATTGGCTAACATTCCTAATTATTGATTGATACAACCAACTATTGATTGATGCAATCAACTATTGGTTGACACAAACAACAATTGGTTGATGAAACCAACTATTGGTTGATACAACCAACTATTGGTTGATACAACTACCTATTGGTTGATACAACTTCCTATTGATTGATAAAACTACCTATTGGTTGCCACAACCGACAATTGATCGATAGAACCAACTATTGATCGACGCAACCAACTATTCATTGACACAATCAACTACGGGTTGACACAACCAACTATTGATTGACTCTAACAACTGTCGGTCGATACAAGGAACTATTGGTTAACACTTGATTGTTGCTTTGATCTTATCTGACCAATTATTCTCCTCGTACTAGCCTCATGGAAACAAATGATTACGTATCACTATCAACGAGTATGGCAATACAGACTCGCAAAATAAATATGTTTAAGGCAATCTATGAATTTGTTAGCGCTATCACTCTGTCGGCTGGTCCAACATCTGCTTAAGCAGATTTTCAGAATAGTTTGTGCACGCAACAAAGGCTTGGTTAGAACAACCAAGGCGCTTGGTTGTATATGCGCCAACTCACTTATTGGTTAGACCAATCAACTTATTTGTTAACCAACCAAGTTATTGATTGACTAACCAAGATGATTTAGTTGGTGTAACCCATAACTTAGTTGGTCAAAGAATAACTTGGTTGGTCAAACAATAACTTGGTCGGTCAAACAATAACTTGGTTGGTCAAACAATAACTTGGTTGATCAAACAATAACTTGGTTGGTCAAACAATAACTTGGTTGATCAAACAATAACTTGGTTGGTCAAACAATAACTTGGTTGGTCAAACAATAACTTGGTTGGTCAAACAATAACTTGGTTGGTCAAACAATAACTTGGTTGGTCAAACAATAACTTGGTTGGTCAAACAATAACTTGGTTGGTCAAACAATAACTTGGTTGGTCAAACAATAACTTGGTTGGTTAAACAATAACTTGGTTGGTCAAATAATAACTTGCTTGGTCAAACAATAACTTGCTTGGTCAAACAATAACTTGGTTGGTCAAACAATAACTTGGTTGGTCAAACAATAACATGGTTGGTCAAACAATAACTTGGTTGGTCAAACAATAACTTGGTTGGTCAAACAATAACTTGGTTGGTCTAACCAATAACTTAGTCGGCACATATATAACCAAGCGCCTTGGTTGATTTAACTAAGCCTTTTTCTCCGTGTGAACATAATTCATCAGCACACTGGTAGTTTAGATCATCTGAATAACTGGTTAGACCAACCGAATTATTAGTTACACCAACCAACTAATTGGTCACACTAATAAATTTGTCGGATGTTTTGACCAAGTCAGGTTTTTAAAGCATATTTAATCATGTTGGTTATGGATGCTAATCTTTTTTTTCGTGCTTCCCGGTGTCTCTATGTTTATTTAAATAATTAACGCGTCCTTCCCGCGTCAATTAAGTCCTCAAATGAACATTACGTCAGACGTGCTGGTGGCCTAATGGTAGTCGTACTACACATTTTATTATAACGCTGAGAGCAGTAGGGTTCGCACGTGAAAAACTCGAGAGTAAGGTTTTACAGCACCAACCATCTAGTGGTAATGGCCTATGCCATAAAGTCTGTAATGCTTGAAAATCCCGTGCCACTACTATATTTAACTAAGCATTGAATCGCGCACATGTGAGAGCTCACTGCAATATATAGTGTTTTCGAAGTAGGGAGAAGCTGTCATGAATTATGTTACACGATGGAGTAGCGGTTCCTCTTCTTCCCTCAATGTCTCACCCACTATTTTGCTACGTCAAATGTAAATATTAATTCGCAGAAGATTGGACTACACCTGGTAATACACGTATCGCAAATTCTATGCCACATATATATACATATATATATAACGGATTTAATGCGCCAACTACAACGCCCACTCAAGAAGTGCCATTTATGCGACCAAGATCCTCTTGCTACTTTTAACTAACAATAACCATTGTTTCATTCGAAACAAAACATCGAACCAGAATTTTCTCAAATTAATTAAGATGATCCGGGATTAATCGAATTTCAATTGAATTAATTTTTGTAACACTACAAAACGATTTATTTCATTTTTTTTTAATTTAATTCACGATCTACTTGATATTAATAAGTTCATAAAATAGATCCACAATCTCTGTAGATAATAAATACTACATCAATTACAAGAATTTAAATTGCAGATACGTATTATGAAACGTGACAACGTTTCTAGTGAACAGGGATATTTTTGCAGGGAACAATGTATCTTGCAGATATAAACCTAGAGAGAAATGCGGATGTTAAATCCAGACATATCCGACACATCAAATGGCAAGTGAAGTAGTCTTTCCCACGAGAATCATCGAGAGTAGGCATCATATTGACTTTTCAATAATTCACAATCCAGGCTGATAAAAATAGAACCAACCTAAAACATAGGAAGTAAAAAAGAACAAGAAATATTTTTTCTTGCAACTCTGCAGCCCGATATACGAAACGTTAAATCTCAACACGTGGTCTCACGAGTATCGCATGCTTATAGGCTCGAATGGATTGAAGAAAATGGAGAAAAAAATTGATAATGCTTAATTCCTCCAGGACTGGATAGAGCTGGGGGTTTTTACTCGTTGATGTAGTGGTTTGTCGAAAATTGTACACATTTTGAATCGAGGCCAATAGTGGAAGCTGTGAAGCACTGTCAGCCAATTGGAATTTCTCGTAGTTTGACGTGCACAAATTATGTTTTTTTTTATTGGGCACTGATCGAAATTGAGTTTCATCCGAGGTGAAAAAAAAATTCATGAAATCTTGTGAATAGTTATTTAAAAATACAATTGGTTTGGACTCTTCGAAAGTAAATTTTTCGGCTGCCAGTAAAAATGTAAAAACTCACTTTTTTGTTTCTAAACAGTCCGAGTTTTCGATCGTAAATGATAGTGCAATTATTGCTGCGTTGCTCAGTGACCACGTTTTGTTGTAACCCACTAGTGGGGTACAATATGTCATTCGGCGCTTTGAGCAAAATCTAATTATTAAAATACACTATTAAACAAATTTACTAGAAAATTACAGAATCGGAATGGAAGTTTTTATTGACAACCTCAAATTTCCACAAAGTACCACAAATTTCTTGTCAATCTGTATTAGATATTTAAAGTAACAATACTAGAAAAGAATTGAGAAATTTGTAAATTTACTGTTAAAAATACTAGAAATGTAGATTCTGTTTTTTTTTGCATGTCGTTTGTAAATTTCGTGCACACGTTTATTATAAAATCCAAAGCTACCTACAATGAAAACAATGTTTTGAATTTCTGAAATTACAATTGTGGTCGACTGAATATTTAATATCCGCATTCAATTTTTTTTTCCAAGATGCATGAAAATGAATATCTTGAAAAATTCCATGATGATGGACTTCTAATTTTTATACAGATATAAAAGTCCCGTATATGAATTTACAAATCGGTTAACTAATATTAAGAACTTAACTGAAATTTTTAATTTGGTCATGTAATAACTAGATTACTACAGAAGTTTTGTTAATATTTTCATAAAAAGTATTTGAAAATTTAATCTTCATGTACTGTAATGTCATGTAATCTTCATAAATTTACTCTTCTAATGTCAATTTTACAGTGAGTGTTATACTAATCATTATTTCACACACCAGTTTTGTAAATTTCATATTACTCGTAACAGTAAGTTTACAATGTTTTTTAACAGTGTATCTACGATTGTTTTACAGTCATGTTTTCAGCTGTATTGTATACCCAAAGATCTATAATATTCGATTATGAATAGTATTTTTTTAATTACATTACTGCACTAAAAGCGTAAAATCATAGGGGAAAAAGGTGACAAGGTGGGCTGTAACCCACTGTCATCTATGCCTATATGCTATTGTTGCGGAATACTGGATAATTGGGGGATATTCCGAAATCGATTGGTGACGAGGGACACACCGAAGCAGCCGTTGCACGCTTCGAGAAACGTGAATATCTCGGAGAGGAACGCAGAGGGAGGATTATATTGAAGGGTGGGATGCAGAGGGAAAAGGAAGTCGGTGGTTTCGGGCGTATCCGATCGAGCTGGCTCGTGGCGTAGCAGCACCGAACCAACACCCCACCAGGTGTGTACCTGTACAGCCTCGCGTCCGCCATATCTCCTATTCGAAAATACGTCCAAACCTCCTTATATCTCCAAGAATATTCTCAAGATAAAATTGATAATAGATAATAACAGAAGATTTAGTTGGATAAAAGCGCACTAAGTAAAACTGAATTGATTTTCCATTAAATTGTGTTAATATCGACGTACCCAACACTTTCCTCCTCGTCTTTCATCTTCTTCGTTGTCACTCGATTTATAAAGAAAAATGAAAAATATTTCAAGAAACAATATCTCAGACGGTATCTCACTATTCCGAGTTGTGTATCGTTGAAGCGTGACAGAGAAAGAGGATAGTTTCGGTAAGGATTGATGAATAAAGGTGCTCGAAACTATAGGCCTCGAGCCAAACGGATATTTGCCAAAAGTCACACACGCACATGAGTGCATGTACATATATGCACTGCTGGCTGGACAATCTGGACGGCGACGAACGACTGTGGAACTTTATACAACTAGAAATGTGTTATGGAATTAATGCATTGCGGTAAAACGAAAAATGGGGGGTAATACCATACAACAATGCATATACATATTTATGACGCTGTAATTCTTGTCAATTAATATTGTCACCCATATTTTGTCTACACAAAAATAAAATCATTGAATCATTCATCATGCCTAATCCGGATTTTTCGTTAACCAATAGGATGAAGAGTCGCGACAGCGACTCGACGCCAAATTCAAAAAGAAAATTAATGATAGATCCTTTTGACATGTAATTCGTTGTCAATAACAAATCACTTCTTTGGTTGGTGACCAATTAAAACAGCAACGAAGATTCGGGTGGGGTTCAAGAGAGCGAATGGCTAAAACAACGAATTCCATAATAATGGCCATTCTAGACGTTCATTATTTTGAAATTCGCTATTTCAGCCATTCGCTATTTTAATCATTCGCTATTTTGACTCCCGATACTATCAAAATGCAAACAAAATAGCGAATGGCTAAAATAGCGAATTTCATAATGATGGCCATTCTCGATTCAGACGTTCATTATTTTGAAATTTGCCCATTTTAGCCATTCGCTATTTTGACACAAACCGAAAATTCTTGATCTTATAATCACTAGACGATTTAGGGACTGCTGTATTACTAAGAAAAGGAGATAGTACGATGGTGTTTTGTGGATACCTCGTGTCGCCTTCCTCCGCACCATTCCGGTGGGGGCGTAGGTCCTGCCTCGGTTTGAGGACAGGGGTCAGCCCCCATTTCTCGATGAACTCGATGCGGGAAATCTTGGCGCTTCGCGGCGGTTACGAGAGGGGGCGGCTCCCCCTCCCGAGCCCCATGCCCCCGAGCGCCGCACCCCCGCAAGCCCCTGCAATCCCCCGCTGACCCGCGCAGCAGCCCACAGCCACCAAAATGGCTGCTTCTTCCAGCCCTACGTCGGTAAATCACGGCAGGAAAGGCAGCGACAATCGTGTAATGGTAACAATGACACCGACGACTTTGGCATCCGTCATTAGCCAAGAAAATCTCAGCCACTACGATATTTCACACAATAATCACCGTCACCTTCACAACAATCACTGCCAACCATCACCGACACATTTCCACGTATATATCGCGTGTAGATATTACGTTACATAGAACTTTGTGATATATTTATCCTAAAAAACCTCAACTATGTTTACGCACGAGAGGCCCTCCTGCTAATTCTTAAAACGTGAACGGAGGTGTTCAACGCGTAGTAGTAGTAGCATCATCAGCAGTTGTAATAGTAATAGCGAGTATCAATGATACAGCCAAACGCGCACGAGTGGAGGCGCTTCAGTTGACAATACCAGGCGAGCCAAAAGCTCGAGGTGTAATACTACAATGTAGTATAAACCGTAACGACGGGCAGCACTACGTAGCTATCGGAGAAAGCGGTCGTCGCACTTGTCCCACGCGTGCCAGCATTATCTTGTATTCTCTCGCCTCTCTTTTTGTATTACTCCTTTTTGCCCCCGCCCCACGCAGCTTAACGCAAACCCGAGCGCAGCATGTGTGTGTGTGTGTGTGTCCTTTTCCCCCTCTTTCCGTCTGTCTGTCCGTCTCGGATTTTCCGTTAACCGTCCTTTCAACTGCGTCGCGTATATCGAACAAAACGCGAAAGTGTCGCGTTCTCGTTCATGTCCCGGCAAAGCATAGAGCAATGCATCGTCGGAGCAAGTGTACGACGAATTATGGATCGTCCACCGTGTTATATGGTCGTCCGTTCGTTGGTATATGCTCTGGACGCTTTTGCTTCTTCGTATTTTCAATGTCTCGTTTCTCAATTGCTACCACTTTCTCTTATCCTCGAACAAACACCATGGGCAAAAAAAGACACTGTACGCTAAAGTTCACACCCCTTGCACTCAAAAACTGCCACGACGTCACCTGTTCGCGCGTGACAGAGAGAGAAGGTTTTTTTCAGGCTTGCGAGGACGCGCCTCGCGCGCTCGGCCACCAACTACTACTCGCCTCTCTTGCCGTCTCCGTGTCTCTTCTCGCGAACGCCGGCCACTAGCACCCACTGTACCACCGCTTCACGAACCGACGACACGCCGACGACACCCACGGCCTAGGAGTGTCCATCGCTAGAGAGAGAGAGAGAGAGAGAGAGAGAGAGCTTTCTCCCTGCCCCTCTTCTGCGCCTCTCCCCCACCGCACGATTTTTCTTCTCACCGACGTTTCGTCTCTTAGCTTCAGTTTTTTTGTTTCACGGATTCACGGTCCGCATTGAAAAATTAGCGACAAGCAAACGTTCGTACATTATGCTTGGCTCTTTTAACCGTTAGAGTCTGATGATCTCCTTTTCATAATCGTCGTATTGTTATCGTCTCGTTATTCTTTTGTAATAAATCGATGGCTTTGGATATACGAAATAATTAGTAGCAATATTACTGTCTGTAGTTGACTTAAAAAGTGAGATCCTCGAGGATGAGGACACACACAAAAAACACCGCCGTCACCTTTCGGTACCGCCAGTGGTGGCAGCAGCAACGACAACCAGCAGCAGCAGCAGCGGCAGCGGCAGCAGGAGCTACCGGAACGACTCGGCTATTTCACTCCAGCCCTCTTGTCTACCTATCTCGTTTTCTCTCGCAGTGATCCTTCTCCCACTTCCTTCGTTATCTCGCTTTATCCTGACACGTCGCTCGGCTACCTTTCTCACCGTCCTTCGTCCTTCCTCCTTCACCTTCTTGGCCGGGTCGCGCGCTGTCTCTCACTCCCTCTCTCGATGATAACACTACTATCAATACTAAAGATCTCCTGCCTCTTCCATTTTTATTTCGGCATTCACGCCTCGCATTGGGCTTCTCTCTCACTTTCCTTTGCTTTCTCCGTCTTTATTTTCTTCCCCGTCTCTCCAGCACTTTAACGCGCACACACACGGAGAGTCCGTAAAACTGGCAACGTAACGGAGAAACGGCTAGATCAGCAGCACCATCAGCAGCAACAGCAGCGGGGAAAATAAATAGCAGGTCCGGTCTCCAGTATCTTCCCTCGTTATTTTGCACGGCACAGAGCGAATACCACGAGAACACAGAGCGACGAGCTTTAAGCTCTAAGCTTCTCGGGGAGAGAGCTTGCAAGGCTGCGGTGGCGGTGCGCTGGCCGCCTGCGTGCCTGCCGCCTGCCTGTCAGGCCTGAGCTGCGCGCGCCCCCCACCTGCCTTTACGGCGCTGCTTCGTCCCTCTCTACATCCCTTCCTATATCTTCTATCTCCATCCGTCTCACTTGCCCTCACAAGCGCACACTCTCGCATACAACCAAAAGCCTCGCGCTGTCTCACTCAAAAGCTCTCCTCCGCCTCATGAGGCTTTCACTCTAGCACGTTCCCCTTCCATTGCAACTCGTAAACTTCACTCGGCTCGTTCTTTCTCCTTCCTCTGGCGTATCTGCCTATCCGTCGCTCACTGTCGCTTCGAGCTTTTCCGTGCGTCTCTCCTCCATGGTTCTATTTCCTCTCACTCTCACGACTGTCCTTTCCAGTGCCTTTTCTTTTTCTCATCAACACGACGGCCTATCATCCTTTTCGCTCTCTTTCTCTCTCCGACGCTTTGAGCTTGTGTAGGTTTAGGAGGTATGTATCTCTACACTCGGAAAGCTGCCACTAGCCTGAGCTCGCAACCTCGTGAAAGCTCGACGACGGCGAACGCGCTCGGTTATCATCGGCGCCAATGATGTGACATCGATGGGTCGGGCCCCTACTGTTTTTTGTTACGTTATGCAGTTGAGCACATGGTTTTTTCACATGGCGTTTTTGTGATGTATCAGACTTTAAGTTGTATTAGACATGTTTTGATAAATGGGATATCGATTATTTATTTCCATTTCTATGGGATTGTGGAGGGGGAAATATTGTTTATGAACTACTTCGATGGACTTCACGTCAGCGACGACAACGGGTGACGCAGGATGTTCTGCACTGTTATTTTATCGGTCCTGCGGACTTGCACGACGTTTCGTAAGCCATTGTTAAACGCTAGATGGTCGAGGATCCTTAATTATGTAAGACATCACGTGGGGAATTCAGTAAGAACGATGCCATGCAGGCTCTGATCGTTACAAACTCTTATCAGGATATCTTTTTCCAAAATGTATCTCCTTTTATAGGAATACTTTTAAAAAATTGTTATAAAAACATTTTGTGACGAATATGATTATAGAAATGAAATTTGAAGTGTAGAGGACACTTTTTTCAACTGCTTAGTGGTAAATGATGTCCTGGTCGGTCACAGCAGGATAACGATTATCCCTGCGCATCCTGGTATATAACATCAGACCGCGGAAAAGCGATTAAGTTACGGGTGTGTATCTAGAGAGAGAGAGAGATTGATTGATTGATTTATTTGTTTTATTATGCCCTAGTCAACCTATAGGAAAAATAACTATATGGTAGAATGATTCGTACGATGATTCATAAAAATAGATATAATAAAAGATAAAAACTAAAATGAAATAAAAATAGATCATAAAATAAAGCGAAAAATAACAATGAACTTAAAAAGATTATAATAAAATTAAAATAAATATAGAGAGGGGGATTGATTGAATTATTGATTTTTTTATGCCTTAGGTATCCTGTTAGGCATATAACAGTAGATAAAATATAAAAACAAAATAAGATTATAACAAAACGTAAAACTAAAATGAATTTTTTTTAGCGATGCTCTAATAGTAGAAAATAGAATAATACAAAGTAAAATAAACTAAACTAGCTCGATAACGCAGAACCTAATGATAATATCATAACACACTAAGAAAAAAAATTGAATGGACTAATTTAGCGTACACCCTCGTTCAATTCAATTTTTAGTTGGTATATAACAAATATTTTGGTTACCGCAAATATCTTTTCATCAAGTGAATCTAACGTTTATCGAAGAAACATTTAGTTATTTCAAACAAATTTTTTTTCCCGGTGCAGCAGTTCGCTCGGCTGCATAAAAATAAAATAATAGATAAGATTTTCAACCATTGAAATGTTGTTTCGAGAATGTGAATTCCAGTGAGACTTGCAGACACGTTTCGAGGAATTCCGCCGAAATACATGACGTGTGTTACGTCCGAGCTCGTTTGGGCGCAGGGCCTCGAAAACCTGGTCTACAAGCTTGAGCAAACAATAGGTGCACGAGGTCGTGGATTTTCGTGGGTATTCGGCCATGCGCCACCGTCATATTCGTCGCGTCGGCACACGACAATATCCGAGTACCGAGTACCTCCGAGTTCGCTACGTCGGGGAAACGTCGCTGAGGTGGAAGACGGGAGGAAGATGTAGCGCCACCGAGGATGAAGGTTGGAAGAGAGGGAGTGAAGATGCGGGACAGGAGAAGCTTGAAAAGGAAAACGTGTCCAAGGGACATACCTATTTCTGCCAAAAGTGCCCGATACGTTCACAAAACCTTGTAAACCTTGGATTATTATCAGTATAACAGACGATGAGGAGGTAGGTGATGATTCTAACGGTTACAAATTATAAAAAAATCCTTAAAGTGGAGTAAAAGGACGAGAAAGTCCATCATCATCCACTTTCAACTCTCTCATTCTTCCATGTAGCAATTCCTAGTTCCATGTCATCAACGGTGATAATTAACGGGACAGTTACGCCAGGATGAAAAGGAAAACGTGCTGAAGGGACATACCTAATCCTGCCAAAAGTGAACGGTACGTTCTCAAAACCTTGCGAACCTTAGATCATTATCAGCATAATAGAGGACGAGGAGGTAGATGATGTTCTAACGGTGTACAAATTATGAAAAATCCTTAGAGCCAAGTGAAAGGATGTCCTGTCCATCATCCTCCGCTTTCTACTCTCTCATTTTTTCATCTAGCATTTCCTAGCCTCCATGACATCAACGGCGATGATCAACGGGACAGTTACGCCTGGATGAAAACACAGTAACTAACTACTGTGTATACACAACTAGTGCACTACCTGGCTGAGCAGGACAATACAACATCGGTATGCGGTGGAGTCGTTGCATGCACAGTGACGGCATTGATCCCAACGAGAGGGCGAGAAGAGGGTGTACACGCGGGGTGGCCAAGCAAGAGAAGAGACTCGGAACAACAGAAGGGCCAGCCACACCGAGAATGAGGGAGGAAGCCCAAGAGAGCGAGGGATACACAGAGAGCAAACCGACTCAACGTGAAGTGAGTGGAGATCGGTAGGGAACGGTGGAGGGCTCCCTTCCCCTCCACCAACTCACGAAGAGAGGTTGCAGTGCGCACGGTGGACGGAGAGACAAGGCCGTGGCGCTGATGCTCATCTCTCCCTCTCCCTTTCCTTTCCCCCTGTCTCTCTCTCTAACTCGAACTCTCTCTCTTTCTCTCCCACGCGGCTTCGCGAACCACGCGCAATCAATACACCCCTCTCCACACGGCTTTGCCAACCCGTCCCACCGCTTGACTCGAAACCGTCCCCGCGACCCCGCCAGCACTCCCTACCTGATCCTGGCCCACTGCCGAGACCTCCCACGCAACGTGCATCACTTGCCCTCACAATTTTTTTTTGTTATTTCTCTCTGTGTCTCTCCGAGTCTTCTTTGCACCACTCGCAACCGCTTCGTACCTGTAATCCCTCTACCAGCTCATCCCTTATCTTCGCGTACGTTCCTTCCGCACCTATCCATCTCTACTTAAGATTTTCTATCTATCTTCTTGATACAGCTCTACCCACGTTAGTGTCGGTTATATATAGATATCGGTGCATGCACGCTATCTTCTACTTATGCCTAAGCATCAGACTCTCGGTGCTGCTGTTGATGCTATTGATGCTATACTATCGGCATTTATCATGCACTTATCGTTCTGATGGAGTTGGCTAATTCTCTCTCTCTCTCTCTCTCTCTCTCTCTCTCTATAAGGTACGACCAGAATTTCCGCGGTGTCACCCAACATAAAGCCAAGGTCCCTCCCAATGTATTAGATGATGTGCGGTGCGGGAGCCACGCGCGCTGCGCATGTCGGACCGTGTAGTACGCCTGCATCGCTCATAGTGGTGCGGATACGGCCGAAGGCAGCCAGGCAGGAACGCGCGCGCCGCCAACGGCATTAGTTTTGGTGTAGTGCGGACCAAACACTATAGAGGCATTCCATATCAGTTCGGCCACACAAAAAGAAAGTAGAACTTTGCACATTACTTTCTCGTTAATTTTCATTTTTCACAAAGCCACCACTGTGAGTAAACTTATTTATTAATTTACGCTTCCTCATAGAGGAAACTTTGCAAAAAATGAAAATGAATGAGAAAACAATGTGCAAAATTCTACTTTGCAACTTTTTTCGTTAGCTATGTAGTTCTTGAAAAATTGAAAATCACGTAAAATTCAAACCGCTTTACCGATCACGACCAAATTTGGTAGGTAGCAGCGCTAAATGGTATTTTTTATCTGTAGAAAATTTCAATTGAGTTGGTGAAATTTGACGTTAGAGCAAAACGAATAATTTATTAAAAAATTCAAAACCCCATAAAAACCGAACTTTTTTACAAATTCAATCCAAATTCAATGCCGATCCTACGAATCCCATACGTACATCCACCCATATATTTTTTCTAAACTACTTTACTCAATTCGGAAAAAAGTAAGTTGGTGCCGATATCCAACATTTGTAGCCTTAAACAGATGACTGACAAAAATGTTTTTTTAAAGTAAAAAACGTCACATATTAGCACCGACTTAATTAATTTGAAATCTGTTAGGCAAAAACAAATTTTTAATCGAAATTGTTTCATGAGTTTCGAATTTGATCAAACGAGATAGCCATTTTTATGATTTAAAAAAAAAACTGTTTGTCACTTTTGTTCAAATTCCTAGCCCATAAAATGATTTCGACAGAAAATTTTGTTTTGTCTAACATAGTATAAATATAAATTTTCGGTAAAATAAAAGATCCCGTTTACCTTAAAACACATTATTTTGTTATTTATTTTCCCATTAATATCGTTCAAAATTACGTAATTGAATTTGAGCAAATCTTATCGGCCATTATGAGATGCATATTTTCATTTTTTTAAATTGTATATAACGTTAACCATTTTCGAGATATTAATGTTTTAGTTAAAATAATAAATGATTAGAAAGTAAACAAAAACAACAATTTTTTTTCAATTTGGTGTATCTGAAGGAATTATAGAATCTGATTTTTAATAAAATTTTCAGAATATTTTTTTTGGGTGGCAGAACTGATATGGAATGCCTCTGTAGCAATGACTGGCGATCGTGGGATAGCAGCGGCGTGCGAAGCGCATGATGTTCTCTCCTGCGCCAGTGAATACGGTCGTGCTATGGCGTGCTGCTGGTATTATAGCTCTCTCGCTCTGACGCTCGTCGTCGTCGTCGCGCTCTTCGCGCAACGCAACCGCCGATATCGACATCGACAGTGGTCACGGGCCACGCGGGCCAACCAGAGACGACTATGGATACATTTCTCGTATACCGTTGTCAACGCCAGCCTAGAGAATTATTATCTGATCCACAAGGGTGTCGTACTACTTTCCTGAGAAAGAATTTTCCCGATACTTATTGGAGAAGTAGATTGTAAACAGAGTACAATTCGTGCCGCAAGCTATTATTACCGCCGGTCAGTGACAATCTCAATGGATGTTTTTATAGCAACAAAATCATATTCAATTATTATCAGCAATTCTTTTTTTTTCGTTAAAATTGCCATTGTTTCAAAACATTATCACGTTTATTATTAGATTGAGCTTTTCAATGGAGTTAAAAAAAAAGATCAAGTAAAAGTAATGTTGGAAATACTTAGTGATTAAATATATAGGTACGGCAAGTTTTCATGCGTAAATTTGTATATTAAATGTAATATACAAATATAATGTAAAGTTCTGATATTTTTGTGTTAAGTACGACTTTCTAAACCTTTTTAGTATATTTTGTGCAGTTGCAATTAAACGACATTTTGTGACTTTGGATAAAAAAATTTTCCAAAATAGCATTTCAAATATTTAAATTTGAAAATTTGTAAATTTAAGTTTGCACACTCTGGTTCATAGCTAAAAAAATTTGATATCTGATAGAAGATTTTTAAGAAGAATTTTTTTTTTATTTAGGGCGCAACAATTTATTTTAAAAATTCATGAAAAAAAAGTTTAAGTAAAAAAAAATCTAAACAAAATTAAAAGTGTTTATTCGAGCATATAGAATAGTATAAAAAATTATGGAGCGAATTGGAAGCTTACTGAATTGGCCAGGAATACCCCATGTATATTTATATCTGTATTCAACAAACAAAAGAGTATGATTGAAGATGTTATTTCTTGAAGATACAAGCGATTATGAAAAACGTGTTCGCGGTAGTTAGACTTAAACTGCGTGATTATGGCTGTAGGTATATCAAGCAATGATACGTTCGCAGCAGAGAAATTTCTATTCAAATCGTTGGTTCGTTGAGAATTGACCCTATTCATATACGGAGGTAGGTATATGGAGGTTACTGCGAGTATCCCATTGAGTACCAGCTCAAATCGATTCCGGGACTATGGGCACCAATGGCAATCGATTATTAGGGCTACGGGAGGTGCATGACCATCGAGCCTCGTCGAGTAACCGATACAGCGCGATAAGTTCTACGTCCGTTTTATGAGACGGTCGTATACATACAGCGAAATTCCGTACCGGTGATTTCTGATAAGGAAAGCACAATAGAGAAGTAGCTATCGGGATATACCGGTTTGGTTGAGGCGGTTTGCGTCTCGATAAAAATCCGGGGATTTGGCAATATCAAATAAATTACACTATCGGAAGCAGCAACGATATATTGGGGTTTCAGATACCGGCGAATGATTTTAGAGCTCCCTGACTAAGCTGTTCTACAATAGGAGGATGATACAGCAGGACTGGCTCACCAGAAGCTGGAGATTTAATTGAAAATAAAATATGCTTCATAACCGGCTGTTCAAAGAATAACGTAAATTGATGATATATGCCAATTTTGTGGGTGTTTTATTAGCAGAATAAATATAATTTTTTTATAGACTTCACTGGGAAAAAACATGTTCCATTGCAAAGAACAATTTTTTCGCAGACCTAAACAAAACTGTAATAAAGATAATGCAATTCAACCACACGACACTAACTAAACTCTCGGGTCGATTTATTTTGTGGTATTACATGATATTGAGCTTTTTCTACTAAATCGATTGCCCGTTATTGCTATTTAGAGTTAGAGGAAGTTTGTAGCTGTCGTATTATGAACTAAAACGCTGCGTGTTTTCATGTAAGCATTGAGACCCACGTGGTGAAGGCCATTGGGACAATATTTAGGAATATTATGAATGAGACTAATACATGGAAATCATTATAGTGCCGATGCCAGTAAAAATTTTGAACAAAATAATAAAATTTAGTCATAAGAGTAAGAGTGTTATTAGTAATAAAGGTTTGTAAAAAGTGAAAAATAATGAGGAAGCAATGTACAAGTTTCTACTTTGCATCCTTTTTTTTAATCATGGTAAAAAGGCTTATAGGCAGTATTTGCTATGGCAAAATATGCGACTTGAAAATGATGGTGAAGGCCAAACTTCGGCATCTTGAAGAAAAAAAATTTAGATCTGTAAATTCTGGAATCACACGGAATGAAATCCGTATATCGTTGTAGCATAACTTCATTTCTCACGCCTTTACCTGCTGCCGTAGCAATTCAAAATGCCGTTGTAACAAAAATTATGTACCGACAGCAAATAAATGTATGCTACGGCGACAAAAAATGTAAGATTTTAGATAGTCTGCTGATCTAGCATCGGAATTGCTGACATAACAAACTATATGCTATCGTTGCATGTTTGATTTTCTAAGAGAACAAAAACAGGTTTGTAACGTTAGCAACTCATTCATTTGCTGTCGATACACGGTGGTTGTTTGCTATTTTGAGGCAAAATTTGCTATCAATAGCTAGAACTGCAGCTATGTAAATGTAGAACTATAAACAAAGCTATCAGTACGCGGGACTTTAAATAAATTGCTGCACGGAAAGAAAAAAGTAGTTGTAAAAACTGATTTATCGGTCCCGATAACCAATCGATATAGAATAGCGCCAACTACTCAGTCGGTTAAAGAAACAACTATAACCTCGTTTGTAGAGTATCGATAGTAACAATGAGGAGCTGAGATCATAACCTCAACTCACCGTTTGGTTGGCGTAACGAATCATTTGGATTGGATAGCAGCCGTGATAGTTGCAGGAACCAAGTTGTTGGTCATATGTACTGTTTTTGCTACCAATCGAAAAAAGTTGAGACTACTATTTCGATTTAGTTTCAGTGACTAACGAAAACTACTTTTTTCTCTCCGTGTGGGGTAATGGTGGAAATGGGAAAGCAAGTCAGAATGTAATGGTTCTCCATCTATCTCTCACTATCTTCTGCTACCACTACTATTATGCCATTTAGATTTTCTAAATCAGTAAGTACTCGGTAGCACAGTTGTTAACGATAGCGTTGTTAGGAAGTTACGTAGGCAGGTCGTAGGTTCAAATCTCGGTATAGGTAGGAATAATTTTCTTCGACAGAAACCGTTTCCCCCCATCCACTACTACTGACAATATCTCAATGAATAATCCTCGAGACGAAAAATATGTTTTCATTTTTATTTTGAATTGCACAATTTTATTTATTAATTAGTTTGCTTTGTCTTACACTAAAAACAATAACGTCCGGATCGCAGTGGTTGGGTTATACTAGCAAACAAAGCATTTATTCTAACAAATGATTTGCTACTGTTAAATGTTGATTTGCTATTGAAAGAAATAATTTAATGCTACGACAGCAAATTAATGAATACTGCCACAGAAAATGCAATTTGCTTGGGTAGCAAATCAAACGGTAAGAAACTACATTTGTTACGACAACGAAAGCTGTTGTTGTCACTATTTCAGCAAACAAAATTTACTGCAGGAGCATGGGGAATGTTGTGGCAACACAAGTTTTTCTCTCCGCGCAGAAACGGAAAAAAGTAGCTTTTTATAAAATCATGATAAAAAAGCTTGTAACCGGTATTTTCTAAGGTAAAATATGCAACTTAATGACAGCAGTGAAGGCCAAAATACGATATCTTAAAGCAAAAAAAAATGTGGCTTCGTTTTTCCGACCAGAAGTCAGATCTGTGAATTTTGGTATCAGAAACAGAAAAAAGTCACTGTTTATAAAATCATGGTAAAACGGCTTATAAACGGTATTTTCTGCGGTAGAATATGCGACTTAAGAATGACAGTGAAGGCACTATCCTTAACACTATTTTCGATAATCGAAGATTCTTTTAAAATTTAAAAACTGTTTCCATACTTCCGTTTTTGCGCGGGACGAATGTAATATTCTAGGATGATGCACGTAGAAGCTCATTAGAACGAGTTCCGTAAAATTAACCAAGAAATTAACGTTACGTTTGGACACAACGTAATAACAATGATATAAAATCGTATTATACGCTTAGAATACGAAAGAGTATACAAAAAACCTACTAATTTCTTACGACGTAAGGAAATCCGTCGAGATAAGAAATTCAAGCTGGCTCGGCGTTCTCTCGTGACGTCTTTCACTGACAGTACGATCGAAGTTCCAGCTTGTGTAGTCCAATAAATATCGGTGAATTTGGGCCACCGGAATTCAGTCCGCAACGCGACGTGGATGTAAGCCAACAAAACGACTCCCGACTGCACCTATCCGGACATTCCAAGTAATTCTTTGGACGATTTTCCTGCCCAAGGTTCTTCCGTTTTTTACATAACTTACATGTATCTGTAGTCGTTCATGACTGTATCCAGATATGCAAATTTGCAAATCGGCGCAGATAAATTTAGTACCCATGTTCTAAATATC
The DNA here is from genome assembly GCA_963970395.1 of Ephialtes manifestator. Lineage (NCBI taxonomy): Eukaryota > Metazoa > Arthropoda > Insecta > Hymenoptera > Ichneumonidae > Ephialtes > Ephialtes manifestator. The sequence goes on along the minus strand of OZ019972.1, from coordinate 13,434,499 downwards.
TACAGTAATAAAGAACCATCAAGAACTGCCGTTTAAATGGGACAGAATGAATAAGGACCATCTAATAGAGAATTTGAATATAGTTCTGACAAACGTGCTTCTCAATGTAAAGCTGTACACGATTCTGAGAAATCTAGAAAAACATTGATAACGAAAAAGTGTGATAAATGAAAAATGACCATGAAAAGTATACAAAATGATAATTATCAAAATTCCTCGTGTTATTTCCCTCGTATTTATGATTTTATTATTTATTTATCTTCGAGAATACCTCAGCCTTGAAACAATCATTAAATTGAAACTCGCATCCCCATAAATAAAACTACAAACATATGTTTTGTTATAATTTTTTTAAAGATTAAAACTAATCGCAACTTTGTACCTAATAATCAGTTAGCCAATCCAAGTAAATTTAATGCGTGAATATTTTGAAACATATATAATATATGTATATATATGATATATCGTAACCAAAGAAATTGGTCTCATGGGTTTATTTAAATCAAATATGGAATCTACTTCAAATAAATGAAATTTTATTAAAAATTGGGCTGAAGGACTTCGGTCGATGGCCCATTGGCTTCACCAATCGGTGCAAGAATACGCCCGCACAATTATGCAGACAAAAAAAAAAAGAATGTGTATCGCACATATAGCCAATAAAAAAACGTTTACTACTACTACTAGTATTACAAATTAATACGATTTATTAGTATGCAATAAATTCTATTCGATCGAAATAAAATCTTATTAGGCCAGCCATTAAATTAATTCCTTCTTCAAATGCTAGCATAACATTTAGCATTTAAATGAGAATTCATTTAAAGAGAATTCATTTTATACAGATAAATCGTCTTGATTTCAAGTAATTTGTATTTGATCGAAATAAAATTTTATTAATTTAAAATAGATCCCGTATTTCATTCAAATAAACCCATCAAACCGATTTCTCTGGGTGAGATAAGTTCTCATCTCCTTCTCAACTTCAAAAAAGTACACATCAATACAGTTGAATAAATAGATGAAATCATAAGCGACAATATTTATTGTGTAAATGTAACTTGTGATTATATATCCTACTTCGTATCATTCTAGGCTGTCTACTGAAAGGTCAATGTACCAAGTCTCAGATAGAAGACTCCTCAGCGTTGAATACACAACACTAGAGCCGAAGAAGCGACATTAAGCCATATGACAAAGGCATCCCTGGCCAATAAGTACTCGCTTTAAAACTCTTTGAACAAAGACAATGCACTGTAGAAAACTTGAGGAAGACCGCAGTACACGTTGGTATGTATGTACTTAATGATTGATCTTACGCCGAGGACGGTGACGACGCCGGTCTTCTCGACGAGGAGCACCTAGAAGTGCCAACATTCGGGCCGACCGGAGATTAAAGGCCAAAGGGCTTGAGTCCTCTTAAAACATCGACACCGCTGTCGACACACGCCCACGCGGTTCACAAGCTTCGAGTTCAACTCGCACGCAATCGAAACTGTACAACAATAGCCTATGGGTTGCGCAATCGCATCAGACCATTCCACTAATTGCTGACATATTATTCTTCTTCGAATGGCAATATATTGGCGTTCAATCGATCACAAAGACCGAATGCAATTAACTATATGCTGAAGACCACGTGTTCTCAACCTCTCCCACTATCTTCGATATTTTCGCGTCTCCCTGTAGTCGCTGCGATTGGGAGCTTGAAGGGTACGCGCGCATCTGGGGCAATCGAACATCAAAGCAAGACTACTACTATAGCAGAGCAAGCGCACGATTAGAAGTTCACTGCGGTACATCGGGAGTGGTGTGTGTTCTATACGACATCTGTTCATGTGGATCGACAAGTCTTTCGTAATAACTACGCCTGACGAATCTAACGTTTCCCTACAACGGCTAATTACAGTGTGAATTTTTAGGCTTTCAGACATTCCTAAATCATGCACGGCGAAAAATCATTTGCTAACATAGTGACAGCAAAACTTATTTGTTGGCCCAGTAAATGTTTATGTTGGTTTAGGTCATCTTTTTTCCCGCCTAGCAAATTATTTTGCTGGCCTAGCAAAGTATTTTGCTGGCGTAGCAAATTATTTTGCTGGCCCAGCAAATCTTTTTGCTGATCTGGCAAATCGTTTTACTGGCCCAGCAAATCCTTTTTGTTGAGCTAGGAAATACGGCTTGCTATCGCTATATTAGCAACTAATTTGCTGATGCAACAGAAGTTTTCTCGCCGTGTGCCGATTTGTTAATGATAGAAAGTTATTGGCTATTTTGTTTTAGCTAGTAAATAACGTTAATGAGAATATTGAATGTGCGTTTGTAGGTACGATAAGGAAATTGTGATGGTATAACCCAGAGGAAGGATGGAGGTTTTGTAAGAAACGGCAATGAGCTATTGAAAAATTTACTGATGAACCGCAGTAGAGTTTCTACGAATCAATTATCGCTTCGACAGTTTAACTGAAACGTCAATTCATCTCGCTCCCTAACTTCCCACTCTCCTCTCAACCATCGTCGTCGCGACGACGATGCAACATCTTGCGGTAGTTGGCGATGTCTTTGCGATCAATCGCACCATCGACTGACCTCTTTGCAAACTCGATAGACTAGACACGGATTTGCATTACGTCTCTTTCTCTCGTTACTGTTTTTTTACTGGCTCGATTCAATTGTGCTCGATTAAGTTACTTGCATTTGGCTAAGAAATTGTGCTATAACCAATATGAACAAATGCTATTTTCTCCAACATAAAATGTTGAGTCCAGGATAGAATCTGGGCAGTCCCGGATGGATTCTGGACAGTCCAGGATGGATAATGGGATTTAATCCGATTCCATTGTCCATCTGGGAATACATACTGGATTATCCAGATACCATCCTGGACTGCCCGGAATCCATCCTGGACAGCCCGGAGTCCATCCTGGACAGCCCAAACTTCATCCTGGACAAAATTTCCAAAATTTCTCAAATTTTTGGAAAGCTATAGCGAAAGTACTAATAAAAAAATTCAGAATCACGTAAAATCCAAACCGCTTTACCGATAATGTTAAAATTAAATACCAAACAACTTTGAACGTATCTTCAGTTATGGAGAACTATTCAGCTGAAGCGTCGAACTTTTATGAAAGTCGAAGCGAAAACGTTAATTAAAAAAAAATTCAAAATCGCCTAAAATCCGAACCGTTTTTCCGATTTCGGTCAAATTCAATACCAAACAACATTAAGAGTACCTGCACTTTTGAATAATTATTTAGCGAAGTATCGCTAATTTTGCGAAGGCTAGAGCGCGTACGTCGTTTTTTAAAAAGTTAAAAAGCTGTAAAATAAAAATTTCTTCATACAATTCGTAATAAATTTCAACAGTCAAAGAAGGACTGTTGCTTCGCTTCTGTGCTAAATTTCAGCTCAATCGGTTGAACGGTTCTTAAGTTATAGGTGATTGAAATTTCAAAGCTCTGCACACACACGCACACATACGTACGGAGATTTCTTCAAAACTACTTTTCTCGTTGTTTTATACCATTCTGAGTGTCCTGACATGAAAATCACGAATTTTTTCTTTTTTTTCATGAGAACAAAGCTTCCTCTACGAGAAAGCAAAAGCTTTACATCTTGAAATGTTGCACTGATTTGCCGCATTAATTTTTTCAATTGAGGAAGGGTTTTCGGACTAGACGATAATTTGCAATGGTGCGAAGAGCATGTATAGGGATGAGTGTGAAACGAAGTTGTACGGATTCAAGAGAACGAAAGAACGAGGCAACGAGCGAAAAAAACGAACGAATGAACGAACTAACCAACGAACCAACCAACCAACCGACTGCGAGACTCGGTCACGAGAATGAAGGTAGAGATGGGTGGTGGTGCAGGTATACACGCGAAAAAGAGGCTCATGTGCGCTATGGTGTGTGCGTCATGTCGGAGTCCATTCACCGGCTTCGAAGAACGAAGGTAGAGCAGTGCGCTAGAGCCATAGCTCGGATACCGACGGAATCTAGGTCAGCGCGGTGCCGTTGCCTGCTACTGCCGCTGTTGCTGATTCTCCGCATAGAAGCTTCGATGGGGTGGCAAACGTGGTGGTGGTGGTGGTCTCGCTTCCCGTAAATGCGGCTATCGTGTACATCAATGAAATATCCAGAACGCTCTCTGGCGGAAAACCGACGTTACAAACCCATAGCAACTTTATTCGGACCACCAGCATTGTCGGCCTTGGGCGCCTGAAGCGGCGCACATGACAAATCTTATTGCCGAAAAATAATACGGCAGAAAGACCGCAGAATAAAAAAATTAAGTGTATTGAATGGAAACATAGATCTAAGCAATTCGCCCATAAATTAAGGCTTAGCCATTTCTTCATACACCGGAATTTTATACCGGAAGGAAGAGGCAAAACGTTTAAATTACTTTGGCACCGCTTCAATTGATATGGATATACCTCTATGAAAATAATTCACCAGTTTTAACCGTATATCCTAACACCTTGTTTAATCTTCTTGTTGCAAATTAGACAAGCTAATTGTCACTGCGATTAACATTGAAAGACAAATCTATGAAAGGTGTCAGACATTTCTGTAACGATTAATCTTTCCTTCACTGCAGAGGTTGTCATGCAGATAAAGACACAAATGTATTGAACGTGGAAAGTTGTACAAAAACGATCGTTTCAATTTGGCATCGAGCTAACTTGGCATAAGTTGTTTCGAGACCGTGAAGACTACAAAGATTATTTATAATAATTCGGTCACTGCCACCGGGCGTCGAGGCTGTCTCAACCCACCCTACCCATCGTCCCTACCCATCGCCTCCGTTGCCGCCGCATCGTGCTAACGATCAGCAGCGTGTGACGTCAAACAGATGGTAGAAACGCGGGGCGATGGAGTTTGAAGATGGACTATTCCGACAGCACGATGTTGTCACAAGGAACACTTGCACACTGTGTTATGTTGGACGTTCCGAATACTGAAACACACCGCAGGGCTAAACCGGAAATCAGCCGCATCGAATCGGAGACAATTCAATTCGACGCGATTAAAAAAAAAATAAAAATAAAATGGTGTCAACTTCGCCGGAAGGTTGGCAAAATTATCGTTGTATCAAAGGAATATAGGTTGAAATAGCCACAGAATCTTCCAACCAACAAAATCAATTTTTTTAAATCCAACTACGTCTCGAAGTACCGCTTCAACTAAAGAATTCCTTCATTAAGCCCCGAAACTAGTAAGAGAAACTTAGGGTATGCTGTTCTGATAAAAAATAAGATTGCAACAAGACGTAGCCATTACTCAAATGGAGAGTCTCGAAGGGCTTAGAAAATGACACGTGCGCTAATAAAATGTGTAGTTGAAGTAAATATCGGCCGGTAATTAAGTGGAGTCTCAGGAGTGATTGACCAAGTCACCGGTTTCTGTATTAATGTCATGGTTTTTTTTAGCAGCTTTATAGATAAACTAGGCTAATCACACACGCTGGCGCGCGTGCCTGAAAAACTTTTGCGATGCTGCGCTCTTACAAAGTTTCAAAAGGTTACGGGCGCTGCATCGCCCGTCCTGTTACGTCAAATTTGACACCAAACCGAACTTGTTTATCACGGACTTTCCTAGCAACCAATCCCAGGAGGAATAAAACGACAACAATGGATTCGATAAAATATCGCATGAACTTATTAGGGGTGTATGGTAAATGGTCATACAATAACTGATTTTTACGCTGACGGGAACTTTGGTGTAGTTTAATTTAATTAAATATGGGGTTGGGTCAACCTTTCCAGGTAACCAATAGATTAGAGTGCATTGATAAAGACAGAAATTACATGATCATGCGCCGTAATCATTACTTAAATAACTATAAATAACTATAAGACCTATTCACATATAAATCATGACATAGCTTACAAGGATTTTGAACACGAAAAACTGACACGTTAGTAATAGCGTAGTCATAATATATGATATGCGACGTCGAGTTTGGATTTTATTAAAAGTTTATAATTAATTAAAAATCGCGATACTAAGTATTTTGAGCGAAACAGAACGACATTTCAATGAAACAATTGATGTCTGCTGCAATGCTACAGATAATCTGCACAAAACCAAGGGAGAATTTAAGATAACTATGCGATATTCGTGTCAACTACATAAGATTTTTGGATCGAAGAAACCACGGCACGTTATTGTTTAGGTTGAGTCAATCTTACCCGTTTCGCCGTATCTAACCTCCTGAAGAGGTTGAGCCAACCAAGTTTCCGTTGAGATTGTTTTTCTTTTTTTCAGTACACGGACTACTCTCGAATAATAAATTGATCCATCGATCATCGACCGAGGGAAAGAGCCTTTCGGCTGTATTTAGCTATTCTTTGTATTAATAGCTCTCTCGGTTCAATGTTGCTCTCTACGCTTCTCTATCATTATACAAACACTTTGTCTTCTTCTGCCACTCGTACACAATTGGAATCTTCTCTTTCTAACAATAAAGCCTTATGAAGGAGTTGATAAAATAAACGTAGAAAGTACGGGAGCTGCCAAAGCACTCGCAAGTTATAGTCTGGACTTTGTTTTAACAGACGTATATTTTCGAGATTTAAGAGAAAGGGAGAGAGATGTGGCTTTTGGGTATCGAGAAACACTTGTGATGGGTTCACTTCTTCCGTTAGTCTTCTTGGAAAGTCCAATGGCACCCTATGGTTACTATTGCACTTACCCCGAGTAGTTCCCCGCCAGACAGACTCTGCATACTTTATAAAAGTTCCTTAATGTTTGGACTAAGCTCGCAGTCTAAACATATTTAGTCTAAACATATATAGTTATTCATATGTACATAAGAGCTCAGATGATTCATCAAAGCAGTATATATCATCACTTAACCAAACTTCCGAGCAGAAATTTTTAGCACAATGCAGGCCCTGACTCGGTGATGAGAAGGCCCTGATAGGGCCTTACACAGAGAAAAGGGTGTAGTTGTAGGAACTACGGAATTGATACGTGCCAACCAACAGGCATGGTAAAATATGGCATTAGCAAGTTATTGCGTGTCAGAACCAACCGATTGGTAATGCTAACTAACTGATTGATGTCAACCAACCTATTGGTAACGCCCACCAACCGATTAGTGGCGCCAAACAACCGATTGGTAGTGCCAACCAACCAACTGGTAATGCCAACCAAACTACATCTAACGCTCCAAACATTTAAAGGTTAGTTTTCTCAACTAATCCGTTTTCTCCGTGTAGCAGAGCCAGATCAAGGTCCGACGTAATACTCCAAATTCCTATTCGGGTTCATATATGGAGTTGTATATATATTGTAACGGATGATGCGATTAGTTATTTAAGAGTCGTTGCTTTGCTCTTTTGTTTGGGTTTGACCAAACGCGACACTTGATAACGAGCTAACTTTGCATCGATTGTTAAATCAACATCGCGTCTCATTAGAGATTTGAGACGAACAATGTGACAAGCGATTACACAAGATATTGCAAATCGGAATAAACATTACGTCCTTTTTTAAATAATTGTTAATTCTCTTCAACCGTTACAATATCAATAAATAAACCTTATTATTATTATATATATTTTCAAGGGCTTGTTCCGTTCACTGTAAAATAAATAAATAAAAGTAAACAAAATATGCGCCCTGAAAAAAACAGTAAAGTCTGTGGTCGTAACGTTCATTATTAGCAGAAATGTTTGCATGAAAACGAAGGTCAATGGCACTGAATATAATAGCCTGTGGCAATTTCCGTTGTATTGAGAATGATGAAAGGTCCTGGCTTTTCCGAGAGCGATGAATAAGCATTGGTCGATGACAAACAGCGAACTCTGTCTCCGATGCTGGAATTCATATTTCGGGCGATATTCCGATGGAGCTTGGGCTTTCAGCAGCTGTTGAAAACTCGGAAAGTTACCTTACGCTACTACATCGACCTTTCGTTTGCTCCAGGCGAGAATATGCTTCAATGAGATTCGGTTAGATGGCGTTGCTGTGCTGTGCTCGCTACGGTTATCGACGTTACTGCACCAAATAACACTACGTCCGACCGTACCCTTTTACTACTACTAGTTTGTCTTTCATGCACACATCGGTCGGGACCATTGGGTATCCCAAGCGGCGACTCAAACGTGCGCCTTTATTCGTGACAATAAATTCAGCCATTACCATCAATAACATCCAGTACACATGCGACTTCATACACGGTTAGACTGCATATGTTTCACCAAAACATCCTGTAGCTATTCACGTTTTACCGAGAAAATATGTGTGTCGACCATGTCATATTTATTTATTTTACAGTGACGAGACAAGCTCTTGGAAAATCTATAATACCATCGCGAGTGTGTACATCTATCGAAAGTAAAGAAAAACGAAATAGGCGATTCCAGCTGAATTTGACATGACCCTGACATCCTTCCATAATTTTGATAATTTTTTTTATGCAAAAGATAAAATAGGTTTTTTTATTCCGCGCTACGACCAATATTTCTGAAAAATGAATTTTTTGGTATCTATATTTTTTTAAACGTTAATTTTTTCTAAGTTTTACGTATTAATTTATGTAATAATTCAGAATATTTAAAACATTCAATCATGTAGAATTTAAAAAAAATCATGCCATCCTGCATGGGGTCTCGATGATTTCGAAATTATAAACAGAATTATTATGTAAGTATATACAAATTATTAAAAATTGCGTTTTGTTATAAAATTTTTTACAAAATTTGGGGAAATGTAAAATAACATTTTTTGTATATATACTTTAGCTTCTTGCAAGTTGAATATATTTCAATGTAGACATTTATTTATAGGTATGTTCATTTTCAAGATATTAACGTTTAAAAATATATAGATACCGGAAAATTTAAATAAGTGTCTAATATTTTTTAATAAAAAATTGTCAAAATTATTGAAGGGGTCAGGATCAGATAATGAAAAATTCAGCTGGGATCCCCCAAATAATTTAAGCAAAAAAATACAAAACAAGGTTCCTTAAAAATAAACAATGATTCGAACGAAATCAACGAAGCCCATACATTCGTTAACGGTGCACAAAAAATCGAAGCAAAGGAGTAACAAAATAATCACTAAACGCAGAAGCGGTATTTCCATTGTGAAACATTCGAAAAAACAGCTCGTTATATAACCGTAATTAGTACAGCAGCATTGTACATAAAAATGCTGTGATTACGAACGTTCCACATGGAAACCGATACGATTAACGAAGCCAATAGGTCAGGACAGTTTATAGCACCGTAAATCATTTTATAAAGAGTATTGCGGACTATGCGATGGCAAAACAAGAATATTTAATTGACAAAATATATTTTGTCAATTGAAATTGGCGAATGGATACATTATATGTGTATGTCAAGCGTTTTTGAGCACTTTTAATCATCAAGATAGCTTTGATTCGATTAAAGCATGAGAAGAGCACTCTCTTTATGTGAATCGCTTAGATAAGATAATAGAACTTTTAAAGATGTAGTCCAATATGTGAGCCTCAAAAAATCAATTTTTTTTACATATTTCGAATCTACAATATATTGAGAGAATACACACGGAGAGAAATTTCTGTGTTGTGACAATATAAAACGAGGACAACAAAAATCGTTACGTTAGACTATCAAATCTTTTGTTCGTCTGATAAATCAGTTTTGCTATGCTGAGAAATCTTTTGTTCAACTGATAAATCTTTTTGCTGGGCTGAACAATTTTTTTGTTAGCCTAACGTAACGATTTTTGTTGTCCTCGTTTTATGTTGTCACAATACAGAAATTTATCTCCGTGTAGTGTTAGAATTTCAAGCTGAAATTCGAAATATTGACGTGGTTATAGAGCCGTAAACGCTATGGCCAATCACCTACCTCTTTTTTATTACGTCCACTTTAACCGTGAATAACAAAAACAAAATAATGTAAACTATTTTAAAAACTTATTTTTGTTTAATTTAAAGGTTGTATTTTATTTTGTTGAAAAACAAAAATTCGTGTTACCTTAAAGTTACCTTAAAAAACAAAATATCACATCAGACTACGTCCTTAAGAATGGCAATAACATGGACACCACTGAGCATATGGGCACATTGTATTTTTATCTCATATGTGTGTAACAGTTTTGTGTAGAAAACAATAAATAGTATTGCGATATGCATTGCTCTAACTACGCTTATTTTTATTGATTACATTTAAGTCATATTCTAATTGTGTCAAATTGTTTTTTTTTTCTATTAGATGACTACTTGAACTTTGTCGTCGAACCCTCGAAGCGAACGTCGATTTTTAAGTACATAATTAATGTACATTGGAATTATGGAAATGGGCAGAACTTTTTTTGGGCAATTCTTTTTACAGCTAACTACTTTTCACCCGAAACACCGGCAGAGTAAAAAAGTTGGAAAGGGCCGTACAGAGTGCGCAAGTAGAATTCAAATGTCGACACGTGCACAAGAATTTACGGGCACGTGACGGTGATCGAGTGTCCGAAGCAGGGTGCAGTCGCATTAAAAGTGCAAATTAATTTGATGTCTCGACTACGAAATATACTGCGTATTCGCTATATGGAATTTGCAATGTGATATTCATATTTCGTAAAGTGGAAGCACTGCCTTCTGCTTTCGAGCTCATTTGCGAGATTATTAATATTCTCCATTTTATTTTATTTGCAAAGAAGCTGAGTCAGTTAAAGTTCTCTTAAGGATGCATCAAACATAAATTTGCAACCAAAAGTTTGTTTCAAATTCCAACACCGTTTTTTAATGAGTTAGATGTAAGATTATTTGTCATTTGCTTGTACGTATATATTTGACACTTAAGTTTTCTCATCAGCTGCTAAAGTTGCCCTGAATGTAATAGGTTACAAAATATAATCATTCTGAGTACATTTTGAAGCAAATGGTAGCATTCTTTATACATTCATCAATTTCTTCTTTAATTGCATTTTTTAAAACTTTTTCCGACACTTTTCATTTTACTCTCAATGGTATATATACAACTTACTGTGGTATGCACAGATTGTACAAAAAAATTAAAAGATTGAGCAAAAAAAAGAAATCGACGAGGTAAAAGAGTTTTGAAAAAGTTGAGAAAAGGCCGAGACGTCGAATGCCTTATAGATTGAATAATTAAAATCAGTAGATGAATGGAATTTTAGGAAGAAGGTTATAATGCTATATTACTGAAATATACCGTTTGTGAGTTCAAATTTTTGTTTGTTTGATGAAAGTATATCTTATAAACGGAATTGATATTCACTTTAAAATTCGAAAGAAAATATTATTACACTGAGTCAATGGTGAATTATGGACGCTCTGGTGAATGCACAAGTCTCTCGAATCCCTCTCGGCTTGGATCGGCTACGTTTTGCGCTAAATCCAGAGGCTGGTAACGTTCTTCGGCCGACTTGAGCTATACTACGGAGGTCAATAACTCACTATTTTTTTAATGGTCAAAAATACACCGAGAGAAAAAGTTTCCTTAATTCAAAGAAATTCCATTAAATTTCCAACGTATGAACCAGTTCTTTGAAATCAATGGATCAATCTACTTAAACTGATATCGTGACATTGAATTTTTTATTGATTTCAAACTTTTTTGCAACTTTTTTCGTTACCTATATAGTTCTTGAAAAATTCAAAATGACGTAAAATCCAAACCGCTTAACCAATCACGACTAAATTTGGTAGGTAGCAGCGCTGGATGTTATTTTTCATCTGTAGAAAATTTCAGTTGATTTGATGAGAATTGACGTGAGTTAGAGCAAAGCAAATTATTTTTTGAAAAATTCAAATTCCATAAAAACCGAACTTTTTTGCAGATTCATATGAAATTCAATAAGGATCCTCCTTTAACATAGGTTTATTCGTAAAAAATTGTTTGGCTCAATAGCTAAAAATTTGCGGATGCTAGAGAGCGTAGATATTTTTTTTTTTTATTGCAAGGTCAAATAAAATTTAAATATATTTTTCAATTTTTTTTTAAATTACCACAAACAAAGGCGTCGACCTGCTTTACATGTATGCTAAATTTCAGCCTGATTGTTAAAGCAGTTCTTCAGATATGTGAGTTTGAATTTTTAGTGACGGCCATACACACGCACATCCATCCATACTTTTTTCTAAACCACTTTTCTCGACGTTTTACACCATTTTGAGTGTACTGACATAAAAAAAACTCGAAAGAAAATATTCGCACTAAAACAAAGCTTCCTCTATGAGGAAGCGAAGGTATCGTATGTTACACTACACCAAAGGAAGTGTAATTTGCGCATCGCTTCGCGCGGTCACCTAACCTGGCACACCCTTATAGTATATACCTCCCTTGTAGTATATGCTATTACTATTTGCAACTAATTGCCACTATTTGACAATGTTGTAACGTTTTTTGAAACAAGCAAATAATTTTACAATTGTTCGAAAGCGTCGAGGCGTTCGTTTGCACAGAGAATGGCACCATCCAGTCTGACCTGCGATCAATATCTTTATGTATTTCCTGGGAATCGACTAACACAAAGTCTCGGAGTTTTTGCTCGATGCTGAAAAAGGCTTTTCCAGGAACAATAAGTAAGTTGAGTCTAAAGCGTGGTGAATAGTCACTGTGCTTAACAGCCAATTAACAAACGCTGAAGATGCTCTAGGTATTGAAAGTCTGGGAAAAATTATCATATTTTTTTTTATATCGCTAAAAAAGGCTTTAGTAGAATTCTAAAAAATGTGTACGCATCAACCGACCATGAACTGCCATCTTGTTTCAGTTCATTCCGTTTTTAACTGCTCTTTTTTTTAATGGCTTAATAAATCGACACAAATGTTTGCCTAATCCGGGTCATACCCGGGCAGAAATTAATTAAAATCGCCTGAAGTACCATCAGGTGCGGATGAACCATCGATCAGGCATGCTTGTTTAGGGTAGTTAAATAGCGCCCTGGTCCAGCCCGGATCATGTATCGGTATATATAATATTTAAAAACTGGCTAGCCTGAAATATTCCCCACCAGGCCGGGATCAGGCAACGATCGGGCATTCCTGATCCATTTAGCCAAATGAGGTTTTAATTTAAAAAATTTTTTTTTTAAATTAATATATCGTATATGAAGTTCGGATGCATATACCGTATATTAATTTTCAGATGCATTCGTCATTGACAAATACAATATTTGTATATTAAAATGAAGATTACAATACTCACGTACTATAATTTTCAAATACTAGTACCGGAGAATTCTTATACTATTCTTAAATTTACAATAAAAGTATATTAAAATGGAATTCATATACCCGTTTCGTAAATCTGATATCGTTTTGTATATTAAATTCACTTGTATTATTTTACAGAGTAGGTAAAACATTTCCAATGTGGTTAGACTAAAGTTTTCCATTGTATGCCGGGATCAGGCATCGGTCAGGTATTCCTGATCTCGTTAGCTAAATAAGGTCCCGACCCCGCCCGGATCATGCATAGATACAACATTTCAAATGTGGTTAGACTCCAGTTTTCCATATCATGCCGGGACCAGGCATCGGTCAGGCACTCCTGGTCGGGCTAGCCAGATGCGACCCTGCTTTTGGCCAGAATATTCAAATGTGGTAGACTTAAAATATACACCATTTCAGACGAAATAATCAGAGTACTGGAAGAGCATCTCTGCCATTACCGGTGTACAATAAATACATGAGAGATGTTTTCTTTATAATATCGCTTATTATTGTAATACTATCGATTAGAAATAGTTGTATTTTGATGTATGTGTCGTATCTAATTATTCATGTATAAGAGAAACAGCATATATTTTCTCGGCCACTGCGTCACTTATATCCAAAATCATTATTTTGTGATCGATTGATTCTATCGTAAATATTTTTCGACGTTGCGTTTTTTTTACGCGTCACATTTTAAAAATTGATGAGTCGCATGGATATATGTACATAAATCTTTTAATACTCCACACTGTTCCTTTTATTTTTATTCTGTTTTCATCTTGAGTTTTATATATATTTTGGGTCTGTAAGATAGTTTCACTATTCAAAATAACCCCATTATTTGGCGACTTGTGTGAGATTATCAGTCCTTTATATGTCAATTTGGTTAGCTAAAAAATAAAACAGTAATACTTCATTTTTAAAGCTTCCACGACCGTGTATGATACTAGAATAAACTTCCAATAATTAAACTGGCGTTATTATGCGTTTGACATATATTGGACCTTCTCTTTTTTTACTATAGACCAGACCAGGAGCCTGATCATGGCCAGTCTAGTAGCTTGATAACGCCCGGATTTATAGCCTGATCATAGCCAGATCAGAAATGGCGTTACATGCCATATCAGGACCTAATTGAGGATAATCCGATGAAGCCCGGACCTTAGCCAGAACAAAGTTCTGCTCGTGTACCTCAAAAGTGTTGATATCTAATATAGGATTTTTGAGAATTTTTAAATTGGGGCGCAAATTTTTATTTAGAAAATTCACGAAAAATAAATTTCGGTAAAAAAACATCTGAAAAAAATAAAAGTGTTTTTTTTTTCGAATTTATAGAATACTATAAAAAATTATGCAGCGAATTGGGAGGGTTCAGGGTTGAACGCTTGTTGAGTTGGCTAGGAATACCCCATATATATATGTATACTTGTCGTATTGAGACTCGTGCGATCACCACACGATCCTGCATATAATAGTCGTCCCCACGCATTTGTATCACAAAGTACTATTATGTCCAGCTCTGTTCTGTACTGGTTATTCTTGAAGAATTCGCGCCATGCTGAAATGTCAACAGCATTCCATAGCATAACATAAAGTCCCATCAGCATGCCTCTAGCGTGATGTCACGACAACGCTACACGATGCACCATTATAAGATAGCTTAATGCGGAAGCCCATCGCTTCGTTTGTTTCGGTTTGGCATGTAGCCTGATCCATTTATGCTATGATCGTGCCACGATATGATCACAGTTAAAAAAGATTGTAAATGTACTGTGACAAGCAATATGAAATTTACAAAACAGTCGCGTGAAATAATTATTAGTACAATATTCATGGTAAAATTATCAATATCAGAGTAAATTTATATAAGTGAAGATTAAAATTACAAATATATTTACGAAAATTACAAAACTTCTATAGTAATCTAGTTATTACATGAACAAAATTGTCAAATTTGAATTAAGTTCTTAATATTAGTTGACCGATATGTGAATTCATATGCAGTACTTTTATATCTGTATACAAATTACAAGTTCATCGTCATCAAATTTTCTAAGACGTTAATTTTCATGCATCTCGGGAACCGAATATTGAATGTGGTCAATAAGTTTTCAGTCAACCACGACTGTAATTTCAGAAATACGAAAATACTGTTTTCATTATAGGTGGCTTTTGATTTTATAATAAACATGTACACGAAATTGACAAACGACATACGATTTTTTTTTAAATACAGAATGTTTTGAAATCAATGAAAAATGGTTCCTTGATTCAACGAAAATTTTTATTAAGGTAGATATTGCGGTCCATACTTGTCAAATCAGTGCTAAATTATTAAAAACCTTTTTAAAATTTCCAGTGGTTTAATTAACAGTTCCGAGAAGTTACTCACGTAGCAGACTTGGTCCTTAATATATAAGTAGTTTTACAGCCGTGAGTCGAATAGAAAATTAACTAATATTTGCAAATGTCCGATATCATGTTTTTTCGTGCGATATTTTAAAAGAATAAACCATAATGATGGTCCTATTATAACGAGCAATATCTCATTTTCATTATTGGAAGATCCTCAATTAATTGATCGTTCAGATCTTGTATCAAAAGATACAATCGTGTGATGATCGTATCCTAACCTAACATCACGGATACAAGTGCCCGCGTAGAAAAAAAAAATTGTGAAGAATCTTTTAAAGAATCTTAAAAAAAGTCTTGAAAGAATCTTTAGAGGAATCTTAAAAAGAATCACGCATAGGAGCCGGAGCAAGACTCTTTCCAGGATTCTTTTCAAGATTCTTTCCATTCGAAAGCGTTTTGAGAATCTTTGAAAGAATCTTAATGAAATTCTTCAGAGGAATCAAGCGAAACCTGTTGATGCTTTCCATAATTCTTTTCAAGATTCTTTCCATCCGAAAGCGTTCTGAGAATCTTTTAAAGAATCTTCGAAAGAATCTTGAAAATCGTCTTTAAGAGAATCGTGAAAAGATTCCGTCCATTAAATAGAAAAATCGTTGAAAATTTTTAAATGAAATTCTTCAGAGGAATCGAGCAAACCCTGTTGTTACTTTCTCTTGGTGTCGAGACAGTAAATTTCGGTACGTCAACGAAGGGTAAACCCCTCGTGTATAGTCGAACTCAGAACAGCTTTGCAGTCTTATATACGTTCAGGGTTCAAGTCACTTGCGAGAAACGCTTCGACCGCTCGCCATCTAGCGGAGTATTGAATATAAGTGTTTTGTACGATGCCACTAGATGGCGAGCGGTCGAAGCGTTTCTCGCAAGTGACTTGAAGCCTGAACGTATATAAGACTGCAAAGCTGTTCTGAGTTCGACTATACACGAAGGGTTTACCCTTCGTTGACGTACCGAAATTTACTGTCTCGACACCAAGGGAAAGTAACAACAGGTTTGGCTCGATTCCCCTGAAGAATTTAATTTAAAAAATTTCAACGATTTTTCTATTTAATGGACGGAATCTTTTCACGATTCTCTTAAAGACGCTTTTCCAGATTCTTTAAAAGATTCTCAGAACGCTTTCGGATGGAAAAAATCTTGAAAAGAATCCTGGAAAGCATCAACAGGTTTCGCTCGATTCCTCTGAAGAATTTCATTAAGATTCTTTCAAAGATTCTCAAAACGCTTTCGGATGGAAAGAATCTTGAAAAGAATCCTGGAAAGAATCTTGCTCCGGCTCCTATGCGTGATTCTTTTCAAGATTCCTGTAAAGATTCTTTCAAGACTTTTTTTAAGATTCTTTAAAAGATCCTTCACAAGATTCTTTTTTTCTACGCGGGTGGCTGCAACTTTTGAATTACTATACAAAATCTGGACGTTCAATCGACTAAGGATCTTCGAATAATCAAAAAGAGATATTGCTCGTCATAATTGAACCGCTATTATGGGTAATTATTTTTAAAAACTGCAAGGAAAAACATGACTTCAGATATTTCTGAATGTACTTATATAATAAGAACTAATTCTGCTACGTGTAAAACTCTTCTGAACTATTAATTAAACCACTAGAAATTGTAAAAACGTTTTTACAAATTTCGCACTGATTTGATTCGTGTGAAACGCAGTGGCTACCTTAATTCAATGTCACTACATTTTATTGAATTTCCCATCATTAAAAAAGTATATAATATTAGTTCAAGTATATTACTTCATTGATTTAAAAAAAATGTTACATAGGTTGGGATTTTAATGAAATTTCTTTGAATCAAAGAAACTTTTTCTCTCGGTGTAGTCTGTCACTCTAGTCAGTGAGACTTTAACGTCCGACCATTGCATATTTATCCCCAGCATCGTACGGATAATACTGCGGCGCAATATGACGTTGTGTGTTCCATACCATCGCCGCCGGTATTGTAGTACTGTATGGCAACTCGTAATCCCGCGTCATGTGCGCGGTACAGTGGCAAATTGCGGAACTACCCCCTCATCCCCCTTAACTGCCCCGTACTCGTCAACATATAGAAACAACCTATACCCAGTAGGGCCGTCATCGCAACAGTAACCTCCTGCTGCGACAGTCATGTTGGCTGCATGCGCACAACCCTTTCAACGCGTACTGGATTCGCGTTATTATTTATTAGGAATATAATCGCAATAATACCACCTGCTGTTGGACAAATAGACGATTCGTTGCCACGATATAAAACATTATTTCGTTCGGTTATATTGCGGATACTAGCTGATAACGATTAAGATCAGCTTGATATAATTCCGTGATGGTCTCCAAGAAGATGTCAATTTTTAAGAAAGGTTAACTGGTGGTAAAATATATATCTTTTTCTTTTACTAACACAAGCAAAAGAACGTAAATGAATTAATAAGTTGGTTGGTCTAACCAATTAATCGGCTGGCATATATTTACACATGCATTTTTTTTCGTGTACACGGAAAAAACACCTGGGTTGGCGCAATAAATAAATTGGTTACCGCCAACCGATTCTCTTGATTATATATGCGCCAAACGATATTCTGGTTGCATCAACCGATGGAACTTGGTAAGATTAGATTAGTTAAAGGAACTGAGTTATTGATCGGGCCAACTACGATCAAATAATTAGAATAACCAGTTCACTTAGCTGGGGCAATCGATGTACTTGGCTAAAATAACCAATTTTCTTACTTGGAACAACCAATCCACTTGGATAGATGAACTAATCCACTTCACTGGAGCAACCAATTTTGGCTGGAAAAACGAATTCGCTTGGTTTGCAAAAACTAATCCACATGGTTTGCGTTCAATCCAGTTTGAACTACCAAAAAAATTAATGTATATTAAAGCACGAGTCTGAAAGATAGGGATAGTTCTTAAAGTTCTTAAATAGTTCACAAAATTCTTGTCTCTCATTCGAACTGATGCTTCGTTTAAACAAACTAAAGACGACAAACGCACGGACCCAGCTTGTAACTCAAAACCGATACTAACTGATACTAACCAATATAGTTAGATTCACCCACCAATAAAATTGGTAGTCTTCAATACTACCAAAAACTTCGTCATGGGATCCAATTCTCGTGGTTGATTCTTTAAGACCCTACTAACTACAATTTCTTGGTAACGACAACTATTTTTGTTGGTCATATGCACTAAAGTATTAACCAAGTTGCCGTTGGTGAGGAAACCAATTGTGCGACATTAAATCCATGAATAAAGTGGTTACCATGACCAATTTTGTTTAACTAACAAAAAATTGGTACATTTAACCAAGCATTTTTTTCGAGTAGAATATGAATCTCTTCGTGTAACAGAGCAGACAAAACTTGTGAAGGGTTTCCACGAGGTGTGTAAAATTCTTTTGTCTGATAAAAAAAATATTCACCTTCAATGAGATCATTTGCAAAAACTGCACTCTCTTTATAATTGGCCCATGCAATAACATGTTTGATTTGATTTTACGAAACGACATACTCACATGATTGAAATGTTTGGTAATGAGAAAGCATTCCCCAAATGATTGCGACACGGATAATTAATGCACGGAGGGCATTTCCATGTCTACATTTCAAGTTGTCCAAACAAATTGCAGAGGTAATTTGAACCGGGTGGGCCGCAAGAGTCCGTCGGACGTTTGTCTACCGACACCTGGTAGTATAATACGTATACTATTCTATATATATATGTGTATATATATATTACTGTGAAATGTATATATCCCAGAGTGTATATTTAGAAAGCATCCTAAATTGTATTTGCCACCACCTTTGGTCGTGGTTAACCATATGCTAAGCTCACAGCTAACGTAGAGCGCCAGTGAGAAAACAAGGAAGGCAACAGTGTTGAAATGGCCACTATCTAGGACAGGGATAGAACGTGAAACTCTTCGTTTCACAGGCCAGGTTAAACTTTTCAAGGGCTCCCACGAGGCGACTGCTCGCCGACCTCAACTCGTATACTGCACTTTCCTCATTTGACGTCACGTATAGCACGAGTAAAAATATTTCAGGATTTTTGATCCATGAAATATGCACCCTTCCAGTAAACTATGATGTCGATATAGAGGAGAGCGGGGCGAAATGGCATGGCAGCACGAACGAAACGGGCCATGTTAGAACCGGGGTAAAATGTGACACATGAAAAGAAAAATTCGTACATTCACTGTTAAAAATACAAGTGAATTTAATATTCCAAACGATATGAGACATAGGAAATAGGTATATGAATTCCATATTAATATACTTTTATTGTAAATTTAAGAATAGTATAACAATTCTATGATACTGGTATTTGAAAATTACAGTACTTGAGTATTGTAATCTTTATTTTAATATACCAATATTGTATTTGTCAATGACGAATGCATCTGAAAATTAATATACGGTATATGCATCTGTGCTTTATATACAGTATATTAATTATCAACAAATTTTTTTTTACGGTTTGGACATACGACGTCCGCAGTCTTATTAGTTTGCATAAATATTTTTTCAGATTAAAAAACGCCAAGATTTTCACATTTTGATTCGACTATATACGCGCGACAAAAAAAATAGTACTTCGACATAGAGCATGAGAGTTATTAATTTACACAAATGTTCTTCATATCATAACGAACAATATCAACAATGACAAACCCTCGATTTATTGAAAAAAAAAAGTCAAACTCATTTACGAATGCGAAAGAGGATACACCATTAGTCTTTTGCAGTGGCTTCTATTAACAATCGACTGAGTTGTGGATACGTTGCAATATGTGTGAAAAATGGGCAACTTTTCATATGGTGATGTCGATGAGGATATCGTCGAATCCCGAGTTAAAATGTAAACACTTCCACACCGAGAGAAAAAGTTTCATTGATTCACGGAAATCTGTGCCAATGAAATGAAATACATGAGTTTCAATACTATCTTTTCTTTCAATGATTTCAAACTCAATGAAAAGTAGTGACATCGAATCAAAGAAACATATCTTTAAACCAATGAACCTTTTTCATTGACAGCTAAAAATTTCGAAACCTTTTTTTTCCTAAAGTACTCGGCAGATAAAGCTCAAATTTTGAGAGAATGTGCGGAAGTACGGCAGGAAGAGGCTAAGTTTCTAGCTCCTCGAAACTCGAAGCCGTTCGTTCGAGAGAACCGGAAAACAAAAAAGTGAGGTTAGGTGCGAGAGAGACAGTCTGTTTGAATCAATGAAAACGTCTCTTTAAAACAATGAAACTGTTTCTTTATTATAAGCTCATTAAGTAAATGTTTCTTTACAGGCAATGGAATGTTCTCTTTGAGATTCAAGTGCACTATTTCATTGAAATCAAAGAAATATTTCGTTGAAATCAATGAAAAAAAGGCAATCCACCCATTTCGTTAGCGTCAATGAAATCTTTTCTCTCGGTGCAACACCCTTCGTTGAATTAAAATGGGTAAAATATGCCACTTTTGGAGGTTTATACAAGGGTCTAAGAACCTCATCTCACTTTGTACAACCTAATTGGAGACTCAAACATAAGAATTTCAGTCTCCAGTAGACTTTGTTTACTCCATTCGGGTAATATCTGCCATTTTCGGAGGTTTTGACGATTGTCAAAGGAATGGAGGAACCTCCGTTTACCCCGCGGGACTGCTACATTTAGGTTTTGAAGAGGGTCTAATTTTGAACTCGGGATATATTTGTGAAACCTGCATCCAATATAATTCAAAATAAATATAAAATGAGTTAAGTATTCGATGTAAAAAAATAATAGATATTTATATTCTGTTAAATTTAATTTCAAAGATATTGTGAGATTAATATCATGGCAATTGAACCATAACATAATTCTTTTACGATTTCAGCGTAAGCTGGTGCCATTTTGACGAAATGTGCCATTATGTCCCTGTTCCATCGTGGCCCGTAGCCATTTTGCCCCGCTCTCCCCTACATCGCTCTCAAATTGACAAGTTTGAATCAAATATTTATGTCTGGTTACATAAGATATCGACATATGATATTGCAGTAATATTGCAACTCATGACTCGTCGGCTTATGTATGTGGCACCGCGCCATCTACACTCGGAATACCAAAATTATTACTGCTTTAAGACGACAACATATCGGCCACAATGATATATCTCTCGATATATCTTTCGCCAATCGAATCACTTTGTCTGAACTTGGTCTAATAATGGTTATCGCGACCCAGTTTCAACCTTTTTTTCCATTACTCAGAGGAGTCGACAGGGCAAAAAGGCGCATGAAAATCAAACCGATTATCTAAATTAGATGCAGACGGTAAAATCGTGCCCGACATGTCAACTGATAAGTGGGAACTGTCAATCAGCCCATAAGATCATATTAATATTGACATAAACTTTTTATATTGTATTATTAACTAGCTAGTAATTGTGATAGATAATAAAATAGAAATTGAATGTAAATATAAGAATATTCGCATGAGTTGAACGATCGATAGTCGGTTTTTGAAATAAATTTTCGGCCAATTACAATTTCTCCAAGTGTAGCTTAGAAGTGACGACCGCAATCCTTCTTTTATTACGCAAAAAAAATCCTATGTAAATGAACAACATCTCTGTAGAAAAAAATATCACCATATATAGTAATTTCGGACCGGAACGGTGAATTTAGGAACAATCATATATACGCTGTTCCAGTCGATAACAAGACAACGATTGAAACACATTCTATGTGGATCTCGATATATTTATGTCAGTTTAGCGACTTTTCACACGGTTTTCTTTTTCGATAATTGCAGACATTTCGGTTTCAATCAAAATTTGATATAATTAATTATATACGTTCATACTATAAATTAAGTTTTCAATAATGCTTCGTCTTCGGTCAGTTTGACAATTATCTAGTTTGAAAATTTAATGTGATTAATTATATATGTTCATACTATAAATTAAGTTTTCAATAATGCTTCGTCTTCGGTCAGTTTTTATGATAAACTTTTACGAAGTACGTCTCGGAGATAAAGGCGACACGATTCAAATTCACAAATACGAATTTTCTATAAATGTTGAGGCTTAATCCATTGAATTAATTTGAATTATGTCGGATTTTACTAAATTTTATTTATTTATTTATCAACCAGCGAGACCCGACTAATTTTATCACAATCTTTTTGAGTTAAAAATTCATGGGTTGTATGTATTAATTTTATTGATTAACAAACTCATTCGTGAGACCATTATCTGAATTAGCAGATGGCAGTCTGTGTCTATCTCACTGTTTCCAATAGATAATCATAGTAACGAAACCCCGCGCCACGAATGCTGGTGGTCTGCTCACTCCCCACTTAACCTACTTGCACATAGCGAATATGGGACAATCATCAATCAAATTTAGGGCAGAGAAACAAGGATTTTGTATGCATTTCAAGCAATCAAACTTACGAGAGGAGTTACTATTGAGGGTGTAGCCTGGTTTCGAATCGTTTTAGTCTCGCCTAAATCTCTTCCAGACGCATTAACGACATATCCCGTAGAAAATATACTCTCATAGGAGACACATTGGTGTCGGAAAGGCAATATCCAAAGTTTCTGGGTTCTATGCCAAGAACTGTTGTATTACTCATCCTCGTATGTCTTTGTGAAAATTACCTCCAGCACTTTGCACCCCTCACGATATCTAGCTTAACGGTTTGCTATATTGAGCTTTGCACTTTATGAAAGCTTCGCACTAAAAGGACTTATGTTTCTAGCAAGTAGTATTGTAGAAGTGGATATCTGTTACAGACAAAGGTCAAGATTGTAGAAAGGAAGAAGAAAGACGATAAGGAAAGGCAAACGGAAGAAAAAGATCATGATAAGCAATAAAACTAGAAAGATCAGAAGCAGGCGGAAAATGGAACACAGATGCAAGTAAAAAACAGCAAATAGCATATACCAGAACGAAAGATAAAAAAAGGAAAGCAAAAGACGGAAGGAAGGAAAAATAATAGATGGAACTTGTAGTTGTCAAGTTAATTGGTTAAAAAACACACGACTGACAATATAGAAACCTTTCGCTACAGTAAAAAATTTTCTCCAATATGTATTGGAGAAAAATTATGTTTCAAATTTTCTGAATATTTAGATAGATGTTTGTCATTGATATGTTCTTCAAAAATGTATAAAAATTATTGGTTATAACATTTTTGCTTGATCTGACGGACCAAGATCATAAGAGATACGATTATTCATACTAACTTAGAATTTTCGAATCTTATTAATTAGATCTCAATGTTAGGAAGTACACGAAAAGAATTGCCTAATATTGAAGGAACCTCCAATCCTGACCATTCGAATATTTAATTGGGTAGAATCCTTTAATTAATTTTCAACAAATATAGAAGTCATTATAACTTCACCAATAACAAACCAGAACCTTGGAAATTGCTTCCATTATTTTACACACTTGACGAAGCCACCTCTAGGAGGTTGTACATGTTTTAAATATCAAATGTGAAAAAAAATTAGGAAGCAATTTGTAAGCTTCTACTCTGCCGGTTTGTGTATGCTCGAAAGACATTAATCTAAAAATTCAAAGTGATGTAAAATTTTAATCGCTTGACTAATTTTTTGCAAAATTTGTATCGAAACTTTGGTCTATGGTAGTCCATATGTGTACAAAATTTCAGTGTGATATCTCGTAATTTATGAAAGTTGTAGCGTAATATGACTTTTTACAAAAATGTTCAAAATACTATCAAATTTGAACCGCTCAACCGATTCGAGCCAATTGCAGTCTCAAACGCTACAGACATTTTTTCTAAACCACTTTTCTCGACGTTTTGGACAATTCTGAATGTATTTGCATGACAATCATGAAAAAAAAAATGTTTTCTCGAAAACAATCTACTGAAGAAGCAATAAAATAACATTTACGATGCAACGGTATTTCTAATTAATTTCAGTGCGTAACGTTTCTGTGCCACTTAATAATGACGATAGTTGGCTGACTAATTACACGTGGCTTGTCAGAGAAGTAATAAGAACAGAACTATTAACTCGACGATATTAGACACACTCAAAGTTAATGTACGTAGTATGCAGCACAATACATTGCCAAAGCCACTGAAGTAATATACTCGGCCCTTTTCCGATGAAAATGTAATTTATGCCTAACGTCAGCGATACACAAAAGGGAATCGAGTAACGTCGTCGCCGTCGACGTCGTCACTTTCATCGATAATTCAGCCAACTCGGTGTCGACATCGCCCTGTCGTTCAAAAACTAATCAGTGTCAAATAATAAACATGATATCACTGAATAAATTCCATTACGATTTTTGAATCTTGTTAATTACTTAGATCTCCGTGTCAGAAAGTTGCAGACAATTGTACACTATTGAGAAAATATGTTATTGACTTTTAATTAAGTTTTAACAAAGATAAAACTCATTACAATTCCATGAAAAATCGTATAAATGTATGAAAGGAGATATTTTTATAATATAGGGAGATATCCTTGATGAAAGTAATGAGGTGTCATAAGATATGTAATTTCACACTTCAAAGTGCGGAGATTGCTCTCGAAATGGAGACCATAGATAATTTATTGACCGTAATTATGAGCCATTTTGAGTCAGTTTCAAGGTGTAAATACATAACAATTACGGTGCAAAAGTACTTATAATTAATTTGCAGTGCACAAACGCTTCTGTGCCACCAACACATAATTATGACGATAATTGGTTGACTAATTACACGCGGCGCGTCAGCAAAGTATCAAGAACCGTAACTAGTCAGTTGACGATATTAGGCATGCTCAAAGTTAATGTGTACGTAGCACAATGTAGCATAATATATGTTCAAAGCTGCTGAATTAATACACTCGATTTTTTTTTCAGTAGAAATCTAATTTATGCTTAACGTTTGCACAAAACGTAGGGAAAACGAGTAACGTCGTCGTCACCTTCATCGATACTTCAGATGACTCGGTGTCGACATCGCCCTCTCGCTCAAGATCCAATCAGTGTCAAATAATAAACATGATACCAGTGAATAGATTCTATTACGAGCGTGCGATATCTCAGTCTACTACCGTGTACTAGCTGCAACCATAGTTCATTGTTAGGACACATAGTTCTCGTGCCGCAACGCCGTCTCACCGAAGGCCAGTTCGGCTGCGTCGGTAGTAGTAACCGTACCAACGGAGCCGATATCGGAAATCAATTAAACGGCCGTGGAATACCTTGGTGTTGGCATTCAAAACTGTCCTACAATACTGTACATTCGCGATTGTCTCTAATCTCAAAGCTTCCACCCACTGACGATTAACTAGAATTCGAATGGAAGAAATTATTGTTCCATGGAATGGACATACGGAGGGGAAGTTTATTTTGTGATAACCGATTTGAACTTACTTTTACTGCCGGACATTCAATGTTTTTTTTTTCTTTTTTTTCGCCACCATGAAAGAAAGTCGTACCTTTGAAATACTCGCGTAGAAAATTGTTTGCACAGAAAAAAAGATTAGTTCCCATAACCAAGAAATGAGTTGATACAATCAATCGATTATTCTATTTCCCTTACAACTCAAATGGTAATACCAACGATTCGAATGATAATACCGACGATTCGAATGGTAATACCGACGATTCGAATGGTAGTCCCAACGATTGGATTAGTTAACCTAACTAATCTCGTGAGAACTAATCGTGAATAGTTGAGATTACTATTCGATATGGTTGAGGCAACTAATTTTTTAGACATTGTGTACAGCAAATCGAAAACGTAGTTGCCACAACCAAACATTTCTTTCCGTGTGGGATGCCCTTAAGTAATATGGGGCCTCATTGGGCTTCAATGTGAATGTTATGATAGGGATTTTGGTAACGCTACCAATTAGGAACCTAACAAGAAAATTCTAGGTTCCCATGACGAAATTTAATGAGGGGACTCGAGTTAAAATTTAGGCACTGTTCGAAACCTAAAAGTGGCAGTCCCGCCGAGTAAGCCGAGAGTCATGAATCTCCGCAAAACCTTTGGAAATGGCAGACATTACCTACTTAAAGTGAACAGAGAATACCTTGGACTAAAGTCCCACCAACAGCAAATAAATTGACATGTGTTTTTCACCAATTAATATGTACAGATCTACTATATAATTCCGAACATTTAATTGAAAGTGCAAAATAAACCGAATTCAATGAGCGCATCATTATTTTGTAAATCATTTTTTTTTCTGGTAGGGTCTTAGTAGGGCTGCCTTTGAGGGTCCAAAAAATGAATTGGTTTCAAGTCAATTTTTTCTGCATAATTCTAAAGATCTTTTAGAGGACATTTTTTTTCGAATTTATAACTTACAATAGAGCCTTGATCTCGACCGATAGAAAAAAATAGTCACGTGGGCGCCAATGAGTCAATAACCCTAAAATTTGTTATTTATGGAATGGAGTCCATCTCCGAAATCATTCAAAATTCACAACTATTCAATAGCGTTTTTTATGTGAAAGGAAATAACAAAGACTGATGTTTAAAAAAATGAACATAAAAAAAAATTATGAAAAGGATATAAAATGGAAAGTATGAGGAGTACGTCGTACACGGAGAAAAGGGTGTAGTTTTAGGAACTATGGAATTAATACGTGCCAACCAACAGGCGTGGTAAAATATGGCATTAGCAAGTTATTGCGTGTCAGAACCAACCGATTGGTAATGTCAACTAACCGATGGACATCAACTGACAGATTGGTAACGCCCACCAACCGATTGATGGCGCCAACTAACCGATTGGTAGTGCCAACCAACCGATTGGTAATGCCAACCAAACTACATCTAACTTCCAAGCATTTAAAGGTTAGTTTTCTCAACTAACCCGTTTTCTCCGTGTATTGGACTAGAAAATACTCAAATTATAGTCAACCAATGCTTTCTTTAAAAGTATGAAGTTCGAAAGAACAATAAAAAAAGTATAATTGAGTATAATTAAAATATAATGTTAGTATAATTTGAGTATAATTTGGTCCAATTCGACATACTTCTCATCCTTTCCATTTCCCGAGTTAAAATGTGGGCCCTTCAAACACCCTTCGTTGGATCAAAATGGGTAAAATATGCCACTTTTAAAGGTTCATACACGGGTCTAAGAATCTCATCTAACTCCGTAGACCCTAATTGGAGGTCCAGTCATACAAATTGTAGACCAAGGTTTTCTCCGTTGACTTTAAGTGGATAATATCTGCCATTTCCGGAGGTTTATAACCCTTACTCAGAGACTTACTCGGCAGGACTGCCACTTTTAGGTTTCGAAGAGGGTTTAAATTTTAATTCGCGGTTGTACCGTTCTAATACTCTTTTCATACTCTTGTTTTTTTTTACACGGGTAATTACAAGCAATTTATTTATACGTTTTTAGTGTCTTCAATGTATTTAATTTTTTGCACATGTTGTTTTTCTTTCTCGCGAAATACTCGATTAGTAACGTAATAACATTTTTGTTGTTGGAAATACATTTTCAAACTCGGTATAAAAGCAACCTCGTCACGAATTTAAGGCACTTCTTGCAGCTACATAGTAATGCATGAAATTTGTATGGCGTAATTATATATAAATATATAAACTTGTTTAAAGACGGGAACACGGAATTTTTACGAGCTTTAGATGAGTGAATATTTTGTTCTCTTTTTAGTCGACAGAGTGGGGCAAAGTACACACATCTCTTTCTCCCAGTGTGTCGACTCTGGCATCGATATCGAGCAAGCATACTCCGCTCTGGAGCTGCCGGAGAAGAGCTGTCGATGTTTCTTTAATGTGTTGCTCACCCCACTCTCAGGCTTCATTGATTTTTCCGGTAGAAATAATTGTAAAGAAATATCTTATCGTATATACGAACCGGATAATGTTGTTGACGTTATTGACCGGAAACCATGTACAACGTTCACGTCGACAATTTACATACGGATCAGATACAAATTATTGTATATTGCCGATAAATATTTTAAAAGAGTATATTTTTATTTATAAATAGGAGGACATATTTCTTTTCGTTTATTAAATAAAATAGATTATGAACGTTTAATCGATTTTAGTTCATAATTTGCAATAAAACAAATGAATTCATCAATACATTTATTAGGGTGTCAAATTTAAAAAAAAATTTTATAATTTATTTTTTTGCTGCAAAAGTATGTATTCTGACCTTAATATCCATCTTCTATATGGAATACACGACTTAACTTTTTTATGATTTTTGCTTCCTCATGGAGGAAGCTTTGTTTTCGTGAAATTTTTTTTTTTCGAGATTTTCATGTCAGGACACTCAGAATGGTCCAAACGTCGAGAAAAGTGGTTTAGAAAAAATGTATATATGTGTGTGTGTGCGTGTGTATGTATGTGCAGATTTCTTGTACGCACGATAACTGTCGCAATTTTAGATGTATCTTCGTCAAATTTGGCACGCAAGTGGGCTGTCATACAACGATTCTTGGGATTGTAGTTGACGCGAACCGGTTGGAAAATTCAAATTTTACAGAATTTTGAAAAAATTTTATATATAGTTTTCACGCTATAACTTTCGCAATTTGACAGACATCGGGCTGAAATTTTGTATACAAAAAAACTACCATCAAAACAGGATGTGTACCAAATTTGGCGAGAATCAACAGCGTGGTTATAATTTTATTGCAATTTCAATTTTAAAAAAAATGTCTTCAAAGAGTTCATCTCTGTAAATTCTGAGATATCCGGCTGCAATGTTCGACATAATTTCACGATTATTGATTGTTAATAATGAATTTAGTCAAAGGAACTATCGATATGTCGGTAAATTTTGATTTTGGTGAACATGACCAAAAAAAAATTTAGAAATTTTTCACAGATTTATATTAAATTTTGTTCACATATGGACTATCATCGGAAAATATTTGAATACAAATTTGACGCAGTTCTGTCCAGCCGTTCAAATTTTATGGCATTTTGAATTTTTCGAAAAATCTCATTTTCACGCTGGCTCGTGCAAATTACGAGATACCGGGTTCTCATTTGGTCCACATGTGGACTACTATGGTCCAAGGTTTTAGTACAAATTTGAAAAAAATCGGTTACACGGTTAAAATTCTTCGACACTTTGAATTTTTAGAAAAATGTCTAGAGCATTAACAAGCCTGTAAAATAGAACTGTGCAAATTGCTTCCTCATTATTTTTCACTTTTTACAAAGCTTCCACTGTGAGGAAGCCAGAATCGATTAACATACTTCCTCGTAGAGGTGGCTTTGTAAAAAGTGAAAAATAATGAGGAAGCAATTTGCAAAGTTCTATTTTGCATGCTTTCTTTATTTGAAATTTGATCAAGAACAAAGATTGCAATTGAGACATCTCTAAATATTATTTGTCAGCGAATTCCTTTGACACAGTCGATTAGATCAGCCCCTCGAGTTTAAGCAATGAAGACCAAAAAAAGTGCGATAATAAGCAATGAGAAGCAGAAATTGACAAAAAGTCGTTATTGCTCGGGTTACTCCTTATTACCGCATTTTTTTTGTCTTCATAGCTTAAACTCGAGGGGCTGACCTAACACTCGACTGTGCCAAAGGAATTCTCTAGCAAATAATATTTAGAGGTGTTTCAAACACGATCTGTGTTTTCCAACATATTTCAAATTGAAAAAATTATTAAAAAATTAAGTCGCGTATTTTGCATAGAAGGTGGATATTAAGGTCTGAATACACACTTTTTCAGAAAAAAAAATGTTTAAATTTACAATTTTTTTGTACACACCCTAATATTTATCTAAAGGTGGTTATTATGCATAATAATAGTCAAATCAGTGCTATATTTTTAAAAGTGTTTTCATCAATATCGAAGGTGAAAAATTATAATTATAGTGATAAATAAATAAAAATATAATAAAATATAATAAAAATCAATTACATTATAATTATAAATAATAAAATTATAATTTCGGATGTTAGCGTCCAGTAAATTTTATTAAAAATAAGAACATTTCTCTATGTTAAGAACATTTTACGCAAGTTATCCTAAAAAAAAATTAAAACACCAGAAAAGTACGAACAATTAGAAAAAAATATTCTAAATACCTCAATTAGTGAAAACGATAAACCGAGTCTTCTAAAAATAGTACTTCCTAGTTTTTTCGTTTGCTTGATATATATGCAGTGTAACAGTCGTTATGGCGGTTCGAACCGCATGAGGATGTAAAAAATTTCGCGTGACGATCTTGATTATTTGGTAGGATTATTATATGGACAATGGACTCACATGTACTTTTAAAAAAAAAATATTGCGTGCGTGCACAAGCAACATCATACCTGGTCATTAATAAGGCACATGAGGGAGAATATAAAAAAAAAAAGAAAAAAGGAAAAATTGTAATGTCCTTGTGCAATTGTTTGACAGTTGGGGAATTCCTACGACGAGTCTTCGGATGAATTTGTAGAAACACTATTGTTTTGCTAAACATCCGTCCTCAAACTTTTCAATGACGCACAGGAAATAAACCCTGCTGTACACTAGTGAACAAGCGGCTTAACGATGGATTGCCTCGAACGATGTACTTATGACTCAGCTCTGGTACACGTATTCACCATTTATTTACACACAGTTCTTGGGACACTTGTAGTTTAACCTGACAATGGTAAATGTTTCTATATGCATACAAAAAATGTAAAAGTAGCCCTTGCGAATCCTAATATTGAAGTAACTGACAAACTGACACAAAAAAGATGTTAAATCATTTGTTTAAAAAAAAAAATGTCAGTGTACAAGTACCGGCTGTGGCCATCCCTGACACGTAAATACTTTTTCGTGGCTATTTTAATTCTGTACCTATATTTAATCATGATTTTTCATAACGTTGTATATTTTGAAAAAATATACAATATCATATTGACGTGAGTTCCTTTTCATTACAAAAAATGATGTATCAATAATTAAAATATCATCAACTGATTCACCAAATTCTCAACTCTTTGCGTAATTCAACAAGATTTTGACAAAAGCTCTAAATACATTTTCAGATTATATTGGACTTATTTAAGAGAATAAATTAAGGTGTGTATCAGAATAACTACCTTCGGCTAAAATCAAATTTGCTGCAAACGACAGAATTCCTAAGAGCTATTCGATTGTTGCTATTTTATGAGCACATTTAAAATAGATCTTCCAATAAGATACTGTGACTCATTTGACGGAAATGCGATCAAGAACGACTACGTATTTCGCGCTAGTGCAACCATCTTATTGCTTTTTAACTTACTCTATTTTTTATTAGTTCTAGAAATTATTTGCAAACACTTCGTTCTTTAAATACCCCACAATATTGACTTTTTTAAATCCTGTGCTTTTAGTTACAGAATAAAAAAATAGTTTTCCATACAAATAAATTCTAAAAAATGCATAAAATGCGTAATGAGTGATCGAATCCTCATTAGCCATTATTCATCATCTGTATGCTTATCGCATCTTACGATGTGGAGAAAAGTAGTCTCCAATAACAAATTTTATATATTTTCTTGCCAATAATATATTGTGCAAAAAGAGCCGAAAGTTGGCGACTGCGACGAGTGTGAGGCTTGGCTGCAATCACACGAGTAACAGACGCCAGTCTTGGCTCACGTTGGACTCTATTTCTTTTACATCAAGTGCATGAATAATGGTACTTTGAATGGTTGATTTGCGGGGTGAACACTGAAAAGATATTGGTTACAAATTTTTGTCTTTAGGGACGAAAGTAAAATACGAAAGTGAAGGAATCACGAATTTCGCATGCACTAATCTATTGTTTCAACCAATGAAACCGTTTCGTTGAATCAATGAAACCGTTTCTTTGAATTATTGAAACCGTTTCTTTTAATCAATGAAGGTGTTTCTTCGAATCAATGAAACCGTTTCTACGAATCAATGAGACCGTTTCTACGAATCAATGACACCGTTTCTACGAATCCATGAAACCGTTTCTTCGAATCAATGAAACCGTTTCTTCGAATCAATGAAACCGTTTCTACGAATCCATGAAACCGTTTCTTCGAATCAACGAAACCGTTTCTTCGAATCAATGAAACCGTTTCTTCGAATCAATGAAACCGTTTCTTCGAATCAATGAAACCGTTGCTTCGAATCAATGAAACCGTTTCTTTGAATCAATGAAACCGTTTCTTCGAATCAATTAAATCGTTTCTTCGAATCAATGAAACCATTTCTTTGAATCAATGAAACCGTTTCTTCGAATCAATGAAACCATTTCTTTGAATCAATGAAACCCTTTCTTTGAAATTCAAATGCACTGTTTCATTGAAAACAAAGAAAAATGTCCTTAGAGTCAATGTCAAGAATTCAATCCACCAATTTCTCTGGAATCAATGACATTTTTTTTCTCGTTTTGTAAGTCAAGTCGCTTAGCGCAAGATACTCCTCACCACGAACGTGTGATACTAAGTGGAGTGTCCAAAATGTGAGGATTATTCGAAAATCCAGTTATGAATATAATTCTTGAATAAAACTCACGCATGATGACGATGATCCGAGAACCTGGTGTGACGGTCGTCTGAAAATCCATAAATGCCCGCTACTGCGGCCATACCTTGATCCGAATTCACAAGATAGTCATAGTTCGCAGAGCTCGGTTACTCTGTATGATTTATGCATCACAACTCATGGTTAAATTTTTATCATCACAAAAAAAATCAACAATTTTTCGCACTTCATGACAACTATTGACAGGGCATTTTTGTCACATACCATTTCGCAAATTCAATAATTCTTTTTGTAAATTCAAACTGCACGTTTTGATGGAATGATTTAACTGTTATATTCATATCATGGTTTGAGGTAACAACACTATCACATTCAAAAATGTCGTTAAATTGCGTGAGTCGGCAGATTATTAGTACCACACCACAGGAAAGCTTCTAGATCCAAGATTACTTTCCAGGTTTCAGCAACCCCAAGTATCTCAACATCGTGACTAGCGATACCCCTCGCGTATTCCTGACCGTCTAATTTTATTAATAACGTAATGAGTGAGAAAGAGCAAGAACTTTTGGTGTCGGAAATTTTCCTCCGACGGTCAATAAATCGCGAAAGCTGCTAAAGTAGACGGTGCTTTATTTAGTGCGATGATTCTCGTCCTTCCTCAATTTGATGTACCGGCAACGGTATCAAAATAGACGCAATTGCAGAGACATTCTTTTCCCCCATTTAATGGATTAAAAGCATCACTTCTGTTGGATTATTAAAAATATCATCACGTTATGTACTTCTTTATACATTGAATAAATATATTCAAATCTCTATACTCAAATAATTAAAACAATTATTTTATTTGAAATAATATTATAACTTATTTTCTAATCTTAATTCAATGATCGTGTTTTCATTATTTTAGTGAACATTTAGATACTGCTAACACTATCGAAATGTTAAGGCTTTTTGATAACATTTGTTTGTTGTTTTCCCATTTAATGGATTAAAAGAATCACTCCTGTTGGATTATTAAAAAACATCATCACGTTATGTACTTCTTAATATATATTACGAATATTTAATTCTCTATACTTAAATAATTATAACAATGTTTTTTTTTCATTTGAAATAATATTATTACTTATTTTTCAATCTAAATTCAATAATTGTTTTATTATTATTTTAGTGAACATTTAGATACTACTGACACTATCAAAAAGTTAAGATTTTTTTATAACAATTGTTTGTTTTTTTTAATTTTCAGCTGAATATATTTTTATGATATTTTTAGTTAAAGCATATAAATCAAGTTTTTAGAAGCAGTGAAATTTTAAATAGAAAATTTTGTGTACGAAAGTATTGATTGCTGCCAATCGCATTTTACCAATCTTTTAATTCCGGCGAATCAGCCGAGAAGAATCAAAAAGGTACATAGAGCGGATATTACAATTTTCTGGTGGAATCACTATTCGCGTGGGTGCAGGTTTTTTTGCAGTTTTATTTTTCGGTTGGCCATATGGATATCGGAAGAAATTACTCGGATGCTTGGGGCTTTTGTTGGATCAATTTTTCGTCATAGCAAACGATATTGCTAGTACAATGGAAATATTTTACGAGTAGCGCGCAACTCGTCTCGGATCGTTCTGAGCCTAACTAAACTAATTTTATTTTAACTGACAAAAGAATTTTCTATGCCTCGACATTTTTTGCAAATTTCACAAAAAAGATTTTTGTCAATTTATCGTTTAGCAAAAAAAAAGTTGAACGAAAAATTGTCATTTTATTGTCAAATATATTATTTATTACTTATACAAAAAAAAATTGTTATTTCCTTTCAAAATATCTTGTTATTATTTATGAAAAAAAAATGGTATTTCTTTTTACAATATATGATTTACAACCTCGATTAATGTAGAGATTTTCTTCGTTATTTATAATTTAATTAGAATATTATAATTTATCTCATAAATAAATAAATAAACATATAGAATTTCTGAAACTACAAATTCTTTTAGTTACTTCCCATTTGATATATTTTTCTTTGTGTATTCGACAATTTGTTGTGGACTTGCTATGCATTTTAAAATTGAACAAAAAAAATCCGTACAATACGATTTTGTTGGTCAAATTAACAAAACTTATTATTAGCAAAAACTGTTCATTGGGCAAAATGATTCTCATTGTTATGATGTACAGAATGTGTGTTACCGACACCCGAAACGCATGGTGATTTTGTAGCACGTGCGTACATCAGGTTCTAATCTTTGCACGAGATACGATAAGTAGCCGATCTATAGCCGAGAGTGGTCTATAAATTATAATAGATACACACAGTAGGTTAGACGGGGGTTTAGAGAATATTATGTAGTACTATAGTGTATTAGCCCGAGCCTCGTTGCTGCCGTCGTTGTCGTCGATACAGAATGTCGCTCAGCCGTAGAAATTTGTAGCTCAACCGCAATTTCCACGTAAGCGCGCGCGCTAACTTCGATCGACACGCTCTAACCGCACGAACGCTACTATAGTAAATTAAATGTAAGTGTATAGTAAGCAAAACGTAGTTAGGTACACGGAATACGATGGTGCATTTGTTATACCCCGAGTATGCCACATACAGGGAAAAAAATTGAATTTTCTGTACATTTAACAACGAATTTTATTCCCATAAACGCAAGAAAAAAAATTATAACAAGAATTTCGTCAATTTTTAGTTTAAAGTGAAAAATTACGACAATACTTTGTCAATTTTCTATTTTCATTAATGGAAATAGTTTTTGTCACAATATAGCAAAAAAAAATTGTATACTTTTTATACATATTTCTATTTCTATACATATTTCTTTTCAGCAACTTTATCAAAATTTTCTAATTTTTTTTTTCAACTCCAATTTGAGAAATAAATATTTGTAACCCTGACGAATACTTTTTGTCTCTTCTCATTTTCCAGAGTTTTTAGGAAAATCGATAAATTTACGAAAACTGATTGATTTTTAGATTGAACAAAGAGATTGGTACAATATTTTTTTTAAATATCGAAATCTGAAATCAGTTTTGTTATGATTTTTGGTTATTATACTTTGTTACTTTTCCGATATCTGATTTTGCCTGTGAGGGAGGTAATTCCGTAATGAATATAGCGATTGAAGATGCAGTGGAAATTGAATTAACCGCAGACCGGTTATTCCGTGAGTTTCTAATAAATAAATATTTCAATACCCATTTAAATTTATAACTTTGATATAAAGAGCTGGTATAAAAATCCCTATACTCATCACGGAATGATCTGCCTTAAAAACAAAATAAGACATCGGAAGTTCAAATTTATTCACTAGTTTAATTCGAAAGCTGCGTAAAGTGAAAAATGTTACATTTCACCTTACACCATTCTCGTGTTCCATATGTTTGTACAAAATTGCACAATTATAGTACTTGATATCTACTTTATGAAGTCTAAATGTAAGATTTTTCGAAGTAATAGAATAATCAATAAAAAATCTTTTCTAATGACTCTTTTTAGGTCCCCTTAACGCTGCTTGATCAATCTGTGATCAAATGGCTAAGTATCGTGTAAGTGTGGTTAGGTTTTCGCGTAAGCCTTCATGCAACTTTCGATCGGCTACAAGCTAGCCTGAGTTCTCTATAGTGATTACGTATTCTGCAGTGTATCGAGGGTTTCAAGAAAACAACCTTCAATTTACCCAATTAATATGCGACGCATATGCATAGTCGGTATCATGACTGGAGAATTGAATAATTTATATTTGTGTTTTTTTATTCAACAACCCTTCACTAAATTGACATTTTTATTTTGTTTTGTAAACCTGTTTCAAACAAAGGTAACGAAATGCGTAATCGTGATATCATTGCAATTTTTCGAATTATGTGAAATTCAATGAAATGTAGTGACATTGATTTAATGAAAATTTTCCTTGAAGCAAGGAACCGTTTTTCATTGATTTCAAAGAAATCGTCTTCGAGACACTTAAAGAAAAACGTAACTCATAATATTATATGTCGCTAAAGAAATCAAAGTACGGCAGAAATTGCTTTAAAAAAATGTTTTCCATGCCGTACTAGATGCGAAAAGTTTATAGAAATAATTTATGTTAATAAACATCGATGCCTATCCGTTTTTGTTAATTTTTAAAAACTTTCTTTCACATTGAAATGCACCATGTTATTTAAAACAAAGAAACATTACCTTAAAGTCAATGAAAAAAATTGAATGCACCTATTTCTTTGCAATGAATGGAATCTTTTTCCTCAGTGAACGCTTAACCTTAACCTTATGTATCTTTGGGCACGGGTTAAAAAAAACTACACCGTCAAAAAATCTTTTAAAAATCACAAATTCTTGATCGAACAGTTCCGGTGCTGACGAAGTTATTAAAAGGAATCTTTTTCACTTTGTAAAATTTTCCCGCCATCTTATATCCAGTGAGAGGGAGCGAACCTCAATTTTCACCAACTATTAAAGCTGCACAAAACCTGCACCCCACACTCCTTGCTCTTTTTCTCTCGCAACTCGTAACATCGACTACTTTACAGCCTATTCTGCCTCGGAAAACTTTGCAGCTTCACAGTTTTACCTCGGCTGACCAACTTTATTAAATATATATTTATTCCTTTCTTGAAGTAGCTTTTCTTCCACTTTTTTCTACTTTAAGAGTATCGAGTTGCCGAAAAATCGTGAAAATTAAATGGCGCAGAAATTGCACATCTAAATTCACTTAGGTTCATAAAAATATATCGCTGGGTTATTTTTTTTTGCAGTCAATTCGAAAGGTTTTAATTTTTTTATCTTTTATATTCTCACTTATCGCAGATTTCAAGTTGCAGCACTAGAATACTGAATTTCCATTTGAAAATCAATACCAGAATGATACAAAAAAGCTTGCAAAACGAATTTAGTCCAGTGTTGAAATTTTAACTTCACGATAAGTAGAGAAAATTTATTTGCACTTATAAACTTGGATACAAAAAAGAATCCAACTCATTGTGCTTGCCCAGTGGTCATTTTTAGTACTCTAAAAAATGTCATATGTGCAATTGCATCAAGACTACAACTTTCAGCACGAATGAACTTGGCATAGCATAAAATGACTACTAATAAAAACGTTTTCCTTTCTTGCTTTCAAAAAGCTAGTATTTATTATGAACGTGAAAAAAGCCATATCTGCAATTTGGCTACAAACAAAAATGCAGTAATAAAAATAATTCACTGCTTTTATTTTACCAGTCATATTTTCTATCAAAGTAAACATTTTAAATGTAAATTTGCCACGTCATTTAGTTTTCATGATTTTCAAGTAATTTAGCCCGTTAATTTTTCATTTTCCTCGGAATTGCAAGATATTCTGTTTCGTCAATCAAATGACGAAATAATTTTAAAAAGAAACCATAAAGTTTCAGGAAGTCTGCAGGATACACGAGGGGTATTTTATGTGGCTGCCGTTGGTAAGAGTATAAGGATCAATTTACTCCCGAGGTTTATATTCCTTAGGGGATACCCGGATCTCAAAGGAATGATACATATAAGCGCGGAGCCGCTACGCTCTATAGTCAACGAGATATTTATGTACGAGGTTTATTAGTGACTGTCGATGCACTGAATATCTGAGCTCGTATATCGGTTTATTCGTTACACTGTTAAAAATATTTTGAAAATTAATATAT
The DNA here is from genome assembly GCA_963970395.1 of Ephialtes manifestator. Lineage (NCBI taxonomy): Eukaryota > Metazoa > Arthropoda > Insecta > Hymenoptera > Ichneumonidae > Ephialtes > Ephialtes manifestator. The sequence continues at coordinate 13,395,792 of OZ019972.1, read as the reverse complement.
GCATTGGAAGTTCTTTTGCAGATACGGTATATTAAATTTCATTTAATATACCGTACGGAATATTAAATGAAATTCCAATAATTACATTATTAACACAACTTTTACGAAGTGTTTAGTATACTATACATTAATTTTACTACAATTTTTTTGTAACTAATTAAGATTTGTATATTAAATGTGATATACACGTATGCGCAAAAAAAACTTCCAATACTTTATATTAATTTCCATACAAAAATGTTCAACAGTGTAAACATGCAGTACCTAAATGCAGAAACTGCTGTATTATAATCTCTCGGACGTTTAGTCTCTAAATTTATTTTATCACCATCACAGACATTCATCCAAATGACTTTAAATTCATTTTATATATATATTTTAAACTCCACGATATTTGCACTAAAAATTACACACAATCATTTTCGTTTTTTCTACATCAACGAAATTAAAGTAACACTGTTTGCACGGTACATATTAAGAGATCTGTCCTTGAAGTAATATAATTAAATCCCAGGCCAACCAAGTTTATTTTCATCTTTGCTTTTCGCACAAAGAGTAAGAAAACGTATTGGAAAAAAAATTGAAGAGTCAAGAGTCTCTGTATTTCACGTTTAATCACGAATCACGTGAATTACAAACAGAGAAGAAACACACGGACACCCGTACACATACACGTCAAAGCGTAGCCGCTTCGGATCCGAGAGTCTGTATATTAATTAGCTCTCACGCGAACTTCCAGTCAGGCTGCGGCGAAGAGACAGAGAGAGAGTCGATTAATTAAGTGTCGTTGAGGAGCTTCCGATGCTCATCCGGTATACCGTCTCTGGCGAGGATATCAAGCAATGTGTAGAATTGTGTCGAGTAGCTTCCTCATTTTACTATCCATCGACTCGACGATCGTTATAACCCACTATTAATATAATAATCAAATAATTAACATATTAACTGACACAATCGTGAAACCTCAGAGAGAATAACACCACGAGAAATTTTAAATAGTCGTGAATTAATATTTTAGCGGTGAGTGGAGAACTCGAGGGGAAAAAACGACGACGAGTGGGTCAAGAAACAGAAGTTAAAGAAGAATAAGAAGAGAGATAAAGTGATGACTCGATTGTGCCGGTTTCTAACGTATTCGTCGTCGTCTTCGTCTTCGTCTTCGTCGTCGTCTTCGTCGGTCGTCGTCGTCGTCGTCGTCGTCGTCGTCGCCGTAGCAGCTTGATTCTTGGTGCTCTCGAGTAAAAAGTGTGCTAGGACAGAGAATAACGCGAGAGAGCGAGCCGAACGAACGAACGCGGAACGAGCCGTGGCGCTCTTTGCGAGCGTTGCGACAGAGCGGCGAGGGTCCGACCGCGCGACCGTACGACCGACCGCCCGACCGGCCGTACAGGCAGCCAGCGTGGACTCTGTCGTGGTGCTGGTTGGAGGCCTTGGCTGCTGCTGCTGCTGCGGCGCGTGCCATCCTTTCACCCCCTTACCCACCACTTTTCCATCCCTTTCCACCGCGAACGTGTAACGTTCTATACCCTAGACACAAGACTAGCACCAAGCGACGCGGCGTGGCGCGTTACCACCGCTTTTCCACTGCTTTCTGTCTCACTCGCTCTCTTTTTTTCTTTCTCACTCTCTCTCTCTTTCTGTCTCTCTCTTTTTCTTTCTCACTCACTCTCACCTTTTTCTCACTTTTCCTCTTTATTCTCCTTCCACCGTACCACTCGGCTCGATATTCTTTCTTTGCTCGTTGGACGTTGTCTATGGATGTATGTATGTATGTATGTATGTATGTGTGTGTAATGGTACGGTGGATAAACGTATGGGCTCAAACCGCTACCCCTGCTGCAACGCTCAGGCAGTCTTGTGTTGCCGGTCACCACTGACGCTACTACTTCACTAACGGAAGGGGGAGGGGGTGTCTGTTCTATATATACACACGTATTATCTGTTATTGTATACTGGGTGTCGCAGAACTTGAGTTTTCAAACTCAAGAGAAGACGAAAAACTCGAAACTACATGGACTAACGGCTACGTGACAGACATCCAAAACGCTAAGGGGAACCGAGAGTCCGAGAGGAAAATAGAATTGCGGAAGAAAAAAAGAGAACACATGAGTAAACTTTTTCGAAAATTGTATCAATTATGTTTTATGCTTAGTGTTTCGTGAAATGTTAGTCTTTGATGAACCCCTTCACTTGCATGTAGTACACTGTTAGAAATTTTTGTATGAAAATTAATATCAAGTATTGAAAGTTTTTTTGCGGTTACGGGTATATTAAATTTAATATGCAAATATTAATTAATATACAAAAAAAAGTTGTTAATTTAATATACAGTATACTAAATACTTCATTAAATTTGTGTTTATAATATAATTATTGGAATTTCCAACATATCAGTATATTAAATGTAATTTAATGTACCATATCTTTAAAAGAACTTCCAATACATATATTAATTTTCAAAATGATTTTAACAGTGTAACGGATAATTGGATTTGCACACGGAAAGAAAAAAGTAGTTCTGGCTACCAATTCCAGCATATGCTGTTCCGCGTGTTAGTTACTGAAACTAAATCGGAATCGTAGTCTCAACTTTTTTTCAATTGGTAGCAAAAATAGTACGTATAACCAACAACTTGGTTCCTGCAACTATCACGGTTGCTATCCAATCCAAATGATTCATTACGCCAACCAACCGGTGAGTTGAGGTTATCATCTCAGCTGGTCATTGTAACTATCGATACTCTACCAACGAGGTTATAGTTTCTTCAACCGACCGAGTAGTTGGCGCTATGCTAATTATTTCGATTGGTTGTCGGGACCGATAAATCAGTTTTGACAACTACTTTTTTCTTTCCGTGCAATGAAAAATCTTATTATTACGCTTTTTAAGAGACAGTGATACACCGTCAGGAATTTCTTCGCCCAATGTTATGCGCCCATAGGTCTGTCTCTTTCGCACTATTTGTTTTTTTAATTCTCACATAAAAACTACTTCGAATCGATTGAGGAGCCAGAAGCTTAGCCCAATTCTATGATACTTTCGCGTATCGCCTCAAAATACGGACCCTATCTGCCGTACGAAGTTGTTTTTGGGAGAAAACAGCTTCGTAAATTTTCTTCGTAAAGAAAATTTTGGAAGGAGTGGGGGAAAGTATCACTGCCTCTTAACTAGAGTAGATGCGCCGATTGTGGTCATTTTTATATTAATTTATTCCAAATCGTAATTTACCCGTATTCAAGAGTTAATACCTTGGTGCTATTCTTACAAAATTGTCGACTCGATTTTTTTAGATTCGACAATATTTGTAATTGTGTCCTGTCAAGCTTGGTGGTCAAAACTGGGCCAAAAGGTGGCTAAAAATGGTACATTTACCCTGCATGGTAGTATTTTATATTTTATTGTGGAATGTATACACTAATTGCTCACCTCATAGAGGAAGCTTTATTTTAGTGAACATTTTGTTTCTACAGTCGAGAAAACTGTTTTAGAGTGACCGGAGTCTTCTGTTAAACTTTAAGCAGTAAATATTCAATTGGTACTCAATTATTGACATCATCAACCGACAACAATGTACACGCGGTCAGCGTGTCGCTTCAGTGGCCCCCCGAATTAACCCCTTTGTTGGCATTGCCGCAATAGTGCGTCAATGGGCTATAGCAGCTCGTGCCACCGAAGGGATTAAGCAGCATTTTTGTGGCTGTAACTGGAATAGATAACCGCTTAGCCACGCACTAGATTACGCGCCAAATGCTGAGCGAGAGACAGATTTTCTGCATTTCTACCGTATTCGCAACAACGCGCTCGTTTCGCTTGTACTTTTTTCCGTTCTTTTCTATGTTCCTTCTTGTTTTAAAATAAGATATTTGCATCTTTTCGACTGGTTACGATTGCGTGCGCTTTTAGGTTAGGTATGTCTATCTCATGACATACGAATGAAGTTAATTCTGCGCCTAACCGATCAGGAGGCTTATAAATTGACTTCAGCATTTCGATATATTTTGAATTCCAATGCCTCATGTCTTTTTTAAAAAGAGGATTCTATGTTTCTTCTTATTTTAAAACAAGATATTTACATCTTTTCGGCTGACTACGACTGCGTGCGCTTTTAGGTTGGATATGTCTATCCCATGACATACGAATGAAGTTAGGCTAAGAAGTGCGGCTAACCAATCAGGAGGCTTATAAACTGACTTCAGCATTTCGATATATTTTGATTTTCGATACCTCGTATCTTTTTTAAAAAAGGATTCTATGTCCCTTCTTGTTTTGAAACAAGATATTTGCATCTTTTTGGCTGGCTACAACTGCCAGACTGGGTATGTCTATCTCTTTTAGGCTGGGTATGTCTATCTCATGACATACGAATGAAGTTAGCTCTGCGCTAACCAATCAAGAGGGTCATAAACTGGATTTAGTATTATCGATATATTTTGACTTTCGATGCGTCATGTCTTTTTTAAAAGAGGACTAGGGTCCACGGCGTCCTGCAATTTTGACTAATCTGTAAAATTTATGAAACGCAAATTTAGTTTCGTTTCCAGTGTCTGGTAACGATCAAATCACAGTACGGAAAAAAACTACTTCACTTGAATATAGCTGATTGCCACCAACTTTTTAGAATAGTGATGATGATTTCCATTGTCTGGTTACGGCCAATCACAGCACTAATAAAACGGCTTCACATGAACATATCCCATGCAGAAATTAGTTCGGGCACTCGCGATTAAATAAGGGGCCTTCGTAGGTATAAACGTGGCATCCACAATAGGGAATCCACTCTAAAACCCTACTAGGCTCAACAGAGGCTGCCACGACAAAATATATAGTAAAAATGTCCACTTCGGGGCCTAATCAGACTCAAATGTGGAACCCTCACTAGAGTTACCCATATTGAACTTCTTCGTTGCCTACAAAGGTACCCTTTACAGACAACTGTATAGGTACTGTATAGGCAACTTTATAGGCCCTTTATAATTTGATTTTTTTATATTTCCGATACGTATTCTGCAATAGGTATGACAAATTCTTCCCTTACTGAAACCCGTCGGAGTTAACCAGGTGATCACCCATCTAACTATTGAAGGTCAGTGTCAGCTAAGCGGTCACCCATCTATGTATTGACCATCAGTCGCCAGCCCCGCGGTCATCCATCTAAGTAATGACCGTCAGGCTAAACGGTTATCCAACCTAGTACTGACAGTCAGAGTTAGCAAAGCGGTCACCCATCTAAGTATTGACCATCAGTCGTCAGCCACGCGGTCACCCTAGTACTAACCCTCAGGTCAGTGAGACGATCGTCCACCCAAATACTAACGAACTAATGCGCGCAAACAATGAAATAAGCAACTTCGTCGAATATGTTTATAAATGACACAAACGATACAACGTATCATTTTTTATATAACCGATTGCCGTGAAAAATAACTGAATGTGCTTCTATTATTACCACAACAGACGCAAACATATAAATCTATAAAGTTCGGACTATATTACATGAATTTCATTTTATATTTCATATTGCTGATATTCAAATAGACAAAAAAAATTGTATAATCATATGATCTGAATGGCCGAGTGAGCTAAAGCGCAATGCAACAACATCATCCGGAGGGTCCCAGGTTCGATTCCCGCCAATGTCAAAAAATTGTAATATGTTTTTTCAGTGATTAATATGTACCATCATGTAGAAGAACATGTAATACCTACTTAAAATGCAGGATAACTCGATTTAATAAGCAAAAATTAATATTTTTCAATCAATTTTCTTTATTATTTTAGTAGGGGCTTAGTAGGGTAGCCTTTATAGGCCCTAACAGGGAAATCAATAAAGGCCCCGTACTTTGAAGCGTGACCAGCCTAGTAGGGCTGTACTTAGATTTCCATACTGAGCCCCTAATAGAATTGGGGCAAACTAGAAAGGGTTAAGTAGGAGCTCCAACTATTTTTCTGCACGAGATTTGATTGTCATCAACTTTTTAGAATAGTGACTAGGCTAATCACACGCGTTGGCGTGCGTGCCTGGACAACTTTTCCGCTGCTGCGCTCTTACAAAGCTTTAAAAGGTTAAGAGCGCTGCAGCGCCCGTGACCTTTGTCCTTCGATTCTGACACAACTGTCATTTATTTATTAAACGAGGGCCAATCGGAACACGAATAAAACGGCTTCACGTGGACATAGCTGATTACCACTAACTTTTTAGAAGAGGATGATGATTTCCAGTGTCTGGTTACGGCCAATCACAATACGAAAAAACGGCTTCACATGAACATAGCTGATTGTAGCCAACTTTTTAGCATAGTGATTTTCATATAGTAAAAACTTACAATTCATAAAAATAAAGCCACCTGCATTAGCCAGTTATCCCGCAGTTTTCCCTTGTGCATATGCGATACAGTGGTTTCCACTTCCAGGTGGTCCCTAACAATGGAACGGATAATAAAGAATAGTGAATAGTAAAATTCTATAGACGTACTGCAAAATATTCACATAATCACACTAACAATATTGCTAAAACAAACAATACGTGACCTTTCATGATGATATCTAACCGAAGAGCCGATCAATTAAAGGTCATAACTTGTTCAGTTCTCGTCAAGTGTCGCTTTTGATGTCCACGAAACTAAAAAAAAACCATCAATACATTAGTGTGATTAAATTTCGGATCAGGGAACGAATAGTGACATGACTCAATTTCACGTAGTTATTAAAGTAGCTATCTCAGTACGCCGGAGTCATAGACAGCAGCATCTATGTGACATCGGAAATTTATTGTATATTGCATTCCGATTCTGACAATGATAATACCAAAAATAAATTTTGAAAACCGCATGGTTGCTAGGTTAGGTAACTTCATCTGGCCCGGAATCGTGCACTTTAATATTAGTTCACTTTAACACGTGTCCGGTGACTTCATATTTTTATGATACGTAAAAATTCGCAAATAACTTTCGAATGCGTGGTAATTTTTATATTTTGTCCATCTTTGATCTAAGTATGTTAATTCTCGATCAAAAGATAAAGTTCGCTAACACTCCCGTAAGCGCCGTGTAAAATGATTGATTTTCAAGTATTCATTATTTATTCAATTTAACGGTAAGAACCATCGAAACTTTTGCAGAAGTAAAGCTGTATAGCTCAATTACAATAGGCCAAAAGTTCATGAACATCAGTTTGATTTGCTTCAACATTTATTTCAAGACCGAAAATCTAGCTCTTATGCAAACTGCTCCGTTTTTCTGTCTGCCATAATTTTGTAAACATTGTGTACAATTCATATGTACTGTAATACCTTCTATTATAACAGACGAAAGAACGTGGTATGTTATTAGACTGCGAAGCCTCTAATTTTGATTTCCTGGAATATCTGTTGTCTCCTTTTCGCTCTATCTCTGAATTGGGCTACTCGTGCTTACTCCATCGCCATTCGGGATCCACCCACTTGCGAAAATCAGCTTGACAATACCCGTTATTTATGCGCAATGGCATAATGCGCGGTAGAAAGGGTCGGTCGAGCAGGCGACGTACCGGAATGCCCATGAACGGCTGCTGTTTGGCCTCAGTCATTGCAAACGTGAGGACTAGCCAACTGTGTGATAGCGGTTGACTCTCATTGTGCCCATACTACAGTTCAGGGTGTTGAATTGGAAGATTCGATTACCATTTTGATTAATAATTCGTTATTATTGTCACAATTTGCTCCCAGTGGCATGAAGTAGGAACATACCGTGAATCTATATTTGCGTGTTTGTTTGTTTGCTTCGATAAGCCAGTTGGTAGAAATATTCCAATACTTTTAAATTTATTCCGTCAATAACAGTCAGAAAAAGGCTTGGTTAGAACTACCGAAAACTAGGTTATATATGTTACCAAAATTTTCTTCGTGAAATTGTAAACTATGTCTTCGTAAGCCCAGCTAAACCTTTTTCTCCGTGAACTCCAAATCGGATAACGTAAATAGAGGTCGTACAACTGCCATTAGATCGGCAGTCGTATTTTCTTGTTCAAGAAAGATCTCAGAGGTGCATGAAAAAAATGACTTACCAATTTTTTATTTGTTAAACAAAATATGTTATTACCCATATAGGAAACGCCAACAGTGAGAATAGGCCCAATGGTTGGCCGAGTAATGGCTACCAACCGTTGGTTGCCAGTATTGGTTAAACTCCGAACCAGTACTGACTCCCAGCATTGGCCGAGTAATGGCTACGAACCGTTGGCTGCCAGTCTTGGTTAAACTGCGAACCAGTGCTGACTACCCGCATTGGTCTGTGTTCACTGGCCGAGTAAAGGCTTCCAGCATTGGCCGAGTAATGGCTAGGATCCGTTGGCTGCCACTATTGGCAGTACTCCGAACCAGCGCTGACTCCCAACATAGGCCAATGTTTACTGGCCGAGTAAAGGCTTTCAGCAGTGTGTCAGTGTTGGCGACCATTGTCTTAGTTCCAATAGGTTACTCACGCATGTCGGCCAGTCGTGGGCAGACATGGGTCATTACACTCATGCCAATGATGAACATAAACTCAGTATCGCGCACCGTTGGCACTTTAGCGACGGCCAGCAAAAAAAAACATATTTTCTTTCCTACGATTTAAACAAGATTTTGCACTTGGAATTTTTTGGATCGGCCATTTTTTATCCTTTTTTCTGGTTTAGATTGATAATTAATTATCTTAAGAAGCCTGAGTACTCAATTTTATGAAAATGAAGTCACTTTTTGTATATTAGCCGCCATATTCAATTCAAAAAGGCTCTCTGTTTCGTGTTTCATACAAATTATATAATTTATTGTCATTTAGACGGCCATATTGAATCCTTCATTTTGAATTTCTGAATTCAGATCTGAGTTCTTTAATCAATGGCTTCAAAAACATTCGTGTACCAAATTTTATCCAAATCCATCTGATGACCCAGTGATTGTTATCCTAGATCCAACTATTGGGGACTTAAAGTATAAGAAACACACATAGTCGGTTTGGTCTAGTGGTTAGCGTGCTGGTTAGGTAGTTAGGTAGTTTAGGTAGGTCGTACAGGTCGTAGGTTCAAATACCGCCAACATCACTTTCTCGAAAGCTATCGAAGAAATTGTATCCGCGGACGATTTCCTTTTTTTTAATGATAATAAAATAACATTATTAAAATTATTAGAGCCGATCTGTTTGGAAATATATATTTTTAAATTAATAATTAATTACTTAATTGATTATACCGAATATTTCCCGCCGTTACTTGCCCGATACCGGCTGTGTTTGTTACCATTCCTGGGCCGTATTGGCCCGCAGTACCCGGCCATGCACAATTACCAGTACTGGGCACAATTTATCATCCAGTAGTTATCCAGCAATGAGCCAGTGCTGGTTTCTGTTAACGCGCCATTACTAAGAGACTGGCCACCAACTCATGCCCAGTACTGGCCCAATTGGATACTCGTACATGGGTTGTAATCACTATATTTATAGATTCAATGTCTAAATAGGTAAACCTTGGTCTAAAATTTGTATGTCCGGACCTCCACAATTGGATTCTACAGAGTGAGATGAGGTTCTTAGACCCGTGTATGAAGCTTTAAAAGTGGCATATTTTATACATTTTGATTCATCTTAGAGAGTTTGAAGGGTCTACATTTCAGTTCGGGAGCCGTTCTCAAGGGTAAGAGCTCCGTATCATTGTCACATTATTGGACTTCATTGGCTACAAATAAAAACGTCCCAATCAACAACAAAAATCTTGTTTTCACGATCATTTATCGAAGACCACGACACTGAGGAATCTCAAAGTGATACGTGCTACAGTTCGCTGCTTCCTCACTTCGTCCTCTGCCTTCTTGATTCCTGCTTGAAGCCACAGCACTTAGGATGCAGATAGGAATTGCTGCTAGGTCTCAGAGTTCACGGACTAAACCGTAACATGCGAGAACCATTAGAGTGGCAAACTTCACCGTCCAACAGGAAAACAGTGAGACGATGTCGAGGCGAATCCACTGTCTAAGCTCTAATACCTGGAGACATCAAACATCTCAGACAAAAGATATCAGGGCCTCACGATGAATAGAGGGTCCCTAAAAATATGAAGTACCGCTGGTTGGTACGAATACCGAATTATTGGAAATAACGGGCCATACACGGAAAGAAAACATTAGTTGCCATAACGAAAAAATGAGTTGACACAGTCAACCGATCATTCGACTACCCTTACAATTCGAATTATAGTCTCAACGATTGGATTGGTTATGCTTACTAATCTCGCAAGAACTAATCCTATGAATAGTTGAGGTTATACTATTCGATACGATTGGGCAACAAATTTTTAAGACCTTGTGTACAGCAAATTGGAAACGTAGTTGCCACAACCAGCCATTTCATTACGTGTAAAGAAATGTCTTCCCGAGAGTAAAATTCTTTTTCTTCTTTTATTGAGGACCTCATATCCCACGGATATGAGATCGTCAAAGGTAGATGATGTGCAAGGTAGAGTAATGTGCAAGGTAGAGTGTCCCCAGCAATAGAGATTCCCGAGGGTAAGAGTCCCAAGGGATATGAAGTCTCGAGAGGAGCAATTTTTATAGCTTTAAAAAAATCGTAATTTCATTTGCATCACATTATTTGGCTATAAATTGGATATAAATGAAAACGTCCAAAACAACAAAAGGTTCTTTGTTTTCACGACCTTTTTCCGTAGATTTACCGAGACTGGAAAGGATCTTAATGAGTATCTCTACAGTTCGTTGATTCTTCACTTCATCCTTTGTTTTCTTGATTCCTGCTTTGGAGCCACAACAAATTGCAGATAGGAATTGCTTTCGGGTGTCAGTGTTTACGTGCTCTACCATGACACGCGAGAATCGCTAGAGCGGCAAACGTTACTGTACGACAGAAAACAGTGAAACGACGCCGTGGCGAATCCATTGCCTAAGCACTAAGACCTTAAGGCATCGAGAATCTCGGGGGCTGGAAAATTTTATCGGAAAATGTTAGGCTCGGGTCACTGGCTGTCGGTGTCGCCTTTGCGTCGCTACCCTCTTCTGCCTCTCAATGCTGTGATTGTGTTTGTCTATGTATGCGTGTAATAGTCGAGAGGACCTACACAAGGTCTTCACTCTAATAAATGCCCGCGCGATAATTTCAGCACAGTGCGAGCGCTGTACCAGAAGTAATAGGGGAAGACTGCCGAGGAGACATTATATTTTCGATCCTCGGCGCCGTGTGTGAGTCACCCCTTACTTTATGAGTCTTGTCATCCGAGTAATGGTTTGGGAGTTAAAATGTCCTGCGATTCTGTAACTCTTCTGCGAATAATACGGGATGTATTCGGGTCGCACTATTGATCAACTCGTTAAATTACTGAAAAATATTATTGCGAAGTTTCACTTACTTTTTACTTTCTCATCACATACGTAGTAGGAAAAAGTAGGTTAATCAATTTTTACTTCCTCATAGAGGAAGTTTTGTAAAAAGCAAAAAAATAATGAGAAAGCAATGTGAAAACCCGTGTAGAAAAATAGTTGGGGCTCTGAATTAGCCCTTTCTAGTTTGCCCAGTTCTATTAGGGGCCCTACTAGGCTAGTCACACTTGAAGTACGGGGCCTTTAGAGGCTCAATATGGGCGACCCTAGTGAGGGTTCCACATTTAAGCCTGATTAGGCCCCGAAGTTTGTCGTGGCCGCCTCTGTTGAGTCTAGTAGGGTTCTAGAGTAGATTCCCTACTGTGGATGCCACGTTTATACTGTGACCGGAAAACGGAAAATTCACTATCCTCGACGTCAGAATCTCGTATCGACTCCTCGAGAACGCTCCGTTACATTTACGCGTTAATTATAAGTCGACCACGCGTACTCGTGACATCTCGCGAAATTATGCGATTCAAATGATCTCTAAAACGGCGCCGTGGACAGTCGAAATCGAGCGCCAATAGCACGTCGAAATATCTACACTCAACCGTTCGACGAAGACGCTGGCATCGACGGCGTCGCGTTGAATCATATCGACCCTTATCGACCAATAGGGACGAAAAGCGAGTTGAAGCGTGTTACGCGGAAGCGAATAGTAGAAGGATCGACAACCGAAAATCACTTGCCTGATGACGTCTGTGACAGGCACGTCGGTCCTCGAGAAGTCCCGCTCTACTTTGTCGTCGTTAAATTATCATAATATAATTCGTAATTGTTAATCGTTGACTATCGTTCGACGTATAATTGTTCTGTTAATAATATAGTGCAAATTTATATCAACCACAAGTATAAGGATTTCGACAAAGACACATAAAATCGTCCAGTGAACTGTTTGGCTCGACAACAAGATCTGCAATAAATTATCGTTAACGTAAGTCGTCCTTAATTTATCTGTGTTCACTGATCTTTCTTGCATCTGCTTACCCTTGCAACATTATTCCTGTTTCGGGTCATCCAATCGAACCCTTTGTTCATTAATAATCGACGAAATTGCGAGTAGTCGAATTAATAATTATTAAATAAAATTATTTTGTTAGTTTCGTAAAACTAACTGGCGCCCAACTATTATTTCGTAAAAATCACTGGAGCCCTGGCAGCCACTGACCCCGGCCGCGCCAGGTCTGACTCTATAATTATTTAAATAAAATCTGTACTAAAATTTGTATTTTGCACCCGAGATATTACGGGAAAAGTAGCCCCTTTCTCAATACCTAAAAAGGCCCCTTATTTAATCGCGGCTGCCCGAACTAATTTCTGCACGGGAAGTTCTACATTGCATCCTTTTTTTTGTTTAAAACCATGGTAAAAAGGCTTGTAACCGATATTTTCTGTGGTAGAATATGCGACTTCTGGAATCAGAAATGGAAAAAAGTATCTTTTTTTTAAATCCTTGTAAAAAGGCTTGCAACCGTTATTTTCTGGGGTAGAATATGCGACTTGAAAATGATAGTGAAGGCCAGAATTCGATATCTTATATGAAATTTTTTTTAATTGTATTTTCCGACCGGAAGTCGGATCTGTGAACACTGTATCACTATTACTTCATTCTAATTTTCCACCTGACATTTTTTTCAGGTATCCATATTTTTTTGTTTATTTTTCTAAAAACGTATACGCGATAAGCGTTGGCAAAAAGTTCGCTCTACCGGAATTACAAATCTGTCGGTACCGTAACCGCACGACCAATTTCTAATGGTTGGATAACGACTGTAGCATACGTAGTTAGATACTTTTTCCGTAGTACGTATGTACGTGAAGCTTTTCTCTGACCCGTGATATCTCTATTTTTCGGTTACCCAACGGCAATTCCGGTATAGCATCGAGCGTAAAATTAAAGCAGCATATGGTGACAAAATACGAGTGGTATTTTTCTTCGACCTACGACTACTGCCGCTGTTAGCAGGATTTCTGTAACCGCTTCTACTCGAGCCAGTGTCGAATATGAAATCATTTTACACTATACATTCTTTTTAATGCATATTTGCTTCCTCAATATTGTTTTTATTTCTTTTTTTTTAATGCTACCTCTATAGGAACGTATATTCATTGTTTTTGGCTTTCTCATAGACTAATGTGCAAGTTTTTACTTTGCATCCTAGTATTAAATAAATCTTCTTAATTGAAGTTTAGCAAAATTTTATTCATCAGAAATTAATAATGAAAAATTGTATAATATTCAAAACTTTCTATCGATTTTTACTAAATTATGTATCACTGAATATTATTTAGGTTATATAATATAAATTAATACAATTTATAGTATATCTAATCCTATTTAATACAAATTATAATATAATTATTGGACTTTTACAACATATCTGTATATTAAATTTCATTTAATATACAGATATGAATATTAAATTTAATTTAATATACCGTATCTGAAAAAGAACTTCCAATACTTTTATTCATTTTTCAAAGTATTTTTAACAGTGTGTTTTAATCTATTCCTTTTTGCCTGGATGGAAGCCAAAATTGATCAACGTACAACCTCGTAGAGTTGATTTTAATTATGGTGGAATATGAGAAAGCAGTGAACATAAAGGCCCAATTTTGCAGCTTTTTTCTATCACTTTTCCATAACCTTTTTTTTTCTTTACCACTTTCTGTTTTTGCTTTATTATTTCCACCTCACCTAAATGCCCGCGTTTTTTCTCCTCTCGCTCTTTATTCTCGAAGCTTTTATTTTTTTTATACGTAAGCGTCCTTCGATTTCCTGCAGTGGAGTAGGTACGAGCCATGCGCAGACATACGCCGAGAAGCGCTGGGAGGATAGGGGCGAAATAACTCAAAACCGCACTGACGAAAAAAATTGCTGTTTCGTGAGAGAGGCGAGAGGTTGTAAACTGCGCCGCGTAATGCCGGCAATTTAATTAAAGGGCCAATGGGTAAAGCGATAATTATATCATCATGTTCTCGGTGCACCGAGAACCCGCTCGTCGATATTTCACAACACTCATGACATGCTTCGCCACCCTGTTAAGCCACTGTGCCTTTGACAGTATACATTTTTTTGTAAACCTTCTCCGTAATATATAATAATAATATTTTGATTATTCCGTGAATGATTAATGGAATATCTTTTCGAATTTTCGTTTCACTTGAAATAGGAGCGATATGCTAACAGCCCGATAAGTTAGAGATACACCAAACTCAGAAATGCTGTTTCCTCAAAGTCAAACTATTTGTTACTATTTTTTATACTATTCTTTTTTAAATTTTCCTTTTTACTATTTTTTTTTATCGTTGCTCAATACATATTTTTAAACGCAAGTTTATCAATCGTCTGTTGTGAAAAAAAAGAATAATGTTTTGTTTTTTATATAAACTAGCAGCGGATCCGCGCTTCGCGCGCTAATCATTAATCGTCGATATTGAAATTTTGTGGATGAAATAACGTGCATTTTCGATATAATAGTTCGTGCCATTTTATTAGTTTCGAGAATTGATATTAGATGTTGTGCATGGTTAGGAATTATACTACCATTACAATATCATATTTAATCTGTTACTTGCAGTGATGAATTAGGATTACAATTCATATCTTTAAAACAGAGATAATAATTCGAAGCTCACCCCTCTTCGCAATAAACCTTGAGATCTATGATGCGAATTCTAGAATCGCTCTGGTCGTCTTAACCAACCAAAGAAGTTCTCGCGTTATTAACCATTCGATGTCCCCGGAAAAACCGCCGACGTTTTTGTCATTTTTTGTTGTGGAATCAATCTGGAATATCTTGTCACCCCTGTCACTATCCTCCTCCATCTCTAATTATAATTTCCTAGTGCCTAACACAAATCACAATCTCGCGGTGTGTCGATTTTAGAACTGTCAAAATGAACAACATGCCTGAAGCTGTTCGTCGACGAGTATCAACTTCACGCTGGTACGACAGCCATTTACGGAACGAATAAAATGGCAACAGTACACCCAGAAAAACATCTTGTTAACGGGACTAGAATCTTCGCATCGGAAATAAAATTTCTTATTTGGATGCCGACCTACTAGACTTCTACTCATCTCAAATAATTTTTTTTATTTGTAATTAATATACTTATCGAATAGTAAATATATTTAAATTTAAGAAACATTTATTTGGGTCGATAGTTACATAAATGTTGAATAAAAAAAAATTTAATTTTTTTATTGGTATATTCCTTACTGCTCTACAGCTGTTGGCGCGCAAACCAATGCGTGGCTATGCTGCTTAACTCTGGGGACCGTCGATTTAAAGAATGTATAATTTTTATATACGACAATATACGACAAGAATTAAATTAAATCGATAAATGTTGCATTTTGAGACATTCATAGTCTATCAAATAAAATGCATTACGCATACACATTTAGTCGATTGTACTTTCCTTTAGATGAACAAAAATGTGTATTAGAGTTAAGTTTAGCTTTTGATTATTAGATGTTATCAAAGAAACGTTGATTTGAATAACTGAATCTATTACAGAGAAATAATGTCCAATGATTAAAGGAAATAAATATATATTGGATTGAAAGAAAGTTTTAATTGATTTTAATTTTTTTAAATATCCAATACATGTATTTAGTCGTTTTAACTAGATCTTTTTTTCGGATTAAAAAAGTTTTTAGTAGCAATAAATAAAATATTTTTTCAGTATCCGTTGCACAATGAAAGTTAATTCAAATAAATAAATATGTTGGAAATAAAAAATCTGAAAAATTGAATGAAATACATATTAGTTCCAGGGAAAGTAAATTTCCGTTGATTGAAATAATTAAATGAGAATTAAATGTTTATAATTTCTGTTAATATTACTAAATCTTTTTTCTGGGTGTACTTATATCGAAAATGCGAGATATTTTACCCACTGATTTTTTGAAGAGGGAAACATCGCTATCTATATCGCGATGTAAAATTAATGTTTGGTATTGTTACGTCCGGGCTTGGTTTTAATTACTAAAAATTTAATAAAAAAAAATAAATAAATTTAATAAATAATCTTTCAAAATAATAATTATTTTTTTATTAAATCAAAATAAATAAATAATTATAATAATAAATTAATAATTTTATTTTCAAAATACCCAGTAGCGCTTTTCGCTACCAGACGGCCACTGCGGCACATTCCGCTAAAAAATGGAAGCATATAAATAAATTCCATAACGTAGACTAAAAATGCTAAAAGTACATTAATTTTACGATAGTTAATATCAGATAGATCGTATATAAAATGTAATATATCAGCTTACTCTTTAAAACTTCTCGTTTAGAACAAGAAATTTATGCATTTTTTAACAACTCAAACATTCTTACTTTGGGCCGAATATTTGGTTAAAAAAAAGTATTATTGCACAATTATCCGGTTGAGTTTTTCTACTCCACATTACGAAAAGTTTAGTGACTCTCTCGTGATAAGAGTATACGATTTCGTCAGTCATACCCTCCACCTGTCGCCTCAGGAAGTAATCCGGTCGTTACATCGAGGCTGGCAAGTCGAGCGTATTTACAAGTGCATGAGACAGACTCGACATTTTGGCAAGGTATCACGAAACCGGCGTATGCATATCCTGCTCGAGGGAATATCACCCATTCCGCGATTCTCGGTCAAACGTAAACAAAAAATAAAAAATGAAATCTGACATTCGCTGACTGCGATATGGAGCCTACGAAAAGTTACGGTCCACCGAAAAAGCATCGGTTCACGGAATGCCATCGGTCGCTCATCTCGTTATACCCACTTTCCAGGAACTCCAGCCCGACACTTCCCCAGGGGCCTCTTCATATCCTGCACTTTATATCTCTATTGGAAAAATCCTGGAAAAATGATGGTAAGACGGGCGTGAGTAATATTCGGTAAGATGCTTGCACGGAAAAAAAAGATTAGTTGCCATAACCAAGAAATGAGTTGACGCAACCAATCGATTATTCTATTTCCCTAGCAACTCAAATGGTAATATCAACGATTCGAATGATAATACCGACGATTCGAATGGTAGTCCCAACTATTCGAGTGGTAGTCCCAACGATTGGATTAGTTAACCTAACTAATCTCGCGAGAACTAATCGTGAATAGTCGAGGTTACTATTCGATATGGTTGAGGCAACTAATTTTTTAGACATTGTGTACAGCAAATCGAAAACGTAGTTGCCACAACCAAACCTTTTTTTCCGTGTGCCGTGATTTAGGCGCTGTCGTTAAAAATATTTCTTGCTTTAAAAAAACAAAAAATAACAATAAATTCAGTAACCAACAAAAAATGTCAAAAACTTGGACCATTATTTAGAAACATCCAGTGGATAAAATGAGCTTTAACGTACAATTTATGCCAGATTTAACCTTCTTCGTTGGCGAGCGTATTTGATGGTCTTCGATTAAAAGTTTGGTGTGGAAAACGATCGTCGGTGAGCTCAACGAGAGATTTATCAGCTCATTGAAAAATCATCCTGATTTATGGAAAAACGGTTTATCCTCCGAGTGATAAAATTTCGGTGTTTACAAGTGACTGGTAATATCGTATTTTACTAGTTAATTAAGATGAACATGGCAAAAAATCTGTACTTGTATGCAGAGCATACAGCAGTATTAACAACGTGAATGTAATGGTGAAACGAGGAAAAAACGGGTTATTATAGTTCCTATTAAATGAAAAAGCGAAACTAAGAGCAAAATAAATGACAATTATTAAATTCAGTGGAACCTTCGTTTTTTTTTAATCATGGCTAAATCAAGATTCACGTGAATGTACCAAAGCCAAGAGTTCTGCTCGTTGCTTTTTATATTGTAGTAATTTTTAATTAATGTACAGGCTTTCTTTCTGAAACACTTAATGCCAACAAATATGCGTAGCAAATTATGACATCAGCAACTCATAGTGTATGACAATTAATTTCTATTACTTATTATTACAGAGGTTATGCTTATTAACTAATCTCGAGTATATCCAACACTGTGGTTAGAGAGTTCAATGAATTAAGGGGAGGGAGTCAGGTCAAAAAAATTGATTTTGGAAATTCAATATCATCCAAATCCTATTGCTTATTGTTACATATTGTTGGTACTCGATTAAAGAATTTTTTAGTGTTGTCTGACTTGCATATGCTTTTAAATATTATCTTAAGCAAAGATCTTAGGTTTTCCATTCTGCGCATGATTCCGATCAAACTACCAGGCAGATTGGAATGGTTGACATCTCATTTTCTTCTTCATGAACAGATACACCGGCTAAATGGAGCAAATATTAATAAAATGTAACATTTTTTAAGTAGCATAATTATTAATAAATAAATGTTATGCTATTTTCTAAATCAGTGATTAACTTTGCTTTCAGAATGAAAAAAAAATAGTTTGCTCCATTTAGCCGGTGTATCTTTTCATGAAGAACAAAATGAGATGTCAATGATTCCAATCTGCCTAGTAGTTTGATCTGAATCATGCGCAGAATGGAAAACCTAAGGACTTTGCTTAAGATAATTTGGAAAAGCATATGCAAGTCAGACGACAGTAAAAAATTCTTTCATCCAGCACCAACAATATAGTACATTGTGCATTTTTTTTACCTGACTCCCTCCCCTTAAGGTTTAATTGATCATGCCAACTAATCGATTCGTAACACAAACTAAACCGGTTTATAATGCTAACTGACCTATTGGTAATCCCCCTAACTGGATCATATTCTCACCAACTGTTTGGTAATACTACCAATTAGTTCATGATTCTGCCAACTGGTTCGTACTATTACTAACTGGTTCGTACTCCTACTAACTTGTTCGTACGCCTACAAACTGATTCGTACTACTACTAACTGGTTCGTACTCCTACTAAATGGTTCGTACTCCTACTAACTTGTTCGTACGCCTACAAACTGATTCGTACTACTACTAACTGGTTCGTGCTACTACTAACTGGTTCGTACTCCTACTAACTGGTTCGTACTCCTACTAACTGGTTCGTACTCCTAATAACTGGTTCGTATCCCTACTAACTGTTTCGTACTCCTACTAAGTGGTTCGTATTCCTACTAACTGGTTCGTACTCCTACAAACTGATTCGTAGTCTTACTAACTGGTTCGTCCTCCTTCTAACTGGTTCGTACCTCTACTAACTGGTTCGTACTTCTACTAATTGGTTCGTACCTCTACTAACTGGTTCGTACTCCTACTAATTAGTTCGTACTGCTATTAAGTGATTCGTACTCCTACTAACTGGTTTGTACTACTACTAAGTGGTTCGTACTCCTACTAACTGGTTGGTAACATAGTATTGTACTAATTAATGAAAGTTATTACTTGCCCACGAGACAAAGAACTGTACTTGTGTTACAGAGCAATTAACGACGTGATTGTGGTGGTGGAATGAGCAAAACATGGCTAAATAAAATTCCTATTAAATGAGAAAGCGAAGGAAAGGAATGGCAATTACTGCATTAAGTGAAACATTATTTTTTTTCTTTTGTTCAAATCATGGCTACATTGAGATTCAGTTGGATGCACTAAAGCGTCTGAAAAACGTGTGGGTATTCAACTTACACATAGGCATAAAAAGCGTGGGTCTCTTTATTCTGATATACATATCCATGTGCCGCAATTATACATAGGAAATAAAATCGTTGGGCCGCAAGGGAGGAAAATAAAGAAAACAAACCCGAGCTCCAGTAGAAGGAAAACGAGATGGGAATAAGAAAGAGAAAAGTACAAAAGAAAGTACAACCGTGTAAAAAACGGCAACACCTTGCCATCTTTCTGCACTCGTGCCTGCCCCTAACATTCAACCCGTTTTCCGCGTGCTAAAGGGGAGCAAAACTCACGGTGCTACTTTCTGCATGATAATATTATATTAAAAGCTCAGCTTGGTGCTTACTTCGTACTTTTTCCGTTCATGAGTTATTCATTCTTATATATTTAATGCCGTGTCCGCCCAGCAACTTCCAGTCGTTTCGAAACATATTTCTCTTACCAACTAAATACTATTTATGTTAAAGAGCGTAATGATTCCATTTCTAGTAATTTTATATAATAGAATGCATACTTACGTATGGAAATTTTAATAATAGTGGAGACGTTGGATGGAATAGTAAAAGTCGACCATTTTATATACCTCTATATATGAACATTATTTAATTCATGACTTAAATCACTCATACACGTGCTCAAAAAGACTCATCAGAAAACATTTTTTTTATTGATGATTCTATTCTTTTGAAAAATCTTACATTTAAACTTCATAAAGCAGATATTAAATGCTATAATTGTGTAATTTTGTACAAACATATGCAACACCAGAATGGTGTAAGGTGAAATGTAAAATTTGTCACTTTGCGCAGCTTTTTAATTAAACCAGTGAACAGATTTGAACTTCGGATGTCTTATTTTGTTTGTAAAGGAGGTCATTCTGTAAAGAGTATAGGGATATTTATTCTAAGTCTTTATACCAAATTTATGAATTTAAATGAGTATTGAAATCGTTATTTATTAGAAACTCACTGAACAATGAGCTGTGGTTAATTCAATTTCCACTGTATCTTCAATCGCTATTTTAATTACGGAATTACCCCCCTCACAAACAAGATATGAAATCGGAAGTTGGAATCTGTTCAGTGGTTTGATTCAAAAGCTGCGCAATGTGACACATTTTACATTTCGCCTTACACCATTTTGGTGTTTCATATGTTTGTGCAAAATTGCACAATTATAGTATTTGAGGTGTACTTTATAAAGTTTAAATTTAAGATTTTCATAAAGAATAGAATCATCAATAAAAAATGTTTTCTGATGACTTTTATTTAGGGTCTGGGGTGGGACTCCGAGTTTTTCACTACTGTGTCGACAGCGGAACGGACGGACGCACGAGTGAAACTGACACTGTTTTGTCGAGAATTCGAGACTGCGCAGCCAACTTCAAATTAGTTTAAGAAACATAAACTTATTCATAATATTATAAAAGATTATGAAATATAATAATAATCTCTTTTCGCCGCG
Organism: Ephialtes manifestator; assembly: GCA_963970395.1. NCBI lineage: Eukaryota > Metazoa > Arthropoda > Insecta > Hymenoptera > Ichneumonidae > Ephialtes > Ephialtes manifestator. Next base: position 13,374,395 of record OZ019972.1, on the reverse strand, counting down.
TCTTTTTCCATTTTCAGTTTATTTTTCACGTTGTACACTATCGCTGCACAATGTATTATATTTCATAACCTTTTATAATATTATGAACAAGGTTATGTTTCGCTCACGCACTGTCATCGCATTTGATGTTGGCTGCACAATCCCGAATTCTCGACACAACAGCGTCAGTTTCACTCGTGCGTCCGTCCATTCTGTTGTCGACACAGTAGTGAAAAACTCGGAGTCCTACCGTTGAGTAGTCCTAAAATAATTTCATCACTTCAGTATAAAATCCGCAACACCACATTTTCACAGTGAGATTCTATAATCTGTATAATCTGACTGTGAAAATGTGGTGTTGCGGATTTTATACTGAAGTGATGAAATTATTTTAGGACTACTCAGCGGTAGGACTCCGAGTTTTTCACTACTGTGTCGACAACAGAATGGACGGACGCACGAGTGAAACTGACGCTGTTGTGTCGAGAATTCGGGATTGTGCAGCCAACATCAAATGCGATGACAGTGCGTGAGCGAAACATAACCTTATTCATAATATTATAAAAATCTATATTTGATCAAAACCTAGCAAACCAACACCAATTATTATTTCAAGATAATCGATTTGTTCGACTCACGATATGCTATATCCATAAATCCTTGTGAAAGTTTGAAAGCCTCACTACAGGTCAGCCTAAAATATTAATCGATTTCTGCAATATTAAATATTGTATTGCATAGCTCCTATGTAGACATTGAACGAGATTTTGTTGGACAGTCTTATCTATAACGATACGAAGACATTGTTCTATTTTGGCGACAGTGGAACCGGTAGCCGCAGCCGCCACTGCATAGAGTAGGGGGTGTTGTATTAATAAATTAGAAACGTATATTCCCTTGTGCAGCTCCGTGGCCTCGTTTTCCAGCGTAGGAGCCCGTACCCCGAAGTACAACTAGCAGCGGCAGTTTTCTCCCTCTCGACTCTTCAGCATCTCAGCATAATCACCAACGAAGAGCTCCAAACACCCTCGGCTCCTTGTCTTCGAGCCAAAGCAAGGGTCGCATATCGCGTGACGGTTTTGTCGTCCAGTGGATGAAGTTCCTCGTGTTTACCGAAACGAAATCCGATATCGGTGCGAATACTTGCGCAACAGCTGGAATCGAATTGCTCCAGCACATGTTTTGCCATTTCATCATAACACAAAACAGATGCTATTACACAACAAAAATCAACCCTTGAGATGCTTCATACATCCCGATTCTGCGTCCAGCAATCGATCTACCGTTTACTCTGTGTATCACCAAGAAAAAGTTTTCATTGCTTCCAAAAAAATGGATGGATTGAATTGCTTTTATTTTTCATTGACTTTTAGGAAATGTTTCTTTGCTTTCAATGAAAGGGTTTCATTGATTCAAAGAAACGATTTCATTGATTCAAAGAAACAGTTTTATTGATTGAAGGATACGATTTCATTGATTCAAACCAAAGGTTTCATTCATTCAGCGAAACGATTTCATTCATTCAAAGAAACGGTTTCATTGTTTCAAGGAAACGATTTCATTGATTCAAAGAAAGGATTTCACTGATTCAAAGAAACAGTTTCATTGATTCAGAGAAACGATTTCATAGATTCGAAGGAACGATTTCATCAATTTTTTTTAATCTTGCATTTCCCCCCGCCTGCAGGCATTATGCCTATTATAGAGTCGACCCGGATAAATAATCAGCCCCCCTGGGGGTCTGGTCCGGATCAGTAACCAGGCCCCCATAAGGCCGCATTCGACTTCCTCCTCTATATCGCATTTCTGTTATGGGCACAGGAAAACTGCGGAAAACATATGCCGATATAGCCGGTCTCGAGTTCGTCTCACGACACCGGAGCTACGTCACGTTTCGTCGAGGACGTAAACACGGACTACAGCTGTATACATGAGACCCACACAGGTATATCTACCTGTGAGGTCTCATGTATACAGCTGTAGTATACATGTGACCTCCGTAGTCACATGTATACACATGTATATATCTGGAGCTTTATCGCACCCGTATTTATATTTTCGACGAAAATCAACGGCACCGGGATTCGAACCCGCGACCTACCGATGCTCTGAACTAGCGGCCAGTACACTAATTACTAGACCACCGCACCGGTGTCGATTTCATTAATCCAAAGAAACGGTTTCATTGGTTCAAAGAAATGGTTTCGGCCGTAACGAATTGTAATTCAAATTCGAGCGCTTAAGCGCCCAACTCCCTTTGTATAAGTTTTGTCATTTGATATAAACAAAAAAAATGAATGCACGATCTTGGTCCCGATCGCAGTATGGCTGACTGACGACACCGCCGACCAATGACAGCACGAATAAAACGATGACAATGACTGCGATATTTTCGAGATTTTCGAGATATCTGGAGCCACCAACTTTTTAGAATAGGAAATAACGCAACGTCGACGATTCTGGGATAAACTAGCCATATGTAAAACATCGGTTTACATGTATTTTGAGAGATCCATTTTCCACTTGTCTTTTAGCATTCTGCATCAGATACTATTGCTAACATTGCAAATAGCCTCATTGATGTACCAATAAGTCTCCGGTGTGTCTGGTAAAATCGTTAAGCCGGATGTTCTTAGAATGATAAACGAGACAATTTGGACTGGATTCCTTGATTTAGCACAATTCTTGTGGGCTTGCTCTCTCTCTCTTCTACGTATTTACGATACGATGGTCAAGTGGTAATCCAAATGTACTACCCGACTTCTGAACGAGAATTTGTGGTTTCGATTTCCGTGTTGGGTGCATAGTTTGGCAATAAGGTAAAATCTGTTATCGAGAATTGGTAGAACAAAATTCAAAATTGAGTTCCAGGACTTCTGTGTCTGAAGTTAGCCAAACCCAGGGCAACAGAGAAGTGTATGGGAGTATTCTCTGAATTTAATGTTGCGATCGAAGAATGTTCCAGTACTCGTTTTGGAAGTTGGGCACTTATTCTGCTTTCCGAGCTAGAGTTATACGTTGGATTCCCCGTCTTGAACTGCCAATGAAGCAGGACCGATCTCTCGTCGTTATGCGATTGAAGGAAACAAAACCCATAATAATGTATCCATAATGAAAAAGGGTTAAAGTAATTTACATGTGTCGTGTGTCGTGTTTGTGAAATAATAATATGCGAATTATGAATATTCCACAATTGTATATTTACCTAATTTTTAAATTAATTTGTATGTCGTAAATCATACGGGTAAAAAAAAGTACACGTCGTTAAAATTTACCGTTTTTTTTTGCAATTGATATGAAAAAAGAGTATGAAATCACTTTCTCAGAGATTCGATCAAAGCCGTTTAGATAAATTCTATATTTCTGAAACTATGATTTTTTTTCCAATATGCAACTTATCTCCTTCCCATCTGATTCCCAAAATGACTACAATAATCATTTATGCATGTTTGGAAGCTGGAAGCTTTATTCAGTTGAAATTATAAACAAATTTAGTACCATCAACACAGATAGCAATGCCCTGAATAAACTGAATAAAAATAAAAATAACAGTGATTTATCTTAATTCTCGTAAACCCACTAACATTATTTTTATTCTTGCTTTGTCTTGGTCAATCTTACTTGCTCTCATCTTTTCATTCTCTGTTCACGTTAAGTAGACCGTAGAGTTGAAGTGCAAGACGAGCGAACAGTTTGCTCCGGAGCGAAGGGCAAAACCGCTGAGATCGTCAAGAGGAAGTGTATAGGGCTGAAGCGTGCTTTCAGCGCTGAGCGGTGAGTCGTGCACTCATTTCCTCATGTCCCGAATGTGTGGGAGAGAAAAAGCTCGTCAGTTAAACACAAACCCCCTCCCCCTTTTAGCCTCTTCCTCTGTATCACCATCCCTCTGTCTTCGTGAGGTAGCTTGAATTGCTTCCTAATTGAGGCTCAACAGTTGAACGCGCGTTGTATATGGGATCCCCGGTAATCGCTCTGCTTCACGACACCCACCCGAGTCGCCTAGTCCCTTTCTGTGCTCTCCTGCACAGTGACCGGTGAACTCTGCTGATACCCTTAGAATTTGTAGGATCAACAACGTCTGCTTTTATTATTTACAACATTTGTGAGAATTTACATTAATTTGAATACCTACGAACTCGGAGCTTTTTTTACGTTAACGAGAAGATAAGACAGATGAATATCAGTGATACTCATCGATGAATAATAAGAAACTACGAATACCCTTAAAATTTGTAGGATCAACAACGTCTGTTTATATTTTTTACAACATTTATGAGAATTTACATTAATTTAAATACCAACGAACGCGAAGTTTTTTTTTTTACGTTAAGGAGAAATTAAGACATATGAATATCAGTGATATTCATCGATGAATAATGAGAGACTACAAATACCCTCAAAATTTGTAGTAGTGATGCGACAAGCGAGACAAGACGAGAAAAAATCAAAATCGAGATGAGAAGAGACAAGTTCATGTCTCTCGCTTGAACTTGTCTTGAATCTCGAATTGCCTCAGCTATCAACAGTTGTCTATTCTCCATGATTCTTAGATTAAGGGAAAACGAAAGCTCAAAACGGTAACGACTGCGTTCGCCGCCGGACCAAATAAAAAACGCACAGAAGATCATGGCTCGGATGGTCCGGGCGAATCAGTTTTCCACAACTGATCTTTGCACTTTTAACCTCACTCATGACAACTCTGTTATACCAAAAGTGTGACCGAAGCTATTTCAACGTGTGCTTCCAAGAGAGAAAGAGAAAGAACAAGAGAGCAAAGAATAAGAGGTGAGACCCACTGTGACTGTATTTTTTACTGTAAATTAACAAATAAATCAGATTTTAAGTTTTTGTTTAGAACACAGAGATTGTTAAAAAATGATTATATTGCATACTGCAGCTGTAACGTCGTATAATCGTCAAGACACGGGATTTGCGATTGATCTCGCTTGTCAGTGCAAGATTTTTCGAGTCGAGAAAATACGTGAACATCTTTTCAGTCGATCGAAACGAGAATCATATATAAATTACATTTACGAGCGCGATCGATCGAGATCGCCAAAATTTTCGGTTGTTGTCGCACCACTAATTTGTAGGAGCAACAACGTCTGCTTTTATTTTTTTACGATGATTTTGTGCCGTTTTTTGGAGTTATATAAAAAAACCTACGAATTCCCAGTTTTTTTACGTTAAGGAGAAGTTAAGTCAGATGAATATGTCACTTGTGCCGCTAATATTATTGTATGAAAAAATATTCTGTTGATCACTTAAACAGAGTATTTTTCAAACGTCGCTACATTTCATTGAAATTCTGATCATTAAAAAAAACATAATATTAGCTTATGTATATTATTTCATTGATTTCAAAGTGAAGTTTCACAGTTTGTGATTTTAATGAAATTTCTTTGAATGAAGGAAACTTTTTCTTTCGGTACAAGCATAAATATGGCTTAACGAAGGATTGACCTAACTGGCTCTCATATTGCCAGACAAACATTCCCTTTGTTTCTCTAAGGACAGCTTTGAATAAAAATTTGTCAGTGGGCTAAAAAAAGAAATGGCCGCCGAAAAAAAAAAATTTGTCAGACTCGGCTCCCGCGAAATCTTGGAAAAGTAATGTATCCCCGAAAACAAAACTTTCTCTTCGTGGAAATTCAAAAAAACCTTGTATTCGATTGATGATTAAACAGTGTCAACTTGGTTATAATCCCACCCCCTCCTCCCCTCGAATGGCAGAATCATTGTCGCTGCCCTGATGCTTCATTCACAATATAGATGGATAGATATCGATCGAAGCATCGCCTCGTGACTAGCAGTACGTTAGCTATATAATATTCCCTCTATCGTTGGCTCCTGCTATCGCGATATACGAAACCGCGTGTAATCCGGCACGCTGTCCCTCGATCCGTACCTAAACTATCGGTATATCGAAGCGCACAACGCTTAGGGCATATCCAGCTACCATTTTGGCTACCAAACCACTCCGATGGCCTCGTCCTCGTCGATGTCCTCTCCAGGCATCCTAGAATCCCTGGACTTAACGATATTACACGATCGTATCGCAGTGTGTGTGTATGTGTGTGTGTGTGTGTATGTGTACGTGTGTGTGTCTATTTATTGGAGTGTGGCTCGTGATATTTATGCGGCGTATTTTGCCGAGGCCAATATAGAAAATCCGAGAAAATCGACACGGTGGAGATGACTATAAGCTGGGATTTTTCTGAATTTTTACGAACAGCAAGCAAATGCCTGCGGTGTCGTGATCTAGGGAACTCTCTACCACTTGCGTCAAGCAGACCACTTAGAATTTTATTAACTGGTATGCACTTGCACTCTCCGATGTGGCTACGTTACACTTTTTTTTCAGGTTTCCAATTTACTTGAAAAAAACTGTAGAATTTCATTTTATACATTTTTGCATGAGCGTTTATATTACTCGATTGCGGAAATCGGCAGCGAGTATGTAATATAATATCAGAAAACTAGGTTTACGGAGGGATGATTGTACAAATAGATTCAACAGTTATATGTAATATACTGACTAAAAAAAAATTATTTTTTTGTTTAGTTGCCACACAAAAAAAAACTAGACTGTAGCCTAATATTGACCCTCGCGGTAGGAAAACTTCGTACGAATTTGTTTTAGAGGTGGCGCAACGGCCAAAAGGTAAATACTCCCTTTTAATTAACGCGTAGAAAATCAAATATTTCGTTTGGATGGTTTTCATTATTTCTTTACACGATGGACGGTGATATGTATAGCAGCATTCGATAGCTTCAATGTTCCTTCTATTCCGTACTTCGTAAAACATTTTCGATCGCAAGATATTCAATTTTGCATAATCAGATGTTTTTTTACTTTTCCAAAAAATGGTTACTTAAAACATACGGCCATCTTCCTTGGTAGGACCACTGTAAAAATTGCTGTAAAGTTCGTGAAAGAAATGAAAAAACTATTCTTCATAAAATTTGTCCTCATTTGTAATCATCACTATTCCTATTTGACAATAACATACTTATTGAAAGGTTCATACCATAATATTGTGTCCCGTAACAAGGAAATACCGTGTGGATTTTTGTAAGAGGTGGCAATAATAAATTTGATCCCTTAAGGACTTGACAGCAGGTAGAAAAGTACTTTTTTGGCCGCCGCAGCACTTTTCTGCCCGCTGGAGCACTTTTCGCACCGCTGCTGTACTTTTCTTCCCGCTGTGTTGCTTTTCCTTCTGCTGCGTTATTTTTCCTACTGTTTTCGGTTATTTAAAACCAGCAAACACTAACCTGGCTAGAATGTACGCGCTACCGAAAATTCACAAGGAAAATTTCCCGATGAGACCGATCGTGTCGTCCATAAACAGCCCGACGCACATAATAGCTGCCTTTATTCAGAAGGAGATAAATAAGTATATTAAAGTCACTAGAGCCGATTCATATGTTAAAGATAGTTTCTCACTTAAATCATTATTGTCATCGGTAGATTTACCTGAATCACACGTTCTCATTTCGTTAGATGTCACCTCCCTATTTACTAACGTTCCGATCGAATTAATCATGAGTAGTTTGGAAAAAGGAGGCCCTTGTTTCGACGGGACTCTCTGCTTGATGAGCTGAAAAAAGCGATTGAAATAATAATGTCGTCCACTTACTTCAGCTTCAATAATATCATCTATAAACAAGTGTCGGGTCTCCCTATGGGTTCTCCATTAGCACCAATATTGTCGAATATAGTAATGATCGATCTGGAAGAGAGTTGCCTATCTAAACTCGAATTCACTCCGGCACTATATAAGAGATATGTGGACGACATAATCGTTGCGTTACCAGCGAATCAGATACAGAATATATTAACAACTTTCAATTCATATCATCCAAAACTCCAGTTCACTATTGAATATGAAGTGAACAGCAAGATTCCCTTCCTAGACTTGCTATTAATACGAGAGGATAATAAGATCATCACGAACTGGTACAGAAAACCCACGTGGTCAGGCAGATTTATAAACTTTTATTCAAGTCACCCAATTAAACAAAAGATAGGAATCATTTACATGTTGGTTGATAGAGCTCTAAGACTGTCTCATCATCGATTTTGGCCGGACAATTTGGCATTGATCGAGATCACTTTAAGTCGAAATTGTTATCCGATAAATTTCACAAAAAAATACATTAGAATCAGACAACAATTGATAAGCGGAGGTGAGAGGTCGAGAGAGGAGAAACAGGCTCTCGATCTCAAGAAAATGATGGAATTTCCCTTTATTGAACATCTTCACTATCCGCTTGTTAGACTGTTCAGAGAATTTGACCTCCACATAATAACTAATAGCAAACATAATATATTTTCGATAATTGGCTCAACTAAAGATAAAATAGATAAATTAATGAAATCCAAGGTAGTATACAGCATTCCGTGCGGCGCCTGTGCGGCCACGTACATCGGACAGACACAGCGTTATCTTAAGACTAGAGTTCAGGAACACAAAAGTAGATTAAATCATGTATCTCAAGAGCACTCGGCGCTATCCTCGCATGCGAGAACGAATAATCATGTGTTCAGGTTCGACGACGTAAAGATTTTGGCGATGGGACCGGCTTTAAGCAAACGACTTTTATTAGAAATAATCTGGATAAAAAACATAAAAATTCGGTAAATTACCGGACAGATATTGAAAAATTAAGTATCATTTATAATTCAGTTTTATAATTATTAATCGGTTTATATGGTTTATACTGTTGTTACAATGTGATCCCTCTTTTTTCTGATAAACTGTTAAAAGATTAGCGTAACTTTAATAATTGGAAATTTCTAATCGTCGATAACTGCGATCTCGGTTCGGCCATCATCTTTACCAGTGTCAAAGTCATAGATATAATAATAGCGTACGCACGAAAGGATCTCGGGGATGTTAATAGTTGTTTAAATAATTAAGTTGGTTAATATTAATTTTATAGATAAATTGCTCTTATGTCTAATACGGTAATTTGCGGTAAAATGACCGATAGTATTGTTTCACTACCGTTAAGAAATGTGATATAATGATAATGTATATATAGTAGAATTCGTATTTGCTAAAATAAGGTATAATATTAATGTCAGATACAAGCGAAAAGAGTGGTTTCGACGCTCCACATGTGAACGCATAACTTTGTTATAATGATCGGGGCGCTAGAGACGGCCGACGGCACTGAAGAAGGTCGGGGCGCCTCGGTTAATAAATCGGCACTGAACTGGGTCTTGGCGGCCGATCGGCTGCGTAAAACACGTGCAACCGGCTTCTCCGGTTGAAACTTTTAACTAAAATGTAGTGCTTTTGCGATAAATTAACTGAAAAAGTGGTGTTAGGTCATTACCTAACACCACTCGCACAATAACTGCAGAACAAGTTTTTAATGAAAAACTTGTTCTGCAGTTATTGTGCGAGTGGTTCTAGCTGATTTGTTAACACAATATGTAAATTCACGTTCTACAGGTTCGTCTAACCTGTCACTCGTCACTCGTGGCTCACCAACACCAGCAGCAGCAAAAGTTTCAATCGGAGGACCCGGTTGAGAAAACGAGTGTTTCCTTTCCCCTTAAGGGTTTCAAATTTGGTATATAATAATATTTTTGCAACAATGGGCATCAACAATCCACTACTCAAATATCTTATAAAATAATTGAGCAGCGGTTGGTGTCGAAAGATACTGGTTGATTGATACGCATTGGTAAGTCGCAAGTGGCTAACTAGGAAAAAACTAAATTTATGTAATTTAATTCGCTAATTAATTTGGATTGTATTAACACATTTAAGTTTCATATTCTATTCGATTTTGTATTTTATATTATAGATGTAAAATATATTTCTGAAGAGGACCCGGATGAGGGTCGAAACGTAACATTGGATTTTATTCGACTGACCGTTCCATTGCCGAGACCCCCACAACTAATAAACAACAGCGGTCGAAATCAGCATCAACAATTATTTTTCCTCCCGCTGCATTACTTTTCATACACTGAGAGGAACGTTTGTTAACACACTCAGAAAAAAGCTTGGTTAGAATTACCAAAAAATTGGTTAAAAATGTTATCAAGAAAACTTGGTGGGCACAACCAAGTTATTGACTAACATAATCAAGTTATTAACTAACATAACCAAGGATTTGGTAAAACAACCAAGTATTTAGTACGCCTAATCAATAACTTGGTTGCGCCTACCAAAATTTTCTTGGTAAAATTTTTAACCAAAATTTTAGTAAGCCCAACCAAGCGTTTTTCGTCTCATGTGCATTTATTAACAGTTAACAAATCTTGGTTAAATATGGCGGAATGAATCATTTAGTTATTTTTATTGAATCTCACTTGAGCTAAATAAAAGTAGCTTGTTGCAAATGAAGCGCGCTGATATTATTTTAACAGTTAACAAATCTTATTTGGCTCAAGTGAGATTCAATAAGAATAACTCAATCGTTCATTTCGTCATATTTAACTAAGATTTGTTAACTGTTAACAAACTCCTCTCTCAGTGCAACTTTCCACCCGCGTTGCAGGTATGGAATGTGGTCTTTTTAGCGTAGTCGGGAAAAACAAATGTGTATCCCTTCACATGAAGTCAAGTATTTTCACTTCCTGATCCGGTACGGAATAGGGACTGTATTATGTACCAATGTGATACAAGATAACTACGTATAGAGCAACCGTAAAGCGTCGCCCATTGAGAAGCGCAGAGGGTGGAGGACCCACTCACCCACGTCACGTACCTCCGATCAACCCCTCCGCACTATAGGGCACGCAGCACGCCCGTATAATCACGGATTTACTTCCGGCCAGAGTCAGTAACGGGAGGAGCCAGGCACCGCACATATACCGGATGATTAATGTGGAGGGTCAAGGGTGCGTGTGTGGGATTTCCTTCAGTAGACCACGTGACCCTGTTCAGGCATCACCCACCGAAGTTTAACCCAGCGTAAATTGATGAACAAACACGTACGACTTATCACCATCACAACGTGGCACAGAGACTGCTTAAATTTGCATGTTACACGAGATCATGATGGCTTAATTCCACGTTACCATTACACCGAGAAAATTAAAGCATAGATCGTCATCAACAATAGATTTTCTTTTAATTGTAATTTATTTTAGAAGTTAGAATGGAAAATCTGATATACTGAACGGAGCCTGAAGAATGCAAACGTCATTTGAGTTGCAAGGGAAATAGAATAATCGATCGGTTGTGTCAACTCATTTTTTGGTTATGGCAACGAATCTTTTCTTTCCATGTGTGGCAAGGATTTTTCCGTTTTCTTTAGATTTTTATTATTTTTTTTTCCACGTGTAACTTTCTTCTCAGCATTTTCACTGTCTTGCTATTTTTTCTTGCCTTATTTTGGCGTTTTTCTACCTTCTATCCGACGCTCGGTGATCTAGTGACACATTGTACCTCATTCAACAACAAAGGGCATTATCAAAGTTTGTAACGAAAAATAATTATTTATCGAACGAATTTAACAAAACATGGTCATTAAGCAATGCAGAGATATTTGGACTATCATTTACGATCGAAAACTCGAGCTGTCTTCGAAAAGAAAGTGAGATTTTAAATTTTTACTGATAGCCGAAAAGTTTACTTTTGACGGGTTCAAATCAATTTTATTTTAAAAAATACTTATTCACAATATTGCATCATTTTTTTTCACGTCGGATGAAACTCAATTTAGCTCAGTGTCCAACACGAAAAAAAACATTACTTATGCACGTCAAACCTACGACAAATTCCAAGTGGCTCATGTGCCCCACTCTCCCCTAGTCATGAAAGCGAATATATATGCGGTTATAAATTATAATTCGTTTCGATAAAATTGCAAATATCCAAGTTCAAAAGAGTGACGCATTTACAGGAGAAGAGTCACGCTCCTATGTTCGGGGTAGTTTGGAGAAAGTTTGTTCCACAGAATCCAACAAATTCGATAGTTGCCGGCTTGCAACGGAATGGAAAACCGGAGATACCACATGAACGCCAAGTGAGTTTGTGTAAAGCGGTAAAAGTCGGTTATGAGTGGAGCCGACATCGCGTCGTCACGGTCGTTTTATTACCAACTATTTCAGGTTCGCAAAACGTGAAACGACAGACGGCCAGCGAGGCTGGCATCAGTGCAGGTCCAACATCCAACGGGGATGTTGGACAGTAATAAGCGGAGAGGGTTGACGATACGTATACCGAGCTCTATATAATTCTCTCTTCTTATCGTAAGAATTCAGGCTGGGTGCGTTGAGCAAAGGTGGTAATGTGGTTCGGGCAACAGGCCAGCCGCTCTTCCTTCTCTACTCGTTCGTAAGCCAAGAGAAAATGGCACTATGAAGCGTTTCGCGAACATGGCCATATGGCGGTTAAACGGCCGAAGGGAAGCGTGAACCTGCGAGCACGAGTGCCAAAAACGAAGTCACATGGATTGATATTCGAGAACTGTAGACTCAAGAGCGAATAAGATAAAAAGATGTGAAGAGCGATGGAAACGCGACAGAGAGACAAGGTGAAACGTCTGGAATTCCGTTTCAGCATTTGATAATAGCGCCTTCGACGCCTCAGAGCGTATAACCACTTTTCTGCCCGCTGCAACACTTTTCGGCTCGCTGCAGCAATTTTCTTCCTGCTGCAACATTTTCCTCCCGCTGCAAAACTTTTCTTCGCTCTGCGATAGTTTTCCTTCCACTGCGTTACTTTTCCTTCTGCTGCGTTATTTTTCCTTCCACTGCGTTACTTTCCCTTCCGCTGCAATACGTTTCGTCCCGCCGGTCAAGAACCGACAACTTTCCACCCGCGTTGCAGACATGGAATATGCCCAAACAGAATTTTGTGCTGCCGAGGCATGAAATGTCAGCACGTAACAGGCACTGTGTAGGCTTGTGACGGACACGGCGTCGCGTAGATTACAATCATGTACGGTGTCATTAAGTAGCTTCGTGCCAGCACAGAGTGCTGTCCCGCACATGCTGACACGCAGTCCCGGACGGCACTGAACGTTTTTCTTACTGGGCAGCGTTTCGCATAATGCCGCTAGATGGCAAATGACTAAAGCGATTCTCGTAAGCGATTTGAAGCCAAAGTGCTTAGAAAACAGCAAAGATATTTAGGTTTCGACTGCACTTGAGGGAGCTATTGTTTGAAGGTGATGGCCCTTGGTGTTGATTTTTGTATTCCTTTGATGAAAAGAGAGACCCCGGAGGTTGTCTTTTTTCCTCGACTCGGAATTTCGGATCTCAAAGAATTAATAAAACTAAAACATGATTTTCCATGGCGGGCTCTGCCGACAGAACAAAGCACAGTTTTAAATTTTCGGTGTGGGACACCGTGACGGCATGGTGGCAGCACGACGTCCCATGTCGAAAAATTTCGAACGCACGGCGTGCGTGCACGGTGATGACATGGTGACGGCACGTGACGGCACGATGCCGGTATGTGTCTATTTGGGGCAGGTAATGTGGCGGCACAGTACCATACTGCCAAGACAAACTGCGGCTCGCTGTACTGGATATATACTATCACAGTTCTATTACCGCGCTTTTTCGTGAAACTGTATTTGGCTGACAGCGTGATGCCACATTAATATCTCAACTTCATGTGATGAAAGGTGATAATGGATACGTGCCTTCACTGTGCCGGATTCTCAACCGGCGACGTGTCAGTATTCTGACTGTACAGTGTTCTATTACGGGATCAGCACTCTGTGCCGGCACGAAGTTGCTTAATGACGTCGCACATGACCGCGATCTACCGCCACGCGGTGCCGGCGTAAGCTGACACGGTGCCCGTAATGTGCTGACATTTTTCTATCTGGGTGGTCTTTTTAACGTAATCGGAAAAAAACAAATGTATATCCCTTCACATAAAATCAAGTATTTTCACTTCCTGATCCGATATAGGATAGGAAGTGTATTATGTATCAGTGTGATACAAGACAACTACATATAGAGCAACCGTAAAGCGTCACCCATTGAGAAGCACAGAGGGTGAGCCAACAGAAAATGGTACCTAATATGAAGCGTTTCGCGAACACGGCCATATGGCGGTTAAACGGCCGAAAGAAAGCGTGAACCTGCGAGCACGAGTGCCAAAAACGAAGTCGCATGGATTGATATTCGAGAATTGTAGACTGAAGAGCGATCCACCCCTATAAGATAAAAAGATGTGAAGAGCGATGGAAATGCGACAGAGAGACACGGTGAAACGTCTGGAATCCCTTTTCAGCATTTGATAATAGCGCCTTCGACGCCTCAGAGCGTATCGTCCCGTCATGCATGCAAAACGTTCTACTCCAAATGTTACTGGAGATCACGCGAGAAAGATCGATTCAGTATTATAGCGTGCGGTTCACTAAAAGTCAGAATAACGTAACACGCATCACTTGAAGTAGACTTACACTTGTCTGATTTTTAGCGAACAATTTATTCTTCACTTTTCAACATCAGAGGCTACTTTTGCAATTATTTCTAAGTAGTGTTGGTTTATCGATCGAAACTCTTGCTTTGAACTAGCCTAAACTTCAACTCTGCTGCTTTGTGCTTTTGCAAGATTAGTGACAGAAAAGTGAACAGGCACAATTTGCTCTCAAGACTTAGTATATGCAATATTTGCCGTGTTCCGTTTTGGGAATAAAGGTAACTCTAAAGCATGGTTCTACTTTAACGAGATGTTAAATTATTATGATTTGCCAGCAAACAATTTATCATTTTTTTTCTTGAAGAATGCTTATTATAGCTATTTTATGCTTTTTCTAGGTCTTCATAAGTACCATTAACTCGAGAAATTTCGAAAACTACCACTACGTATCAATTCTCTTATATATTCATGTAGAAATTATTGAAAGGTCATATTCCATGTAGTATTTTGTTCAGAATGATCTCTGTGATCGATTCCAATAATAAAAAATACCACTTTCAAAAAATTCCGACAAACATCATATGTCAAATACACACATATATATATATATATATATATATATATATATATATATATATTTACTATTAAATAAGTACGAGACACTGAGCAGGAAAAAGCTTCGTTACCTACCATGACAGACCGTAATTTAAAAAACATGCATTTACGTATACATTACGTCTACATCTATATGTTGGGTAATGAATGTAGAAAGGTACAATCGGGTGCGACATTCCTTTGGTCCGAAGTTGGAGCGTTGTTTCTCTTTATTGTCATGCTCCTCCAACCGTCACACGCTATGACACGCCAGAGATGAAACGATTTCCGCCTTTTTGTATAACAAAAGGCTTAAAGAATTATTAACTTACACTTTTGCAAGTGCCTCACACAAGCACATTATATCACATAGCATTCAAACATTTTTATGAAATCGCAACATGATCCTTACCTGACTAGCAGACATTAAAATTACCGAACGTACAAAAAATTTTTTCCTGTATAAAATTTAAGTTTTTGATTGTAGTTTTTAATAACAAATTTCCCCCATTTCTTGACAAAATAAAGTAATAATATTTTTGTTTCGTTGAGACCGACAATTCCGATTTTTCTCAAAATTTCACAGAATTTTCATTATCTTTAGAAGATATAGAAAAATTAGAGTGATGGCAAGTCAATGGCCCACTTGGTATGGAATGACCGAGGTATGACTCGTAGCTAGGCAGTTCAAACCCCATCCCTGTCAGTTAATCGTTAAAATATGTGTAGGTGGTCGTACATATTTTTTCCCATATTCTCCGTTTTTTTATTCTTATATAATTATAATATATAATATGCGACGTCGAGTTGGAATTTCATAAAAATTTTATAATTAATTAAAAATCATGATACCAAGTACTTTGAGTGAAATAGAACGACATTTGAGTGAAACAATCGATGCCTGCTGCAATGCTACAGATAATCTACACGAACATTGAAGTTAGAAAGAGTGATTATAAAAGCGTTTTGTTTGAAATATGATCCATAATGTGGTGTGTTTACAAATATTTCTGTCTTAAGGTAGTTATGTCAGGAAGGCAAATCAAACTGATGTTCATGAACTTTTGGCCTATTGTAATTGAGCTATTTAGCTTTACTACTCCAAAATTTGAGTGTTTCTTACCTACAAATTGAATAAGTAGTGAATACTTAAAAATCGATCTTTTTACACGGCGCTTACGGGCGTGTTAGCGAAATTAATCTTGCAATGGAGAATTAACATACTCAGATCCAAGAGAGAGAGAAAAGGCAAAAAGTACCGCGATATCGACAATTATTTGCGAATTTCTGCGTATCATAAAGAATTTAAGTCACGGGCTCATGTTAAAGTAAACTAATACTAAAGTGCACGATTCCGGGCCAGATGACATTACCTAGCTTAGCTGTCATCCGATTTTCATGATATCGTGGTAAAAACGAAGTCAAATTCACACTGAAAAAATAATTTACTTGCAAATAATTGAGTCAACCTCATTGCAACAATTTTCACAAATTATCGATTATTTTTGGTGTTATCATTGTCACAGTCAAAATGCAATATATATAATAAATTTTCGATGTCGTATACATGCTGCTGTCTATGACTCCGGCGTTCTGACATAGCCACCTTAAAATGCGAAAACAAATAATACAAGAGTGCTTGAGATAAGATCTTCAATTCATTCACTGTCTGCCCGTTATTCTTCTTCCCTTGTTGAAGAATAAATAAATTTAATGCTGCCTGGAGTCTCCCGCGTTTTCGAAAATATATGCAATGAATATAGTGTGCGTGAAGTCTACGGGTCGAGTCCCTCTCTTTTCGAGTGATCACTCCGAAAATAAATCGAGTGAGCACGTGTGGATATCGTCGTCGTGGTCCCGTGCGTCACTCGTGAAGCTGCTGCTTCATCGCGCAGCTGGCCAGACGTTGTTTCACTTGTGATTTTCGGTTAAATAATAAAACAATTGAGCCACCGATCAACACTCAACGTTCCTCACGATCAACGAAGCACTTTCCAACAAACTGTTAGTTTACATATTCCATACCCTGAAATATAATGAAAACAAATGATGCATTTTTGGGGTTCAATCGCATACAGGAATTTAAGTGTAGTCAGTGCCGTTTACATAGTCTGATTTATGCCTCGGCATTTCTTATTCTTTCCACTATTGGGCACCATTAAGAACGTTTAAATTCCTGAAATAGTTTTGCCAGTGAAGCCAACGGTTCTACCACCTGCAGCACATTCCGTCTAATTTTTAAAGGCTATAAGATGGTCCATTAACCCTTTGTTTTAATTTTATCGAAATGAAATTTCTGCCGAGAAATTCCACGTGGAATAATAACGTCCGCAGCTAAATGCTAACGGGATAAGTTAATATGACATGATAATTTAATTTGCTTTGGGACTGGGACATAAATGAATTCCTTCGTGTGCTATATGCACTTTGCGCACAATGTCAACTGCATATTAATCCAACTTTTGCGCACAACGACAGACGGAGACAAAAACAAATAGGCGAAGAGAAACATCTGTTATAGCTCGATTGCTCTTAACTGACTCAACGTTGCCACGATTTTACCTGCTCAGGGAAATAAAATCAGGATGATGGTTACCAGTATAACGTTTGTGTTGTAATCCAATTGCAAGAGATTTGCATGTCCGCGTGAAACTGCTGCCACTGTTTCTGCAACCCGCGAACATAGTAGCTTCACTACGTATAATTTACTGTTCATCGTTGTGAGTTCTGCTCTATTCACTGGGAGATTCTCTAGTGTAAGAGTATATTCTCAACATCTATGTGATAAAGCCCAAGCTTTCGACGGTTTCTCAGTGATAACACGTCTGTCAGCAATAGTAAGTATATATGAGCTATAGCGGATTGTGCAGATTCTTGCTTGAAGTAACACTTGTCAGTTCCGCTAGTATCTCAGCTTCTACGGTAATCGAGTGCTAACTTACGCTTTCGGTGTCTGTTTCCAATAGTAGACGAAGTTATAATACGTGAACATCAAGGTTGTGATTGCGTTGTCAACAACTCCGAACTCTCATGAATAGTTGTATACATATACATATATTAAAATTTATGATAGCACAAGAATGTTAAAAATTAGTATATGAGGCATTCCATGACAGTTTGGCCACCCAAAAAGAAAAAAAAAATACTGAAAATTTTTATAAAAATCAGATTCTGTAATTCCAACAGATACATCAAATTTCATTTTTTTTTAAATTGTGGGTTGTACGTTTCAATCATTTGTTATTTTAACTAAAACATTAAATAGTTCGTAAATGGTTTACGCTATCTACAATTTGAAAAAATGAAAATATGCGTCTTTTAATGGCCTATAAGAAGAACACAGATTCAATAACGTAATTCTGAGCGATATTTATCGCAAAATAAACAAAATAATCACCGGTAGAACCATTTATCCATGTAGCCCATGACGAAAGTTCACATCAATTAAAATAGCCATATCGTTATTATAACCGACGGTGAATGAATGTTACCTAACAGCATCAATATTTTGGCACACTAGATAATTCTTCAAATTTATTACCATTTTCTCAAGAGCTTTTCTGAGAGCACGAAGATTTAGACCGTGTTGTCGTATAAATTGCGATTGAGGTGGTGATGAAATTGACGTACTTAATGATATACTATGTAGCTTTGATCTCTTCTCTAGTGTGTAACATATATGCATATCGGTGTTTCATTTAGAACGGGACAAGCTGTGCGTATATCTATAAATAGTTCAAACTTATGAGTATTCGGATGCGGCCTTGTCAATGTCGCGACGCTGGAACCGGAGGATGCCTCACAGTCATTGCCGAGAGACTCTGCTGGTTAGTAAATAACGCACATAGATCCAAAAGATTCGATTAGTACAGGCAGTAATATTTACTGTAGTCACTATTCTAATACCGTAAAAATGTCTTTGCTAGAAAGCTTGTACACACAGAGGAAAGTGCTTGGTTGGAAACACCAAGAATAACCAAGAACTTGATCAGAACAACAAAGAATAACCAAGAATTTGATTACAACAACTAAGAATAACCAAGAACTTGATTACAACAACTAAGAATAACCAAGAACTTGATTAGAACAACCAAGAATAACCAAGAACTTGATTAGAACAACCTAGAATTTAGTTAAAACAACCAAGAACTTGATTAGAACAACCTAGAATTTGGTTAAAACAACCAAGAACATGGTTAGAATAATCAAGATCTACACATCCAAGTATTTGGTGAGTTTAACCAATAACTAGTTTGGATCTACCAAATTTTTCTAGGTAACATTTTCAAACAAGTTTTTGATTATCCCAACCAAGTCTTTTCGTCACTTTAGGAAAGTGTTTAACCTATCACGATCGCCATGGCTGAAATTTACCCACTGATCGACTGAATATCGGGTGATTCGGTGAATTTCGATTGATCGGCTGAATTAGTGCGATAATTATTATCACAAGATTCATAGTTGGTCATCTGAACGATCTCAGAAAAAATTAATTACAGTAGGCTATAGAAATATAAAAACTCTGCTCTTGTATTTGATAAATTTATTATCAAATACAATCTGTTCCAATCTCTTAAGTTGTAATGCAAATTTTCACTAACTATGAAGCGGTTATTGACACGATCTCTTATGAACTCATATAAAATTTCAGCAGCGTCCCATAGATCATGTCATGGAAATACTATTTTTATTTCACCAATGTTTCTTTGATGATTTGTAATTCTTGCGTGTATATCACTTCGCAGCTCGACTCTGTGACATGACAAATTTTTTATACTATATCGTTCCTCAAAGAAATATTAGATACGAGAATAATACACACTCAAGATAATCGATTCTTGTAGGAGAGGAGCGAGATTTATTGGCGGGGTCAAACCACTTAGGATCGATAATCGCGTGGTGTTACGTGTATAATACATATACAAGTAAACCATACAGCGACATGGTCTATATATATACGTGGACAGTGACTAGTTTTACTGCAGTATGATCGAAGGGGGTATCCCAAGTTCCAGCGCATATTTGCGACAACCATACCCCGAGCTAACCCCTTCCAATTACGTGAGAGTGGCGGCGGATGCTTTAGGGGTGAGTGGGTTATAGTGTGTCACGTGGCACTGTGAGCCCCTTGGAATTTCTCATAGGTTTGACGTGCATAAATAATGTTTTTTTTTGTTGGGCACTGAGCTAAATTGAGTTTCATCCGACGTGAAAAAACGAATGATGACATCTTGTGAATAATTATTTTAAATTAAAATTGATTTGGACCTTCAAAAGTAAATTTTTCGGCTGTCAGTAAAAATGTAAAATCTCACTTTTTTCCTAGACAACCCGAGTTTTAGATCGTAAATGATAGTCCGATTATCGCTGAGTTGCTCAGTGACCATGTTTTGTTAAATTCGTTCCATAAATAATTCTTTTTCATTACAAACTTTGTTGATGCTCAATGGGGTACAATGTGTCACTGGACCTTAGGGTACAATGAGCCATCGAGCGGCGGAAGGAAGGTAGAAAGACGCCAAAATAAGGCAAAAAAATAGCAAGATAGTGACAACGCCGAGAAGAAAGTTTCACGCAGAAAAAAATTAATAAAAAGCTAAAGGAAACGGAGAATTCTTTGCCACACACGGAAAGATAAGATTAGTTGACATAACCAAAAAATGACACAATCGATCGATTATTCTATTTCCCTTACAACTCAAATGGTAGTGCCAACGATTCAAATGGTAGTCCCAACGGTAGGCTCACTGTACCCCATGTTTTACATTACTTGACACACTGTACCTTACTATCCGATACATTGCACCCCACTAGTGTGGTACAATGTGTCATTCGGCCATTTGAGAAAAATCGAATTTTTAAAATATCTACAATCTTTTTACAGTCATATTTTCAACTGCACTGAGAGAAAGGAATATAGTTGATTTAATGTTTTCACATGATAAAACGACCATAGGAAGGCTTGCAATGTTTTATAGTTGAAGCGATAATAATATAAACAAACGTTGAAATCGTATATTTGTAACGAAACAGCATATATAAAACTATTATAATTTTAATGATTCCTACTATAATTATTGTTGTAGTCATAATTAATGGTTCATCCAATCATTTTCTTTTTTTTGTTGTTGCAATAATTATAAAATAGAATCATCCCTCCTGGAAATTATAGTTTATAGTTAGATTATCGTTGGACTAACTATATTTTTTTTTTAATTACCATATTTTTCTCATAGAGTGTATTCTATACCTAAAGGTCTAGAATAATAGATTATGAATGGTATTTTTTTTATTACATTACTGTACTGAAAGCATAAATTCACAGAAAAAAAGTGACACACTGTATTCGATAGACCATGTTGTACAATGCAACGTTTTCACCCAGAGCATGCGGAATACTCAAGAGAGGGCCTGGCGGTGTAAAGGGGGGACAGGGGGGAAGGGGGGCGAGGCGGATGCCTCACCCGGTGCTTCTATCAGAAACATGGAAAAAAAACGAGTTGACGCGCTTTCACAATTGGTAGTTTGCGAGGACAATGAGCGCTCCAATAGCACCATTGTAGTATTAAGCACTTGGGGGATAACACTTGCTGGGCAGAAAAGAGAGCTAGGTGCGATTCGCTGGGCCTGAAAATGCGGGGGGTCTATACCTAAACGAGAAATAAAAAGCCCGTTTCATCTTTCGCAATATCGAGCAAGTCCTCGCTATCGTCTTTCCTTTATGTACACTTCTTTTATTGTTATTTTTCCTCATTTCTTCTTTGAAACATAGATATTAGCGTTCTTTTTTTTCAAAAAGGTGCAGCAAGCTAAAGTGTGCACAGCTGTTTTTCGAGGTCGAGATTTGTTAGACGTTTTCAAGCACATTTTTTGCTTTTGCTTCCTCATAGAGGAAGCTTCGTTTTCGTACGATTTTTTTTTCGATTTTGTAATGTCAGCACAAATGTTTAGAAAATATGTATGGATGGATGTGCGTGTGTGTGTGTGGCCGTCAGTCTAAATACAAACTTAAATATCTCAAGAACTGTTTTAACAATCGAGCTGAAAATTAACAAACATATGAAACATGTCTACGCCTTTGTTTGTAGTAATTTTCAAAAAAATTCAAAAATATGTTCAAATTTTATTTGACTTTGCAATTTTCGAAAAATCTCTGTACGCTCTCTAGCATCCGCACATTTTTAGCCATTGAGCTAAATATTTTTTTATGAATAAAGCTATGTTAAAGGAGGAACGGTATTGAATTTGGAATGAATTTGTAAAAAAGTTCGGTTTTTATGGGATTTTGAATTTTTCAAAAAAATTTCGTTTTGCTCTAACTCACATCAAATTTCACCAAATCAACTGAAATTTTCTGCAGATGAATAATAACATTCAGCGCTGCTACTTACCAAATTTGGTCGTGATCGGTAAAGCGGTTTGGATTTTACGTCAGTTTGAATTTTTTTAAAATTAACATTTTCTTAGAGCTCAGGTCAGTTAACAATGAGTGAATTAAAACTTTTGATAAATGAAAAATACACATGAAATGTTCACCGTTGCTATGTACCAAATTTGATGACAATCGGTAAATGGGTTCTGATTTTTGAGCAATTTGAATTTTTCATGTTGTAACAGATTATAGTTTAGAACGATATAAAGCGGACTAGAGATTTAAACACGTGTATTGGTTTTTGTTCTGTTTTTTAATCAACGAATCAATAAATTATTCGTTTATAATTTTTGTGATGAATGAAAAAATAAATCATTTATTTGTTCATCCTCTATGAGGAAGCCAAAATCAATTAACGCACTTCCACATAGATGTAGCTTTGTAAAAAGCGAATTATAATGAGGAAGCAATGTGCAAGGTTCTACTTTGCATCTTTTCTTTTTTTCCTTTTTTGTTTGATTTGTTATCTCTGTTGTTTGTTTTCTTTTTAAGTTTCTCATTTCGCGAATGTCCCGCCGGAAATGGTAAATGGGGCGAAAAAACGATTCTCCAGTTTTGCACGACGATTGAGCAGTGACATAAATGCACGACGAGAATGAGGAGGAGGACGATGGAAATGGGTACAGCGACGATCATACGGAATTTTCGGTTTTGATGCGAAAACATTGGAGCCTCGTTAGTCCGGTCGGTTCGCTGGCTCAGTTGCCTTCCGCGTGGCATGCGAAAGGGGCTGGAAGTGGGAAGAGAGGGTGGATGGTCCGTTGGGCGCGATTATGTAATCAATAGATCCAACACCGTCGGGTACTTTCTGTCCTGGCGTTATTTGCCGACTACCAGCCATCGATAACTTCTCTGACGATTTTTTAATTCTGTCACGGCCTCTGCATCACTGAAATCTTTACGTCAATGCTTTTATCGATAACTAACTAAATTAATGCGACAATTTATCGCGTACGGCAATTTTACTTTATTACACATTCTCAAATGTGTTCTAGATTTCGAAGTAAATGAATTCTTATTTTGAACGCATACGTACACCGAGAAAAAAAAGTTTTCATTAATTCCAAAGAAATGGGTGGATTGAATTTTTTTTCATTGACTTTAAGGAAATGGTTCTTTGCTTTCAATGAAATGGTGCATTTGAATTCCACAGAAAGGGTTTCACTAATTCAGAGAAACTGTTTCAGAAACAGTACTTAATTTTAATACAGGAACAAATATTTTGTACATTCGGTAATTTTGAATGTACAGCGAAATGAAAAAAATAAAGTACAAAATATCATTATTAAACTTTGGCCAAAACATTGGTGCTAAAATTTTCAATTAATTTATTTTTAAAAAAAGCTTGCTAAGTAAGATCTTGCACATTTCTCCCTCATTATTTACCACCTATTCAAAAGCTCCCCCTATAACGAAGTCTGCTGATCGATTTAACGTCCTCATACAGAACGCTTTTAAAAAAATATGGTACAATAAGTAATCAATGTGTAATATTAAAAACAAAAAATTCGTCTCAGACCTCGCGAATTTTTTATGTACATCAAAATAAATAATAGTCTAAAACAAATAAAAAAAGGGTTTAAGGAAAATTTTCATTAATTCAATGTCACTACATTTCATTGAATTTTCGATCATTCAATAAAAATATAATATTAGTTTAATTATATTATTTCATTGATTTCAAAGAAATGTTTCATCGGTTGGGATTGTAATGAAATTTCTTTGAATCACGGAAACGTTTTCTCTCGTTGTAATATAGAAAGCTATGTTAGTGCGAGGTTAAGGTCTCGTAACGCGAATATGTGCACTCAACGAGTGTGTGAGGGGAGAGGAAAAATCAATTCTCGACACTGAGCCTTCCGCAACTTAAGGTGACAGCTGGGAGGTCACCGAGAGACTATGAGAAAGAACGGTTAAGGGTGGAAGAGTGAAGTAAAGTTATATTGGAGCTGTACCCGGCTGTACGCACTTACACCACACCCTTCCACCTTCTGGCATATTCACTTGTACAGGAATTATAAGAAAAAAGCCGTCGAAGATATCGATGCAGCCTTAAGCCATCGACGACGTGAAGAGGCTTCAAAACCCCTGTCGCTTGTCAATTTACAAGATCGACCCGATGTTCACCGTCGAAGCTGTACATATAACAATACGACACGATAGGTAACGTAAATTAGCTCTTTGCTGAATTTTAGAAAAATAACATTTTTGTTTTCTGAACCTAATTGCTTATCTCAAAACTGACGACATTTTACTACTGCAATTTAATAATACCTACTTATTGTGAAACTTGTTGGATTTTCCGAATTAAAAATTCAGGAATTACATTTTATCGTTATTCTTATCGTAGATAAGAAAAGATTCAGAGATAAAAAAAACACAATGTGAAAGAATAATAATTTTATGTTGTAAAATGACAATTTTGCATTTGATTTTAAAAAATGTGTGCAGGATAGTTGAATCAATTATTTTCTGGCTCAATGTGGTAACTTTGATTTTACTTCATGTTCAACAGTATATTTACAGGAATAAGCGTAGAATTTACAGAAAAATTGACATTGTGAGAAATGTCGGAAGAAGTTAAGAAAAATTTGCTGAAATGTCAGAGAGAGACTCATACATGGGTATACGCATCTTGTCACAGGTGGCGCAAGCAGGCTGTATTTTATTACGAAAAAAAAGAAAAATATACCCTGACGTGCATGTCACGCACGCTAATTTCCATAGTGAGCGGTATATTGTATATTTCCATAGGGATATAAAATGAATACACGGTCGGGCACTGTGGTCACACCTGGAAAATAATGATTGAATAAAGATAAATCATCTCAATCAAATAGCAGTATATTGCAATACAAGTGCGGTAAAACTTTTTTAGTAACTTTTTGCGTAACGTACGAAATTTTATTTCACAAAGTGTGAAAAGGAGAATTTATGCACGCAAAGCGTTTCTCGCATCGATTGAAATGAAATACATTTTCATATCGAGCCAATAAAAAGTGCTTACACAGAAATTATATTTGTTTTCGTCACACAAGTTTATTTAAATTTAGTTAAATTTTCATTTCCTTCTGAAAAATGTTTAAATACGAGTCAAACATTTTTATAAATTCTAAAGCCATTGTTAACCTACTTTATTAACTATTTAATCAAACCTCGACGTATAACAATTTTTGTGGAACATCATACAGCGCCAGCTTGCCAACACATGTCCACTGAACATTTGCCAGAAACATTAAGAGCTCCTTGATCATTAATATGTGTGATAGTGGAGATAAGGTTCAGTTGGATCATAGTCAAGTTACATTAACTCAGTTTATTCTGAAGATTATGCACAATACAACTTTTATCATTTGTATGTCGCACCCAAATTCAAATAGACAAATACCAAAACCCAGTTTTATTATTTATAACACAGGATCATAAGAATTATACTGATAACTGGACAGTAAATCATAATAAAAATAATTTAAAAATATTATTTTTATCAAAACTGTATCAAAACGGATTTTTTAAATTATGTGGCGGAATTACTGAGTTCAACACACATGATATTTAATTCATGTAATTTCCTCGATAACAGTTCAATGTGAATTGCAAAACGATAATTTTATTCGAATTTTCAAGTTATTCTCTGATAGATTTTAATACCAATTGTCTTGTTTTTTTTACACGTTTTCTATGCACATTGCCTATGTAAATACTTTCAAAAAGCCATCGGGCATCTGCATAACCATCGTATAATATAACGATGTCATAACATCAAGTAGAAAAAGGCGAATAATAAAATCGAAGAACCACAAGGTAGCGAATGACGCGCCCCGGGCCGAGGTGAGCTTGTCTGACCTCTATAACAGTTACAGACAGTTATATCGTAAAAATCTCCGACAAGGAACAAGACGATGCACGCAATAATCCCCGAATCCTATAATATTACCATACTGACAGTTACAAGCCCCATTCTCTTTCAGCTCTTCTTTAGCCGAAGCGAGATAGAGACAGAAGAAATACATTGAATCGATGCAGTAGCGAATTGGAGCAGCCGCACATCATAGCCAACATCAACTACATATCCATCTTTCCTCGGTTGCTACGTTCGTATACAA
Organism: Ephialtes manifestator; assembly: GCA_963970395.1. Classification (NCBI taxonomy): domain Eukaryota; kingdom Metazoa; phylum Arthropoda; class Insecta; order Hymenoptera; family Ichneumonidae; genus Ephialtes; species Ephialtes manifestator. The sequence goes on along the minus strand of OZ019972.1, from coordinate 13,347,930 downwards.
AGGATCGTATGTGAAATAAAAACGATGATAGGTGCATCTAGTGGAACAGACACGTTACGAAGGAGATGATATGAGAGGATGACAGGAAAATGTTAGCCACCAGGTAACGCGTGACCTGGTCATTCGAGTAAACTCTATGTGGATGGTATATATAACAGAGTTGTAAATCCCTATCCTTTTTTTTCTTTTTTGATGTAAGGTTTATGGTACATTTGGCTGTGTGATTGTTTTTTTCGTAATAACATGTGGAGATCCGGATATTATGTGTAAGTTATTGAACAGCTGAGAAAACAAATTATTTATATTATATATTTTTTTAAATTTTAATTCAAGTTTTATGATTATCTTTCTTGAGAAAAAAAAAGATTATAGCTAATGCTTTGCGAAATGAATGGAGGATCGGGATCTTTAATTTTTCCTTACAATTTCTCTCAGTTTATCGCGCGTAGGAAGGATGAGAAGTCCGGAATAAAATCCAGGACAGAATCCGGAATAGAGTCTGGGCTGTCCAGGATAGATTTTGGACAAAACCAGAATCCGGGATAGACAGTGGCATCAAGGGATTTAGAGCAAATCCAAGTTTGGGAGCCCATGAAGGACTTAGAAAAAATCAGGGCTTAGGTGCCCATGAGGAAGTCAGAAAAAAAATCGAGCCTCGAGGGACCATTTGATATGGAATGTCCTGTATATCCTACACAGCGGCGGCAGTGAGATATTTTATTAATACCTATAGAGAGATAAATTGTAGTGCTTATAGAAAAAAGTTTGAACTTTTGAATAAGGGCAAAGAAAATTAATTTTTAATTCAACTCTGTGAAGAATTTTAAGGAGATGGAGGAGCAAGATTCTCCATTTATTTTTCAGTGCATTAATTGTATGATCGCATTTTTTCAAGGACATTTCTGGATATTTTATTGAAAATTAATTTTTCCTAATAATTAAATAAAAAAAACAACAGCAAATAAAATTAATTTTTTATTTAACTCTGTGAAGAATTGTAAGAAAATGAATGAGCAAGACTCTCCATTTGTTTTTCAATGCATTAATTAGAAAAAACATTTAAACATCGTTAAATCGTATAAAAGCTTCTAGTACTTGTGGCAAAATAATAAATATTTTCAAAATTATACCGTAAATGTTTATTAGATTGATTAATGGAGATTTCCAACGCTGGTAAAAAGCATCGTAGCAGCATGAATGGTCCATTTTATACTTTGGTAATCAATAAAAGTGATGAACATGGTTCGACAAAATATTGAAAACAAAAATTGAACACACGTTGCTAATGAATTTCTTCACGTAGAGAATTGGAATTTCTTGTTTTGAATATTACAATATAACTTGTATGCACGAGTACACTAATTAACAGATATTCCGATCATTAATATATCTATGCTATATTTAGGATGTTTCGCAGATATGATTATCAACCACAAGTTTGATGCAATTAAAATTTAATTATTTTAACAAAAATTAAAAAAAATGTATTGTTATTTAAAATACCACGAATTTTGTTTTCTAATAATGATAATCATTCCAAAATGATAATTATTCATAAATCGGTTTAAAAGGATTTCCATTACTGAACATGATTTTTTTTTAAACATTTTTACAATTTGTAAATTGAATTTTTCATTCTGTTCCTAGGAAATTGAGCATTCGATGATCCCAAAGCTTCTTGCGGGTAGTAAAGAAAATACAAAATAAATCTTATAAAAATTCACCACTACTCAACTATTTCTTAGAAATGTACGTCTCAGGAATATATGTATGATTAATCTTTCAGGCATTTGTGAAAATTTGCCTTGCACATGTAATTCAACCATTGCGTATATCCATCCTAAACATGTGAGGTGTGTCCATTATTCCATATGTCCCATAACCACAATCCATTATCAAGTGTACTGTAATCGTGGTCGAAGTGTACAAAATATTCTCTCACGTCGTAAGGTGTATTCCTACAAGGTTAAAAGCTATATGCCATTAATGAACGTTGCATCAAATTGTTTGGCAGAGCTTTGTAACAGTCCTTAGCAGCTGCGTGTGGGAAAACGAGGCTTGGGTCTCGTGCTGCATCGCGAGAGCAGGGTTCATTCGTTCACACGCACATACATATCAACACACACACACAAAAAGGCGACAGAGGTACACAAGAGCGTACGCACATTACGATAGAGGCAAAGCTCAACAGCAGCTAACGGCACGAGCAGAGCAACACCCATATGTACACAATACCAAAACGCATGTACACATACACCAAAGGAGAGAAGAAAGTGAGATAGAGAGAGGGCACACACATACGCACACATACGCACACAATACACAGCCAAGAGTTTTAGCGATTAGGCACATTTAAAACGCGCTGCTTGGGGTACATGACATTCCGTACAGGAGGAACTCGCGCGAATAGCTTCAGCGAGCTGTAGAGTAGCGAGGATGACGATGGACGATGTGGACTCACCCGCCGGCAACCAGGATCATCTGCATGTTGCATGGGGGCGGCTGCTCTTGGTGCTTCGCTCACGCTTACTGTCAAAACCGCGGGGCAACTAACGGCCACCCCTGGCGCTCACCTCACGCCACAATATCCTCTCACTTTCTTTCACCTTTTTCACACTCTCAAACTCGCTCTTTCCTTTTTATTTGTTTAATTATTTAAAATTTCTCTTTTGTACGAAAGCCCTATGTAGGACACGTTCTTGGTACACGATGGACGGTTGCTCTTAACGTCGCCTTCTTTGACGACGTTGACAATAATAAATGAAAGAAGAATGCGAGAGAAATACGAGAACGATCTTAGTTAGAGGACAGAACGAGCACGATGACAAATAGAACGTTTTGTTTACGTTGACGTAATAAGCGTTTACACAGTCATTATACCGTAACTTCCGTATGCAGCTGTCGGATGAAGTTCGATTGTTGAATGAATCAGATTGATCATGTTGTTGTTACGGAAGGACGGATTGGAATAAGCCAGAGGACGCAGATTGACGAATTGGTGCTGGACGTGTTGGATGGCTGAGTTTTTTGGCCGATGGACTGTTTTACCGCAGTCTGGACTCGACCGGGCAACGAACGAACGTGACTGCTAACTCGGGCCACGTTTGGCCCTGGCCGAGTAAAGAGCTTCTACTGATTCCTTCCTTCTCGGCATTAATCCCCACGACAGTGAGCAGGAAGGGAACGTGGATATAGAGCGAGGCAAAGAGCAGTCGGAACAAGATAGATAGAGAGGGAAAAGAGAGCACCGCCAACGGCAACGGCAGCGGTTACTAGCAGTGCCAGCAGCAACGATGAATGGGACAGGAAAACAGTGTGAGCGATGAAGAAAGGGACACGATTGTGAAGGTTTGGAGTAAAGAAATAAGTGCGTGCTGTGGTTGTTTGTTGCTGCTCGTTGCTCAACTGCTTTTTCCGGTCACTTACTGTCACCCACCGTGCCGGACGTTATTCCGAGTCACCACACTGTCACTTTCGTCATTTTTGTTAAACAACAATTCCTGGCGTTTACAATGATTACGGTTATCCAGAACGTGGTGATAATTGTCGTCGTCGTCGTTTTCCTGGTCGTTACCACCGTTGTTGCTATTGGTTATGCTGTTTGATGTGTCGCTATTAACGTTGTCGCTGCTGACTGTCACAACGATGACAACGCTCCTGCTGCTACCGTTGTTATTGTTGTTGATGATGATGTTGCTACTGCTGATCTCGCTGTCGCTGCCGCTGCCGTGATTTCGGCCGCTGGACAGCGGACAGCCCGTTTTCGTCAACCCCGTGGTGGTTGTGTGGTGTGGTGGCCGCGTGAACGCGCCAGCACCGTGTACCGAATATAATACACGACGCGACAACTACGACGACGACGATGACGACAACTAACTACGACGACGACAACGAATACGACAACGACGACAGCTGAGCGTGGCTTCAACTGACTGGCGACAGTGTTAAACGATAAGAGAGCGAACGAGAGTGTGACGAAACGTCGAAATGAGGAACAGGCCGCGGAAGCCGTGTCTCGTGCGCGTCGTCGTGTATCACGTTCCAAGTCCCGAGGCCCGTGAACGACCTGGCGTGGATTTCGGCGGTAACACGACTGCTGCTGGGATGCTCCGGTCGCTTTACGTCCCGTACGCACTCTCCCACACAGCAACGATACCGCCGTAACATATACACACACACATATCTAAACACCCACACGGTCAAGGCACCCAACCGCTTTTGCTGGTGTTTGTGCTTCGGACGCTGATGTTCACAATGACACACGTAGAATACACATACACCGAACGTCGAGAGGGTGAACGGGTGAAAGAGTGGAGAGCCGAGTTTAGTGAGTCAGCGAGGTTTGAGTGAATCGGTGAAAACAGAGGGGGTTGGTGAGGCTCGAGAGAAAGGGAGAACGTCAGAGAGAAAGAGACAGTGTGTGTGGCACGCGGTGGGATGGCGGAAAAGAGCTTTGGTGGGAGGGAGGAAGGAACCGCGCACGAGACTCCGAGAAAGATTGCTCGAGTGTATGTTGAATGTTACGAGAGAGTTAAGCAGCGAGCTTGAGAAACCATCGGCACACACAACTGCCCAAGCCACGAACGGACAGCCAAGACAGAAAAGTTGTGAGCGCAGGCGGTGGCTGATTACTGATAGTGAGAGAGGAACCCGCGCACCCAGTTACACCGTTAACACACCGGCGATAACGGAAAGATCGCGGTAGTGAGCAGCTAGGAGGCTCCTCTAGGCTAAATAGGTTTGTGTCGGCTAGGTTGGACCTGGGATGGTTGGGTAGGTAGGTAGTAGGATAGCGGCGCTATCCGGTACCAGGCGTCGCCGTTTCGTTTCACGGTGGCGCCACTAGCGCGGGCAAAGCTCACCCGTCGCTACGAACGGTGGGGGAAACTAGCGAAAGCTTCGCTCGACGGGAATAACGGGGGGTGGCGCGGTGGTGCGAGGACCAAGAGAAGGAGAAAATAGCATAACACTTGGGAGATAGAGCGAGGCGGAGAACCGGGAGTTTGAACGTGGAAGGACTAGGTGCTATAAGAAACGGACAGAGACAGACTGTGAGAGAGGAAGATGAACGTAGTTTAAAGCTTCGGGGATGAAGGGAGGTGGAAAATGAGAGGGTTACGGAAAGTTGAGGCGGGCGAGAGACGAAGTGAGAGTGAGCGAGGGAGAAACCAAGCTATCAGGCGCGAGGGGTTGCCGTCTCTCCACTCTCCAGTCGATATCCATCCCCGACAACCCATGCCCTACCCTTACTCAACTCCACGCAACCCTCACCATCCCGCCCACCCTTACTGCACGTACTATATCCCTATCCTTCTCCTGACACGGCGGCTGCTGCTGCTGCTGCTGCTGCCACCGTTGCTACTGCTACCGCGCCTATATCCTCGAACATTTCGAGACCCTTTAAAGTCCAAGTATAGCTTTCTCAACCTGCTGCTGGGTTAGCGAGCTCGCTTGCAAACTCGAGGTCTCTTCAACCCTTCTCGTTCGCTCACTCATAGAATACCATATATAACCCTGAACTCCACTCTGGGGTTGTTTGCAACTGCTTTTCCCCCCATTATGTCGAATGTATTACCTTCACTTTGTACTGCATCAGTACGCTAGATATTATCGGAGGACTAAAGCCTTGATGTCGACAATACTAGTCTAGCGAAGGGCTCGCCAACGACAATCGAGTCTGAGCTCTCTCTCTCTCTCTCTCTCCATGCCGAGAAGCGCATTTGCATTCTATTCGATTGTTGGGAATAAAAGCTACTTCTTTCCTATGGACTTGGCGAAATATTTCGGAACAATCCACCTGTCGATCTAACTTCTTTTCGATTTAACGTGGAGCTCCAAGAATTCGGAACGATGGTTGGTAACAGTGCGAAGACAAAGTTATGATTTGATCTGTTGGACAAACAAATAAACAAACTAGTGCAGGAAACGATGCTGCTACTGCCATCGCTGCCGTTGCTACTGCTACCGCGCTTATATCCTCAAACATTTCGAGACCCTTTAAGGTCCCAGTATAGCTTTCTTAACCTGCTATTGGGTTAGCGAGCTCGCTAGCAAACTCGAGGTGTATTCAACCCTTCACGTTCGCTCACTCCTAGAATACCATATATAACCCTGAACTCCACACTGGGCTTGTTCGCAACTGCTTTTCCCCCCATTATGTCGAATATGTTACTTTCAGTTTGTACTGCATCAGTATGCTAGATATTATCGGATGACTAGAGACTTGATGTCGACAATACTAGCCTAGCGAAGGGTTCGCCAACGACAATCGAGTCTGAGGCTCTCTCTACACCGAGAAGCGCATTTGCATTCTATTCGATTATTGGGAATAAAAGCTACTCCTTTCCTGTGGACTTGTCGAAATATTCTGGAACAATCCACCTGTCGATTTAACTTCTTTTCGATTTAACGTGGAGCTCCAAGAATTCGGAACGATCCTTGGCAAATGTAACAGTTGCGCAGACAAAGTTATGATTTGACCTGTTGGACAAACAAATAAACAAACAAACTTGTGCAGGAAACAATCAAAAACTATTGAGCGGGGCAAGTTTAGAGTTACGTGGTTGCTTCGAAATCGCAGTAGAGACTAATGGAAGAGCCACACTATAGAATAGCGTGAAGGTTCACATTATGAACTGCATGTACTTCAGACCTTGATTCATATTCCAGTTTAATTTCCAGGCAAAATGAGTGGTAAAACAGGAAATAAAAGAAAATGAACTCGTCATGTATATTTCATTTTAATACCGCTTTGCTTATTTCGGGTGAGCTGGTTTTTGGAGGCCGCAGAAGAGTGACGTCGGGGCAAACCGCTGTCTAAACTACTACCTTACATGCGGCTTGTAACCTTGCCAAAAAATAAAGTCACTACGGGATAGATCTAGTGCTCCTGCTGCCGGCAACGACGTATCTCGATTTCCTAGGTCGCGATGGAACAGAGAAGCTGAGAGAAAGAAATCGGAACACAACTGATTGTGAAGAAAAACTGGATTCACTGGAGCCATTTGTTCCAAACCTTGGTTACCCGAGCATCCGTTCCTCGTCGACAACCGAGGACGAAATAAAGTGAAGAAATTCATTACGGTCAACCGTCAAAATGTTTTTGGGTTGTAGGATTTGAACGTACTATCCAAAAATGTCAATATCCTCTTCTATGTGAAACACTTCCACAAATAACCGACAAAAATCCGAAAATCCAAAAATAAAAATATGAGGTTTTATGCCATTGTCAAAGTTCGCTTTTAACTTTTCCTTTGTCCTGTTCGTAATTCAATGCAGCCACTTTTGTGCAGATCTACCAGTCGCTTGTACTTTAATAACCACGTTTACGGGATTTTCTGATGTTTGCCTTCCCGTATAAAAAGTTTTAATTCTACCCCAAAATGGTCTAAGCACATCAAATTTCAACTTTGTATATATATTTTAAAAAGAAAACAGTTATTGCAATACATTCCCACGTAGAAAAAAAGAATCTCGCCGAGATTTTTAAAAAGATTCTCGGCGAGAATTACGGTTGCCCGCCGAACCCGGATTCTTTAAATCTCTATCAGAATCTCGCCGGGATTCTAGAGAATCTGGGAATTTCGGCGAGGTTCTTTTAAAAAATCTCGGCGAGAAAAATATACATGAAAAATAAAAATCATGTATATCATTTTGTCTATTCTATAATGATATGTTGAAAAGACGAGGCAAAGAATATTTTGATACACATTTTAGGCAATAACGAGAACATACTGCATAACCAGTATTATACATTCAAATTCAAAATGAAAATTCAATATTCTATAAAATTCCAATGACTCCTGAAAATTTCACCAAATATCATTGAACGTTATTACCTACTTACCTGAAGTTTTAGCTAGTATTTTGAGATATTTCAAAGGTGTTTGAACTGTTTCATGAAATGTAATAAAAAGGAGTGTAACATGGTTTTGTATACTAAATTTCAGTAATCACAGATCCACGCAGATATTTTTTTCTGGACGTGTCGAACCATTTTGAATATCCCAACATAAAAATTTCGATTTTTTTTTCGTTTCGTAAAAACTCCTACTGCGAGGACGTTGAAGCTGATCAACAAATTTATTCATAAATAAGACTTTGTGAAACTAACGAAAGAGACTTGCGGGATAATGGGAATATTAAATCCTTTGCTACCTTTATGAAAAATAGATTTATCTAAATTGAATTTGATCGAATATACGAAACGAGTCGAGCCTATTTACGCTTCAGTTGTCCTCTTTATCGCCAGACAAGTAGTGAGCGCTCTGTAGCCTGACTGCCACATGGCGTGCAATAAGCAAGAGCTCCAACAAGCGTTCACGCGTATCAGGACATAACCATGTATCCGTGCATCTGTGCCGCAAGAGAGGGAGATGTATAGGCGTTCGAGCGCGTAAACTCGAAAGCCCGTACGCGTGAATACCCGCACACGTGCAAATGCGCGTGAAGATAAAAGCGATAACCCTATTGTGTATATATCTATACATATATTGTATACAGTATACATTTTAATGAATGAGACACAAGTTGATACTGCCATTTGAAGAGGGCGTCGAAACGTTGAGCTATCCGTAGCTATTCTAGTCAATTTTAGAAATAGCGACATCGCAAGTCGACGGGGCACGGGACACAGTAAGCCACTTGAAATTTCTCGTAGGTTTGACGTGCATAAATCATGATTTTTTTTTGTGTCGGGCATTGAACTAAATTGAGTTTCATCTAGAGTGAAAAAAAATGATGAAATGTTGTGAAAAATTATTAAAAAATAAAATTTATTTTACGTTTACGTCACTGCGACACGGAAAACTCTCTTTCCTCGCCTTGTAACGTAAAATCGTATGCAATACTCGGGAGGGAAACATTTTCTCAGCTCGTGTGAATGCAGCATTCGCCTTCGGCTCGTGCTGCAAACTTACACTCGCGAGAAATGTGTTTTCCCTCCCTCGGGCCGCAATATACTGAAAATCTGACTTTCTTTTCCAAGACAGCTCGAGTTTTCAAGTTTTTTTTATGTCAGTACACTCAAAATGATCTAAAACATCGAGAAAAGTGGTTTAGAAAAAATGTATAGATGGATGTGCGTAGGTGTATGTGCGTGTGGCCGTCACGCAAAATTCAAACTTACATATCTCAAGAACTTTAATTGGGTAATTAAAAAGAAAATTAAAACATATGTTCAGATTTTATTTGACTTTGCAATTTTTTAAAAATGCCTGTACGCTCTCTAGCATCCGCAAATTTTCAGCTATTGAGCTAAATAATTTTTTATGAATAAAGCTGTGTTAAAGGAGGATTGGTATTGAATTTATAATTAATCTATAAAAAAAGTTCGTTTTTATGGGATTTTCAATTTTTTTAAAAATATTTATTTCGCTCTAACTCACACTAAATCAACTGAAAAGTTCTACAGATGAAAAATAACATTCAGTGCTGCTACCTACCAAATTTTGTCCTGATCGGTAAACTGGTTTGGATTTTACATGATTTAAAATTTTTCAAGAACTATATAGGCAACGAAAAAAGTTGCAATGTACAACTTTGCACATTGTTTCCTCATTTATTTTCATTTTTTACGAGCTTCTTCTATGAGGAAGACAAAATTACTAAATAAACTTACTCATAGATGTGGCTGTCTGAAAAATGAAAATTAACGATGACGCAATGTGCAAAGTCGTACTTTGCAATTTTTTGTTATTCCCCTACTGCACTAAGACCATACATTCACTGACAAAAACAGTGACATACTGTGCCCCACTCTCTTCTACCTGTTGTGGCAAGCCCATCAATTTGAGACAATCTGTCGATGTGATTTAGAGTTGTGCTCCAGCCAAAATAAGCGAAACCCTCTCGAGAATCTCGCACACTATGTCGCTTGCCAAGATAGTACATAAACAATGAACTTAATTGGCGTGAGAATTTGATTGGATGACACACCACGGTGAATGGTATACGATATTTACCGTTGATTATTGGGTCATTCCGTGTTTTGTTGTTGACTGTGTTTTTTAAGGGACCTCGAAATCAAGTGCAGAGATATTTGCGTCTGCCTTCAGAAAAAAAATCCGTTTTCATTAGTTCGGAGTGGTGGATGGGTGCTCCATTTCGAACACTCATTCGACAGAGCGATGGATTTATTCCACAGTGATTCGCTATTATATTAGATTCTATAGCTTGAACTATTTGTCATGCATGATGCACTGTCTAAGGTTAACGTCCGTGACAAAAATTCTAATACAATTCGACTAATACCCGGATTATAACTGGTGAAAAAAAAATCACAATAAAAGCAATTTGCTATGGAAATAGATTCTGAAAAATCGGTGGCTTTGAACGTTCCAATCGACAGCTTCTTTAATTTCCGTATCTCGAAACAACCGAGTGTACTATTTTTCCAACTATCCTGACGTATATTTTAATTGGACAGCATTGAACCGTTCTATCGGATTTTACGTCAGCTTCAACGGTTTCAAATAATTACCTCCCCAATTTCCACTGTCTTGCGGGTTTGATAAAATATTTCAATATCGCATCGTAGATATTTTGTTCGATAAATGGTGACGTAGGAAATAGTACGTTTCAATGCGAGAAAGACAAACCGTTTTTCTCTCGAGTGTCGAACGAAACTTTTTCACTTTTCAAATCCCCGTTACTAAACTTGAAATCGTTATGCTTTAAATAATAACATGAAAATTCCACAGTATAAAAAAATTGTATCTTTTAAATTCCAATCTGCGCGAACATTTATCCAGCGAAATTTCACCGAAAAATATAATGAAAACATAATGAGAACGTCCGACAGATTGCGAATAAAAGGAAATCGAAAACGAGGCAAACCTCCCCCAACAACTTTTCTACGCTTCAGGAAAAGTTGCTTTAATCATTGTCCATACGTAACTGACCAAAAGGTTATGTATTTGCGGTTTTCCCCGTGAAACTGTGCAGTGAAATAAGACGAAATCGGTGCTTATGAAATAAACGAGTTTGTAATCCTTTTTCCGTCGTTTTGAAATAAGAAGCGATAATGCTCATGTGTATGTATACGTGAAGTGTTGAGGTAGGATACGCGACTCGAGATCGATGGTAATGGTTTAAGAGGGGCGGGTAATTGCTTGCGGAAACTCTCGGGTGCCAGAATCTCACCCTGTCGGTATAGGCCAGACGTTTAAGAGGGCGCGCAGTTAATGGCAATGACTACTAGCTTACCTATACAGTAGATATACACCGAGAGAAAAAAGTTTCCTTGATTCAAAGAAATTTCATTAAAATGCCAACCTATGAAACATTTCTTTGAAATCAAGGAAACCGTTTCTTTGAATCAATGAAACCGTTTCCTTCAATCAATGAAACCGTTCCGTTAAATCAATAAAAACGTTTCGTTGAATCAATGAAACCGTTTCTGTGAATCAATGAAACCGCTTCTTTGATTCAGTGAAACCGTTTCTTTGAATCAATGAAACCATTTCTTTGAATCAATGAAACCTTTTCTTTGACCAATGAAACTGTTTCTTTAATCAATGAAGCCGTTCCTTTGAATCAATGAAACCGCTTCTTTGATTCAGTGAAACTGTTTCTTTGATTCAATAAAACCATTTCTTTGAATCAATGAAACCGCTTCTTTGATTCAGGGAAATCGTTTCTCTGAATTAATGAAACCGTTTGTTTGAAGCAATGAAATATTACCTTAAAGTCAATAAAAAAAATGCAATCCACCTATTTCTTTGGAATCAATTAATTCTCTTTTCCTGGTTTAATGTTCTACGAGTATCAGTAGTACGAATCGTCTCTCAGATGAGAGTCGCTATGAGGGAAACCCACAGGTTTCGATGGCCGCGCGGGCAAAGGGCTAAAGGGTATGAAGCCGGAGATCCGGTTTTCACCACGTCTCTTGGAATTAGTCGAACAGATTGTAGGAGCTCGCGGAGATAGATACCAGGAAACTGCTGTCTATCCATGGATATACGTATGTTTAGATGCCTGTTAGCCTACAATTGCCACCGCTACCACCTCAGCCACCGCCCTTCCAAGCTTCCACGACCGTGACCGAAATACTGTGCCCTCGTATAGTTGACTATGAATTTCTGCCCAGACTAATATCCTCAGCTAAAATAGCAAAATGGATGCAAAACCATTTTTTTATTGCTTATTTTTAGATTTAATTATGACCGGACATAACAACAATAATCTTTTATGAACGCACGGCTAAGACGTTCCGGTGAAATTTAAGTCAAATTTTGATGGAATTTTTAAATTTAAGTCATGTTTTGATGAAAATTTTTTATTTAAGTCATATTTCGATGAAAATTTTAAAATCAAATCATAATATGGCGGTGGCGGCATTCGCATGTACAAAGAATTTGGATTTCATGGCGGGCTAATAGAGGATACATAAAACAACTTAATTGGACGAAAAACAAAAAAAAATATCGATGATGGTTCCATCGACACGTATGTCGAGTTTTAGTTCCACAGATTCAAGGGTCCTTGAATTATAAGCTTTTCTAATTGCGTTAATTTATCCAATTGTCAAGACATGTTTTCTGTTAAATTAATGACATCGATTCCAATATCACTTGTAGATGAAAAATGGTTCCAATACCATCATTAGGATCATGAACGTTTGAGTTCAACCGATATTTGCATTATAGATGGACAAAAAAATTTTAAAATATACATCTACAGCATTGATTTTCGTTTCAATATTAATATTTATAATGTATCATTCAGCTGAAATAAATATGCTCGGAAGGCTCGAAATTCATTAATATGGGAAGATGAACCCAGCAAAATATGACAAAATATGAAAAATGCATTTTATGCTGTAAGAGTGTTTTAGCCTCACTAGTCGATAAGGTAGGTAAATGTACTTGTCTCGAGACGCTACCGCGCCTCTTGATTCGTATTTCGTATAGCGTGGATATAATCCCTAGTCAATTCGACGCGGGCATTCCGAGCGTCGATGTAATTACTCCGCCAAGCGTCCCGTCTTGGGATGCTCCTGGTTGTTCACGTGGCCACGAGGAATGAAATCATTTGATATCGATTTATCGATTTGCTATATCTATAGATATAACGAGCTTCAGATATACATATAAATACAGTACTGTACATATATATATATATATATCTGGAGCTCTCCCACTTCTATTCTGCTACGACATTCATTTAGCATCCCTTTGTTGCATTTATCCGAAGCAGCTATCCGATGGACGAGAACGATTGAAAAGATTTCGAATCGAATGTCCGAACATCAGCCGCGATATGTCGAGGAAAGCTGTGCACGAATTCACGGAAATAGCACAATGGCGGAATAGATGACATCCTGACTATGCTCGGACTGACATGTACAGCAAGTACTGCTTAATCTTCCGTGTGTACATAGTCTTTAATGGGATGATTGAAATTCCAATCGAAATCCGAGTTGAAATGTAGACTCTTCAATCACCCTTCGTTGAATCAAAAAGCCACATTTTACTTATTTTGTTTTTATTAGAATTACTTCAAAAACGACGAAATAAAAATAATTTTATGAAAACTAAGAAACTCCCGATTAAAAAAATGAGTGTAATTAATAAGCAAATTGGGTAAATGAAAAATGGTTAAATAAGAATCATTCGCATATTATAGTCGGGAGATTATCAGCCCCTTTTTCATTTACCCAATTTGTTTATTAATTACACTCATTTTTTTCAGCCGGATGATTTTTATATACTATTTATACTGTTTTACAAGGAGATGATACGAATATTCGCAACAGACAGTATGTTTTAATGGTTTTTCGATGGAAGCTCTACTTTATTTAGACGTACTGAAACAGCATTTTAAAAAATGCAACTTATCGTGTTGATAATAAATAGATATGTCTTGTTAAATGTTCCATAAAATAATAAAATAAACAAAACCTCTTTAGCATTGAAAAATCAATTGAAGTTTTGAAGAATAATACAAATCATATTCCCTAATATAATTTGCGTGAATCCCTTAGTACACTTGTATAGTTTTGGATCGAAGGGTAATTTTCCACAAGTATATCAGCGTGATTAGTGAAGTTCGATCGAGAGTAAGGAATTACGGTAAGAAGCCTTATAAGGCGGATCAGATCACAGGTCCGAGCAAAGTCTATCAAGAAAACCGGCTATTTTCAGCTTCACTAACTAACTCACTTAGGTACTCTTTGCTCAAATCCCCGGGCGTTAAGTATCGCTTGCGGTTCGTAAATCACCTGTGAAATCCAATTTCATTCAAGCGATCGACGACCGATGATGACGGACTATCGTCAAGACGAGTAAAGTATCTAAAACTTACGATTTCTGTATGTTTGCAGCTAGTAATAGCGATACGTGTTACATGGCTGCTACAGTCAGAGAAAAAATCACATTTAATCGAATGAATAAAATAAAAATCTCGGATCTGGCACGACAGAACTAAATCTGGCCCAGATTTGACTGTTGTCAGCCAAACTTGATCCGGCATAACTTGTTCTTAACCCTATATTTATATTATACAATTTCTCATGTAGAGATGCACTGAGAGAAGAGTTTGTTAACAGTTAACAAATTTTGGTTAAATATGGCGAAATTAACCGTTTAGTTATTCTTATTGAATCTCACTTGAGCTAAATAAAATTTGCTTGTCGCAAATGAAGCTCGCTGACATTTGTTAATAGTTAACAAATCTTATTTGGCTCAAGTGAGATTCAATAAGAATAACTAAATGGTTCATTTTGCCATATTTAACCAAGATTTGTTAACTGTTAACAAACTCTTCTCTCAGTGTGGATTATCTAAGTCTGGCGCGCATTTTATTAATTTTTATGAATTATTATTTTATTGTATTATATTAATTATTAATTTTTTATCAGAAAAATATTGTTCAGGTCCTAACTTAAATAAAAAATAATTTTAAAAAATGAACTAAAAATATTTTACTCAACTGGAAATTAAACGAGAGAAAGTATGGCCTCCTTTATGAGAAGGTAGAATATTTTTTCAATGCCGGACGTAAAGCACGTAGTCGCAAAACGATCTATAAAAATCATGAAAAACTTAATGTAGAATAGAAACGTCAAGTTATAAATGTATGGAAATATAATGCTCCTAATTTAAGAGCCTGATTAATTTTCTCATGATTATTATGATTTATAATGCAAAAGCATTTAAGAAGAAAAGTAATAATACCTAGAGTTTTAGCGTACTCGGAAAATGACGGTGAGTTCTTCTCTTTTTCGTTCTCTTCATTGTCTCATTCTCATTCTATCTCTCTCTCTCTCTCTCTTTCTATTTCCTAGGGAAAATACATTGCGAGTGTGCTTGTCGTTGATGAAATTAAATGAAGACGATTCAACTATGCGAGCGCAAGTCTCTGAGGCAAAAAGGCAACGGTGGTAAATATTTTCGCTGGTTTCCTTTGCGAAAATGTCGCTGAACAACAATAAGTATAAGTGGTAACAGAGCCGTGTTGTTTTATGTGTTCGAGCTCCCAGAGAACTGCCTCTAATGTCCCACATCCTGAATTCACCAAATTATACTGAATACGTTGTGCTTAACAAAGTTTCTGTCATATACGGAGGGTAAGATGAGTCGTACTATAGTTGAGAAGCCGAGACTTGTTGAGAGCAAAGCACAGTAGTTGTACCCGTTTTCTCTACGCGAATAACTCCTGCTGCATCAATCACAAATTTGCATACAATCATACCCCTTGTTTATACTATCCAGCTGTGAATTGGCGGTTGTATGCATAGCAATTCTGCGCGTAAATATAACGCTTCGATTAATCTCCGATTTTACCTTTGTTGAGATTATTTTCGATGGTATCCAAATTTTCTCAACCCATCCATTCGTTTTTTTAGAAATATTCGAAACCATAGACGTGCGAGGTAAAATAATGCTCGTATTTATTGAGCAATATCGAATCTGTATTAAAATTAAAAAAATTTGTTTGCAGTGGCTTCCTGCTATTATGCACTCAGAGAAATCGTAATAGTACAGTCAACTATAAAGTGACAACTATTCATTTTTATTACATGCAACTATTTTTATAGTTACGATAACTACGAAAATAGTTATGGTAACTATTTGCTAGTTACCGTAACTATTTGATAGTTGTGCCAACTATTAAAAAATTGTTGTACCAACCATAAGTAAATAGTTGTCACTTTATAGTTACTAATACCATAATTTTCTCTCAGTGTGACTTCGAAATTTGTTCCCAAGCAAAATGCAAAATTCTCAATTAAAAAAAAGTTATTTGTATGAGTAAGTTTTATTTAATTATTTGCAGGTAAAAACCAATGTCGTTTGACGTCTGTCATCTGTCGTCTGTTGTCTGTCATTTGTCATCTGTCATCAATTGTCGGTCATCAGTCAGAGTATCATTTCTATTTGTAAGTTTTAAAATATATCTTTCAATCACAATATTAGTATACATTGTAAAAAGTGAGGACAGTAGCCACGGTTATATTCAAATAGATAGCTCGGAGTGAGCGACTGGTTCCATAAATAACATTTTGAGAGAAGAAATAAACTGCGAAGTCGCTATAATCCGGTGCGAATACCGAATACAACAGAAATAGGAACTCGTAGTCTGACTTTATCAGCACCGGAAACTTTGACGTTTCGTTATCATAATATTCTAAACAGATACGATTTATTCCGATATACTTTCTATAATTGTGAGACGATAGAAAATGATAGGATCACTCTATTGATGCCTCTTTGATTGCGAACGATTACCCACATGGAAATAAATCTATTCGGAATATACGCGAAAAATATATGTGGTGTATATTTTATATATTCCGGCAAAATCTATAATATCCGGAATATATCTTGGATGTATGTCATAAATATATTTCGCACTTATAATAAATATACATCATAAGTATGTTATGTAAAATCTACATATTTTAACTGTATACGTCATGGATATGCTCAATATATTTTTAGTATATGTTCAAATATATTTGGAATAACATTTTTATATAATAATCGCATACTTGAAAACCACGCCCTTTATATGCTGCATTTAGGCCGACATATACTTTCTTTCCATTACTTTTATAAAATACTTGCAAAATCGATATATATTGGGCATATTTCTTATATATTCGAGATATATGATACAAGTATGGAAAATACTCTTTCAATTAACGGGGACTCAATTCTGGATATATCATACTTATAAATTACTTGTATAAAAAGTATATTTTTTAAATATTGGAAATTTATGGATAATATAATGGAAATTTATTACGTATGTATTTTTTCCATATGAGGTACAATGGAGATATCACAATATGGAGTAGAATGACTTCAGTGCATTAATGAACTATTATGAAAGAACTTTATTACGTGTTCCATGCCTCCGCCAAAGTTGGAAGGTTGAATGATCGTTTATATCAGGCAATACGAACCCTTTATCTTGTATTCAGTGTTGTGTACATTTTGTTCCTAGACTCCATAGTGTCTCTGGGTTATCGGAAAATTTCCGATTCTCATAGGAAAATGACGATGAACAAATTCTTATAACGTAAGTTGAAAATTTTTAATGGCGTTAATGTCAGACAATAGGCATATTAATGTCTGTCAGGTAAAGTGAGTCTTTTTTTTACGTGTATGAATGCAAAAAAACGATAATTCCGACTACACATTCAAGTTGGACTTTTCCCGTTACTGCAAGTTACAGCTCCTTGCACTTTTCAGCTATATTAGCTATATTCGGCTATATTATAAAACGAACCCGATATATTTCATATGCTCTACATATATCTAAAATATGTAAAAATAAAATAGATACTTTGGATATATATGCAGAATATATTTTGCGGGCATATATATAAACAAGCGTATATACTTTATATATACCCTCGTTCTGCTATATATAGCAGAACGGGGACATACTGTATACATTTAGTATATATTTTAAATGAAAATATAATAGATATTTTATATATTTCGTTTATAAAAATAAGTGTAGTTTATATATATGCAAAATACATTCTCGATATACGTACGAATTAACCTGATTATGTTTTTTATATATAAAGTTTCAATGGTCTATATATAATATTGTTACGACCGAGCGAATGAATAAAGCGGATATTTGTTTGTGGGGCGGATATTATTAATTACAAATAGTTCTATTTATCTTTAACGCTTTTGTTCGCACGTTTGCTCGCAGTCAAAGTCCTGTCAAGACTTTCTTCTGTCACGTTTACTGTGAAGTATGTCAAGTATTCGTTTGTCGATCGTCATACCGTGTGTTCCTATAAGACCTAATCTCTATATTCATAACAATATATTAATGTACCTTATATTTTCTTGAACGTATATTTCCGATATATTTATGCGGCAAAATGTTGGTTATTCAAAATATATTCGACATATATTTCAGATGTACCACATTGATCCGAAATATATGCAACTTATATTCCTAATATATTTTTTGCATATATTTTAACTACTTAAATTTCATGCGGGTAGTGTTGAATCATATATTTACGATATAACACAATGCACCTCAAACGGATAACAATTTACAAGTGACGAAACGTAAATTTAATATAAAATATTACACGGAGAAAAGGGTGTAGTTGTAGGAACTACGGAAATGATACGTGTCAACCAACAGCATGGTAAAATATGGCACTAGCAAGTTATTGCGTGTCAGAACCAACCGAAGGGTAATGCCCACTAACCGATTGATGTCAACCAACCGATTGGTAACTCCCACCAACCGATTGGTGGCGCCAACCGATTGGTAACGCCCACCAACCGATTGGTAACGCCCACCAACCGATTGGTAACGCCCATCAACCGATTGGTGGCGCCAACGGATTGGTAACGCCCACCAACCGATTGGTGGCGCCAACCAACCGATTGGTAGTGCCAACCAACTGATTGGTAATGCCAACCAAACTACATGTAACGCTCCGAGCATTTAAAGGTTAGCTTTCTCAACTAACCCGTTTTCTCCGTGTATAAATCCGTTGGTGCACCATATATACCGATAACGTATCTATCGTATTTGACCCATAGAAAACGAAAACTATAGAAAGCTAATAACAACGATTCTATTTATATAAATTAATCAAAGTCCGAATATATAGAGATGATAACATACGATCATATCCCATTCAAATTCTATCGATTTGTATCAGTCTCTATTATTTATTTTTACCAGGGTTATATACATATATGACCTGTGCTATGTGTTATAAAATGGATATAGCGCACACTGTTAGAAAGGACTGGAAGGTTTAATACATAAACTCGCCATCTAAATTTAATGTGTAATTGTGGTATAAAATGATTGTATTTTTATGGCAAAATTAAAACAAATTATTAATATTCAAGTATTTTCACTGTAAAATTTAAGTAAATTATTGAATTTGCTGTACCATACATTAATTTTATACTACACTTGCATATTAAATTTAATATACCAGTTTATGCATGAAAACTTCCAGTACGTGTACATTAAATTTCAAGTAGATTTTTTTTTACAGTGCATAGCAGATATAGTCAGGACCGACGATAGATAGGACAAGGCGGATTAGAAGCCAGTGGGTAATGAAGCTCACTGTTACAAAGGATCTCGAGGTAATATGTCAAGGGGAAACTTGCTCTAGATTCTCACGTCGTTGGTAATAATGAATTATACCTAAACTGAAACTAATATTTTAATGTCAGCAAAATGCACTACGAAGCAAATTGCAAAGTGATCATATGATGCTGTACTCATTGTATTTCCACTATACGCTTGTAGAAGTCATGAAAGTATGTTCAAATTTCGACTGCAGTGCATGAGAATCTCTGATTTGGTGAGAAATGTACTCGGTGCTAACAAACCGCAACTTAGGATGTGCATGAACGCGCACACATACAGCGCAATAGCGCAGTGACTCCAAGACCGATGAGTCGGGAGATATATACAGGGTTGGCCCAGTTTTATGATCATCGGGATCGCACGTTACGACCTACTTCGAGAAAAGTTGATGAGCCGCTGGACGTGCGCTACCACTAATGTCCGGTCTCCACGCTTATCCGGTTATATCTCAGTGTCATTATCATATGAACAGACCATTCAGGAGCATCTATATTTGAAACACAATTATTAAAAATCCACCCCAACCACTAAAAGCTAAGATGAGTGTCCCAGCTAGTGCAGATATAAGAAAATATCTCTCACTTATGTTAATTTACCGATATAAAGAATATATTGAGAATATACCAATTACTTACTACACTCGGAGAAATCGTAATAGTACAGTTAACTATAAAGTGATAACTATTAGTTTTTAGACCATGCAACTATGAAGATACACGGAAAAAAAGATTAGTTGCCATAACCAAGAAATGAGTTGACATAACCAATCGATTATTCTATTTCCCTAGCAACTCAAATGGTAATACCGACGATTCAAATGGTAGTTCCAACTATTCGAGTGGTAGTCCCAACGATTCGATTACTTAACCTAACTAATCCAATCGAGAACTAATCGTGAATAGTTGAGGTTACTATTCGATATGGTTGAGGCAACTAATTTTTTAGACATTGTTTACAGCAAATCGAAAACGTAGTTGCCACAACCAAACATTTCTTTCCGTGTAGGATAGATACACATAACCACTTTTTTTACATCTTTAAGGCTGTTCGTCGAATTGTGGGAGAAGATCTAACCTAATCAATCATGTTAAAAGTCTATTAAACATCTATGTATACGAAGCAGTTACCCGAGTAGAAATTCAGCTAAGGGAAATATGAGGCCCTAGCGTGGTAGCCGGTTTTAAATCTAAGGCCCCTGCCTGGCAACATTATACGGGCCTTGCAGGAAAGTAACGCAACGCATGATCAGGGCCAGATTAAGTTTTGCAGATAAGGGCCCGATAGAGGCTGCCCTACTAAGCCCCTACTTATAAAAACGGCAAATAAATTACAAAATAATTATCTGCGCTCATCGAATTCGATTTATTTCGCACTTTCTATTGGATATTCGAGCTTATTTAGTTTTCAGTACATATTAATTGCTGAAAAAAACACATGTAAATTTATTTGCCGTTGGTGGGAATCGAACCTTGATCCTCTGGGTGACAGTTCTGCACCTTAGCCCACTCGGCCATTGACATCTTAGAAAGTTTATATATTTATTGTCTATTTGAAGTATACTTAAAATGAAAACACGTCAAGACTGTACATCCATTTACTGTGACTACGACCAAAATATTCAAAATTCAAACATGATGGGGCGGTCAACCAACCAGGTACTGGCGTCTGACGGTCAGTACCTGGATAGATTTCAAAGTAATTCTAGCGGCACAGTCCCGTAAAACGTGAGTTTCAGCGAAAATTTCGAATACTTATCGATGGAATAAAGATGTGAAAAAATCCAGCACACACAAGGTGCTGAAAAGATTGATTTTGCATAACAATAATTTTTTAATGTTTTTAATGAATGCCGTATCTAGCCCTTAAAAAAACTATGCTATACGAAAACCGTATGCGGATCTGACCACGGAAAGTAAAGGTAAATTGGACAAAATCTTGGTCCAAATGCCACAGGAAGACCTTATGCGAAACGGATAAAGTCGATGAATGGCATATCTATATGTGGTTACCGTATGTAAAGCCTAACATGGGCCTGATCCGGTGGAAAGACGGCATTTTTAAGGTAGAATACCATATCTCGGCCGTACATGGACCTGATCAGGTGAACTTACGACAACCCCTAAATAAGGTTACCATATCTAGCCTGACATCAGCCTGATCCGGTGGAAAGATGGCATTATTAAATACGAATGCCATATCTCAGCCTTACATGGACCTGAGCAGGTGAATTTACAGCGGCGCCAAATAAGGTTACCGTACTTAAAATTGATCTGGACCTCGTGTGACAACAGGCATGCCTGATGAAATTTCTACTCGGGTACTTATCGGTACACCACCACTAATTAGATCGTTCATCTTATTTTAAGTGACCGAGGTATCTAAAAATCATAAAAATTAAATGATTTTGCAACGATAGATACGGAATTTTGTTTGCACTTTGCGATTTTAGTTCAATTCAGATTATACCACTGGTTCAAAAATGGTCCTGTAAGATCCAATTCACTATCTAAGAACACCGTCCGTATTTAAAAGTTTCCATTTAGAGATCTTTCGTAGTTAATATATTCAATTTGGTTCGTTGCTACATTTACGTAAACGTAAATTTTGATTAATTCATGTCCGTATACCTAAAATTATCTGAAACGTCGAGAAAATGCGCAGTTATTAATATTTCAGAAATATTAATGATCCACTATTGCCAATAAATGCCTGAAACTTTGCATACATGCATTATAATTATAAAGCACTCATTTCACACGTTCAAAGTCCAGAATCTACCTCGATATTGGATATTAATTCGATTCGCAATTTAAAAAAATTCTTATAAATATACTCGTGGATTCAATTTTATTTTAACAATCGGTATTGGCTCTCAGAGATTACCAACCCAATAATAATATAAAGTAAAGATACCAATGATCGGACGGTTAAAGCCATCCCCAGATTCAGACATTCATTTGACGGTTAAGAAAAGGATTTAATTATAAAATGACTGAAACCAAAGGCAAGCTCATACCTTCGAGTTTCAAACCCCACGAATTAATCGTCACAATATTGAATCATTTTCTAATTATGCACGAAAATTTAAAAAATAAGCCTAATGTACCAATTTTCGGACGCTGTTTTTCACCATGTACGTATTTCCGGAAACCTAATGTTCCGATCCTTCGGACAATCATAAATATAAAAAATTCTTGGTTAATTATCGATTATATTAATAAATATATATATATATATATATATATATATATATATATATATGTATAGATGAAAGAATACTTGAAATAAGCTATGTAGAAAACTGGCTAGTCTAACATCTTAAAAATTCCGATAATTGGATCGTTCACCTGGGGATTCTCATACCAGAGTCCGGACACTCGAATCGTCTGTCTTAGAATAAAGTAGAATAATAAAATAAACCTCCATGTATGAACTTGAAAATCTTTTTCCTGTACGCCAATTAAAAAATGTAGACACGGTTTCAAGTTACAATTTTGGATTTTTCGTATTTAAATTCGTAATAAACCCACATAAACGGAAAAGTGTCCGAAAGCTGGGACATGTCCGATCATTGGTACCGTTACCTTAAATATGAAACCAATTCATTGATGCCTCTTAGATAAGTTCATGACTTTTAACAAATTTAAAAAAAATTATTTCTTGTGTAAAATTATGTGCTTAACCCTATCACGAGATAGAGCTTACGGCAGTGCAGCTATTAACGTCACGTACCGAGGTCAAGGCTGAGAGGTTGAGAATCTCTGCGAAATCAGGGGTTTGCGGTACAACATTGTGCTCGCGCCATCTGGTGTGACTTCCGTGCAGCGGGAAGGGGCTGAGGGTGGTTAACGCGGGATCGCTGGATTCTTTGTCTCTTCCGAAGCAAAGTTTATACCATCAGACGGCTACGTTACCAACTTGTCCGTTAGGGTTCTTCGCTCCGTGTGACTTGGAGTTGTTCGTTGGAGGTTTCGAAACGCTTTACCTCGAGTGGCTAATGTTTCCACTAGCGCCAACGGGAATTCAACCGAACGGGTTAAAAGTACACGGCCTTCGACCTCTCCACTTTCGACCTCTCGTTGTAACTTCATCTTCATCCCCTTAAATCCTTCGCTTTTACATCGAATTATTACAAATTATCGATAAGATAAAATTGAGGTTAATATATTAAAGAAATTATATCTCTATCATCGCGAATTTTGTTGACGGGTTTTATTCTCCTGTTCTATTAAGTATATAGATTATTCTGCATATCTGCACGTCTGCTATTGATCACTGTACAGTCAGACTCCACTTAAGTCATAAGTTCTAAGTCTAAAAGTTGCTGAAGTGCATCACACGAATTAGAGATTATTATTTCCATCGTCCTCTACTTTTTTAAGTTTGAATCTTGGATATTATAAACCATGGTGTCATAACACAAATGACATTTGTATATGACATATTGAATGATTTGTCGCTGTTTGAATTTCTAATAAAGTGCAAAGTTGTCTTTGGAGTTTATATCAAGATCATCTGCTTTGTGTCTTTAACCATCTATCGATTTGATTCAACATCATTCTTGGGAGGAATATAAGATTTTTTCGATGTCCAGTCCGAACATTTTTGTCATGACCCACATAGAAATGTAAATATACGAAATATATATGAAGCATATAGAACTTTTTGGCACCATATATTAAACATAAACGATATATTCATTTTTTTCTATCTGGGGAGGTAACTTTTATAACCTAAACAGCATCATAAAATGCTTTCAAATAAGCGTTAGAAAGCGGTGGTAGGTAATATTGATGAAGAACTAAGAGATGTGGGCAGTTCGGGTTTTCTTACAAAATCTTAATAAAATGTGCATTGAGCCAACGGATTGTAAGGCAATAGTTTGTAAGGCATGGCTTGATTCTAGTTGTTTTTTAACTTACGACAGGAATTTCTGCCGTGCCACTTAATACACAAGATAATAATAATAATGAAGCTACTAGCTGGATACCATATAAGAGACAACGGCGGCAATAGTTATACTAGTTTACTATAAGGTATCACCGCTTTTTGCGCCTCTGGACCGTACAGCTACCGCTCTGTCCAGGGAGAATCACCCATGCTACGTATAATTTGGCGATCCACTTCAACATCCTCTCCAGCTTTTTCCACTCGTGCGCGGTAAGAGCTGCCAAGCAACACCACGTTATACATTTAAGTTTTCATCTTCTTGTAAGACATGTACTCACAGCTACGACCAATCGCTAGAAGGTCACGATTTTTGCTTGAGAACAAAGAAGCATCGGAAGAAAAGTTTTATTTTTCCCTTTTAATAAAGTAAAAGCCCTTAAGCCCGAAAACTTTGCTACCGGAAGAGTATACTAAACTTCCGAAATCAGTTACCCATGAAGGCTGATAGTTTTAAACAACTTTCGTAACCAGAATACTTTTTTTTCCGTCGAACTCTGGCAAGTTGTAAATTGAGTCCTTAACAAATATGGCGATTGAATTTAATCACGTTACGTGCAATCTTCCGGCTGGACAAATTTGATGCGGTGGTGTGACCTCCCAGCGACTTGGATTATACGTACACCACCCTCGGGCCACTATCAACTACGCCATTACAATTAATCGTGAACCACTTATCCCCGAAATTTGGCGTGTTGCGCTCAGCAGCTCCCAACCGCCGACCAGTTATAATACCTTTTCGTCTAAAATCAAGCATACTACATACGTACAATAGACGTATTTACATAAGGCAAAGCAAATCTTCCGAAAGCCGGTGTACACCGAGAAAAAAGAATTCACTGATTCCAATGAAATGGGTGGATTGAATTTTTTTCATTAACTTCAAGGAAATGTTTCTTTGCTTTCAACGAAATAGTGCATTTAAATTTCAAAAAAGGGTTTTCATTGATTCAAAGGAACGGTTTCA
Source organism: Ephialtes manifestator (assembly GCA_963970395.1). Taxonomy (NCBI): domain Eukaryota; kingdom Metazoa; phylum Arthropoda; class Insecta; order Hymenoptera; family Ichneumonidae; genus Ephialtes; species Ephialtes manifestator. Next base: position 13,322,411 of record OZ019972.1, on the reverse strand, counting down.
TTGATTTAAAAAACCGTTTCTATTGATTCTAAAAAACATTTTCATTGATTCAAATAAACGGTTTAATTGATTCAGAAAAACGTTTTCATTGATTCAAAGAAACGATTTCATTGATTCAAAGAAAGGGTTTCATTGATTCAAAGAAACATTTCCATTGATTCAACAAACGGTTTTATTGGTTCAAAAAAACAGTTTCATTGATACAAAGACACGGTTTCATTGATTCTCAGAAACGGTTTCATTGATTCAAAGAAACGATTTCATTGATTCAACGAAACGGTTTAATTGATTCAAAGAAACGGTTTCTGTGACACTACATTTCATTGAATTTCTGATTAATCAAAGAAAATATAATATTAGCTTAAGCATATTATTTTATTGATCAAACATCAAACAAATGTTTCATAGGTTGGAATTTTAATGAAATTTCTTTAAATGAACTAAACTTTTTTCCTCGGTGTAGAGCTTTTGCACGGGAACGTTACTGTAGCTGTAGGAGTTTTTTTAAAAGATCTGTCTTCAAAAAGGGATATTCCTCTTTGACACATCAAAATAAATGATTTAAATATGGGACTCAATGTTCGTTTATAATTTAATCATGTTTCGGATCTCATCTCAAACAGAATATTGAATTATAATTGTCACAAATTATACCTTACGCAGGCATCTATTTCCTTGATTTCAACATGGCCTTCTGAGGGTCAATACGACTATTATTACTGTCCCGCCAGACTATTATTATCCTGTAAAATCGATCAACCTTATTCGATATCATAATTGTCATCGCTATTCGTATTTCAGACAGTTAATTCCTCTTTATCACTGTGCTGTGTATTATTTCGGCATTTTCCAATATATCATCGATTACTTACGAGTAGCGCGAACGAGCGATTACCGATTTTCGCATTAGGGCCCGAGAGGTCTACGTATAAAACAAAAACTAACAATTGACAAACGACTAAGTATAGTGACATAATTTAGTGAACATAAGATAGAAACCTGTGATTAACCACCATTACAGATATAGATATAGCGTTAATGAACATCGGGTAATAGATAAAACTGAAATAAATGTTACTCGTTCACATGCAGGTCACCAGGAAATTTGACCTTTACATTTTTACAGTTCACATCAAGCTCCGCTCCAAACCTCTGACATATTGGAGTCAGGAAATCACAGTATTTCAAGTGCATGGCGCGTTGAATTGTGACAACAATACCTATTCACCATTTAAGCTGGTCCAATTGATGTAAATATAATAAATAATAGTTAATAATAATAAATTATTATTTATTATATTTATTATATTGATGTAAAATAAAATTAATATAATTTTTAAAAATCGAATCTTCAATCAAAATGAAAGTCAATCATCAGGCCCCGTCTGCATTTTAACAAGCAAACTATTTTGTAGACGAAATACTTTAACCCCATTAATCCAATGTTAGGTTTATGTCACTTTTGTCTGTTAACTGTAATCGGGTCTAAAGTTCTGATAGAAATACAAATTTAGATGTCAATTAGCATTGACCCTAATGATTCTAAATGGTTTATGTTTTTATCGCAGGTTCCTTTCTGGTCCGTTGACATCACTATAAAATGTAGGCGTTAACTCACATGAAGATATAGGTGATGAAGACGATTGTCAGGAGGATAGCATAAGGTATGCAAATGTCACAAACCCCCAAGAACTTGAGTATTAAGTTGGCAGCAATGAGGAGGATCACTGAATCCAAAAATGTACCACCAAAACCCATATCACTTGTTCACAATAGATCTAGCGATCATAATATCCCGAATCAATGACGTCCACATCGTTTTTTCACTATTGACACTCACGAGACTACTGACTAACTCTGAAATATACTCGGGGCCTTGCCATCGGCTAACTCTCTAGTCTATCGTTTTGTGTATGTCGTACACGCACGAACGCCTAACATTATTGGATCGTCAGTGGCGTGATTAGCAAGGGCGTCAGGGCTAAAATCAAGCTTAGAATCTACGTTATGTCTTGTATGACTAACAGTGATAGACAAAATCAAAACACTTATATTCCCTTTATAACACATATTAGCAAAAGACTATCGCAATGTCCAATTCTTATAAAATTGTAGCTCGCTACGTTTGCAACATAGTCAGAACATTTTATACTGTTTCAAAACTTTTAAATTTCGGCGCATGATAAACGGCGGAAGTCAAGCGGGAAGCGTAAAGCGGATTTCATCAAGGAACAAATGAGAACTCGTTACTTTCACTTTATATTCAAAGCACAAGGCGTGTGTGCACACAAAGCAAAAACGACGGATAACTGGCCTGGAAAAGTTTGCAGGGATCCCTCGCATGTGCCTACACTACGTTCCTGGCCAACGGGGAGATGTGTACGTTTACAAAGCAAAGACTTGACGGGTTTCCCAAAGCTCGTAACCAATAAGAGAATACACAGTGTTGAAAGAAGGGGTCACTTTGTGGAGTAGCAATAAGCCTGTAAGAAATATGATTGTGTAATATCTCAAGATACACTGTGGCCATATTGAATGGAGTTTGACTTGTTGTATCGTCAGAACACGCATATTCTATTTCAAATACTAAATTAATGGTAAACTAACGAAGCTTCAAATCTATAAAAAAAAATACAAAGTAGAACCTTGCACATTACTTCCACATTTTACTTTGTCACGTCTATGCGAAAGTATATGTTGACCAGTTTTGATTTCCTCATAGAAGAGGTTTTGCTATAAGTAGAAAACAATAAGAAAATAAATAAACAATAAACACTTTTTTATTTGTCGCGTTGACTGCGGAGCATAAATTTCATATCCGGAATTAAAAAAAAAATGGATCACCTTCACATATTTCCATATAAATTACTGTGATTACAAAATATGCTTTGTTCAGCTACTAATGGCTAGTTCGAGCACCTATTTGATTCTTAATTAATAATACTTTCAGTTTGCAAACAATAGCAATACCATCATTCAAAATTCAACCTGGTGAATTTTCGAACCTGGTCGACAAAGTGGTTCGAAAAAATTCAACCACTTTGTCGACTTTGGCAAACTCATGTTTGTTAAGTCTAAAAATTGAGTAAAGGGACGGAGTCAGCAAAGACAGAGAATTTTGCATAACTTATAAGTCAAACGCGGCCAGGAATCATAGAAGCATGTTCTTGAATGAATTCTTAATTAAGCGACAGCTCTCTGAATAAAAAGTCTTGTCGAATTGGCCGACTTACTATATCATCGATAAGAACAGAGACTGCACGTTCTTCGTTCTGACGATATTGAAGGAACTAATAAAATTACTATCTTCCCAGTGGAATATCTAATTTCATTCACATTGGAAATTGATTCTTGCGGATTTGCCACGTCTAGTACAGAAGTTCGATGCAAAGACCGCTGAGTACTTTCGTCTGGCATTTAATTTAAGCTTTCTGACGTAGACTCGGCGAAGGAATGGCAAGAAATGGGTGGACGAACAGAAAAGGAACAAAAAGGATTGATGTGGCTCGATAGGGATATTTCCGTCAAAGGTGGATTTACTTGTAGAATATAAGATACTTATCGACCTACTCAGAAAGAGACGGCGCTTCTTTTTTCAGATATGACAAAAAGGTACGCAATCTTATGATCGATCCGTGAACAATGACGATTCCTTAGCGTAAATGTTGAATATTTATGAAATATGATCTCCCACAATAATCTTAATTGTTATAAAAAATGTATCAATTTCTTGTGCAACCAAAGAGGTATTTTTTAACATAGCTATTATTTTTTAGCCTTTCCTTGGACATTAATAAAATATTATCAGAGATAAGTAGAATACAAGTACTTAGGATTGTCCTCAATTCAAATTACGAAACTTATGATAAAAAGTATCATTGTCGCTTAGATAGAAGACATAGTTCAATAGAGCATACCTTAGCTTAATATTGGTAGGGACCTGAGTTCGCGTCTAGATTGTGACTGATGCGCAGAGTTCCATATTATCATTTCTAGTGACTTTTTTTTAAGCTGTCTTCAACTACAAGGTCCAGGTATTAAACGCTATCCTCTGAAATACTGATGGCATACTGTTGATGGCCAGATATTAAAACTTCAAAAGAAAGTCGTTGTAAGCATTTTAAAAAAACCTGCCGACGTTTTTATGGAGGAAAACGTCGCCAGGTTTTTTTTCCTGAATGGTTCGAGTAAAAATTATTCGGGAGATCCTTAATACTTTTACTCTGAAACCGCAAATCTTTGCCTCTTGCCAAACCCACTATTCAACGACCCATGCACCTTAATTAAATTGCTACATTCCCCGCAAGCTATTCTTCGATCGACGTTTGCTCGTTCTCGGGACCACGTAATTCACATAACCTCCCGGAAGTAAGCCGTCCTAGTTCGTTTGATTTGCAACTTGACTCGTAGCAATTGATTGTATATGTATATATAGTGGTGCACGTGTACTTCCGGTGAGCGTCTGGGTCACCAGCTCAAGGCTACTCCTATCTTCATAAGAATGGTCGCTGAGATTCATAAAGATCATATCGCAAAAGAGTGATTATTGTATACGCCAATCGTAACTTCATTTGCTCAATTATTTATTACAAATATGTACGATTTTAGTACAAAAAAGAATGTTCAAAAATAGGAAGATAGTCTTAAAATTGTCTTCAAGATATATATATAAAAATAGAAAATCTCATGAATCTTAAGGTACCTGAAAGTAGAAAAGGCGCTTCCGTTCTTGATTACCAATTTCCTGGCTATCAAAATCATATTAATACAGGCTCATGGATACGCATGAACAAGACATACAATATTCGCAGGTGAGGAACAATAACGGGGTGATTGATCACATTCTTGAAGAATCCGGATCAATCGGCAGTAAGCGATCAAGCATTAATAGGACACGTCAGTGGATTATCGAAAGGGTATTTTGAAGCGGTGAGGCAATGTTCGATCTTTTATTCTTTTTTTTCTTCATCTGGCAGATGGTACAACCGATTGCAGACAAATCGGTCAAGCGGTCCAACATCAAACATCGCAAGCGTGAATTGGTCGTGCCTTGTGCTCAGAAGGTGTTGGGTCAGGGAGGTCTTTGTGCCCAGCCTCGGAGGGTCACGGTGGAAACATAGAAAGCCTCTGTGAACATTTGTGCATTCGACAATAAGTAAAGCTCTGTGTAAGTGTTTATAAAATTATCAATTCTTTTTACTTAAACGGACTGAAATCGGGTCAGATTACGAAACTCTCCGTTACAGAAATAAAGTAATGGTCGTTTGATCATTAGTTCCTTACTAAATTTGATTTACAAGAAGAAACGAGATTATTGGATTCAATGCAAAAATTCGGATGAAGTATCTGAGTAATTGGTCATTATTAACTTTTACATCCAAAACGACTATAATACATGAATTTAAAGAGGACGTTTTCGAACCCGAAACCATTCGCCTGTTTGTGATCGCATGTGCGAGTGTGAATGATTGAACACAGAGATACACAGTCGATAAACGCATCAAAGAAAACACAAGAATGACTCTTTGATGGTTTTGGACCATTTTAGGAAAATTCGGACTCACCGCTGTCGCGTTTTAACGCGGCGATAGCGGCGAAAGTCGTTGTTAGACGAGTCGTTGGGATCGAAACCCCTTC